>JARHVA010002140.1:1760000-1787500 GCA_037957365.1 Torreya grandis
ATTGGGAAAGATTTAATATCACTAAATTATCTAAGGTACTTAAAAAGGATCAAGAATTAACTCTCTAAGTAGCCTATGCAAATAAAAGAGACTTACAGGTCCTAAGTCTATAGGTCCTCATTGTGGATTAACAGTTAATTTATCTCAAAACAAAGAAAAAAATTTAATAATACTTTAGTAAAGACATGATGTGTCATAAATCAATAAAGACACTAGACCATTTGAATTCATGAAAAATCCAATGAGGGTCAGATAAGGAGACATGGTCTATAATCCTAGCAAGACACACATAGGAATATGTATGGATTGGAGAAGGAAATAAGTTGAAAAGGTCATGAAGTAGCCAATATAATTTTTAGGATAATTATAAATGAAATTTTCATAGGGTTTAAATTTTTTCAAATCCATTACAGAGTTGAGAGGGTCATCTTCCAAACCTTATGCTCAAACCCTATTCAAATAGACACTTACAACCATGCCTTGGGAGGTATGAGCTAATAGGTACATACAATGAAGATATATTACATTGAAAAGGTTGTATAAGGTAAGTGAAGGGTTTAGAAACCTAATTAATATGAATATTATGTATAATTACCAAAAACAAAATTTTAACCCTAAAACACAGCTAAAGCTTTCAAAAATGACACCTATAGCCAGACTAATTGAAGAGTGAGAAGGGTACTATGTGTGATGAGGTCATGGTGTATTAAAAGTGAAAATTTAGAAGTTTAAAAAATATTAATAACATAATAGATCCATATAGGTGTTTAGTGTGTATTAATGGAATTCCTACAAGCCCTTAAATGCACTCAGACCTCTCTAATAGAGACCTACATGTTTGTTAGGGTAAATAGGGTAGTTTCAAGCCTAAAAGAGGAAGGGGAAGAGTACATGAAAAACATTGGGATATAGAATAGGTGATTGGATAGGTAAGTGATACCATTTGAATAAAAATGAATATCATAAGGGGGATGACCAAATATATTTTTAAAACATCTACAACATAATCCCTACTATATGTATGCCTGCCTAGCTAAGAGTGAAGTGCTTGCTTGGTTTGAAGATATATAATAAAATATTTATAACCTAAAGATTTATATTACATTGTGATTATATCCTAAAAATTATCATGAGTTATATATATCCTCCTTAGTCAGTTAAAATAGAAGGTAGGGTTAAGAGAGTTGTTAGGCTTGTTGAGTCTAAGCTATACATACAACCCTATGTATATCAAAGTGGTGAATAACTGGTCTATTGAGGATGAAAAATTAATATAAAAACCATGAGGATATGGTGATAAATATTTTAAAACATTTCATGAAGTTATATATCCCCTAAAGTGGAGCAAATGGAGAAAACATAGTCTACTAGGGTCAGTTTGGTGTACTTGGCTAAGAACCATAGGCTTGAGTAAATGAGTTGGTTAGAGACCTAATGGAAGAAAATGGTAAAGATGACCACTAGTATAGGTCAAGTTAAATGTCATATACATTTTTATGTCATTAAAAACTCAATAATAATCTTAAATCACCACCTACATTTCCCAATGCTTCTTGGTATCACATAATGTAGTCCACTAGCTCGAGAGGTTACCTTTCCTTACTCAGTATAGTACAGAGATTTTTCATGGAACATTGGGATAATAGGGAGAGTTATACACCCTAGTGTACTTAAAATTTGTGTAATTTTTTGGTTTATTTATGCCTTTCACTTTAGTAATCATCATTAAGAGTGCAAGGCACTCACACGTTGCCTAAATAGGCCAATTTCAAGCCAATGAGAGAAAAGAATTTTAATTCCTTTATATGGATTATAAAAACTTTAAAATGACCTGAATAATGTCTAAAAATCTATTTATAAACACCTCAAGCTTTTGGTTTGTACTTTCAAGGTACAAAATTGTATGGAATATGCCAAAATGTGTTATTTTTAGCTATTTAAGAGGTCCATACAAGGTGTTAGAGGTTCAAATTTGACATGGATGATATTAAATGGGTCATATAAATAAATAATTTTTTTATTTAAGGATACACATGTGTGTGTTTCCTATGGATCCAAAATATATTATCTAGTTAGAGAGGCCTAATTGAGACCTAATTAGGAGAGAGAAATAAATAAAAATCACACTTCCACTCTCTCTCAGGACCTAAAACTTGGAATGGAGATATAAATCCATACTGAGTCCTATTATATGCATTTATTTTCTCATTAACATCCATATAACTCTCTACACAAGGAGGTTTTCATGATTTTAGCATTACAAGGAATGAAGCCTAATTGGAGCTTTTGGTGTAGAATGAGTTTTTAGGGTTGGTTTCAAACTTTAAAATGAATGTTTTTAGGTATAATATGATTTTAATAAGACATATATGAAGATAAGATGAGCTAAATAAGATAAATTCAAGTTTTGACACTTGTATGTAAGATTTCCCTAAGGAGATGAAGAGTCTTCTAGACGCCTGGCAAGAGAATGAAGTGATGCATCAAAGAGAAACTATATAGATAATTTGAAAGGTATCAATAGTAGAGAAAAGGTGTAACTAAAAATTATCTGACCATCAAGAAGGATACTTATCATTCAACAAGCCAAAGTAAAGGGTAGTTTTAAAGAGCTAGTCAAGGTGTCAAGAAAACATTCTAACTCCTACCCCACTTGGAGAAAGGTAGCATATTTAAAGGAGATAAACATGGAATTTAGGAACTATTGAGATAGTTTCATAACTCCTATCTTGTTTTTAACTCATGAGACACTTTTAAACTCTTTCTCTCTCTCATATTCCCTTCTCTTCTTCTCTCTCACTTTCTCTATATATTAAGCCTTAATTATTTAAGTTTATATCCTCCACCTAGGTATGGAGAAGACCTACCAACTTTCATCCTTTGATAAATAAAGAACAACCTAGTTTTAACTTCTCCATGGACTAGTTTCAATATGTATGCTTGATTAGTTGATCTTGTTACGTGATAGGCTTAATTCCTTAGCATGCTTGTCCTTATTTAGCATTTATGTTTAGTTTGGAATCATTTTTTCATATCTCTTAAAGTATTAAAATAAAGTGTATATGGGTTTATTTAGTTGTCTTCTCATTAGTGTCATGTCATTACCTCTTGACTATCCCTCCTATCTTAAGCTTTCTTCACAAACCTTCATGAGAAACATTGATGTAGGGAGGTAGATTTGGATTAGTGTTATGTGAAAGTTAGTCTCTTGTTTGAAGTGAAATTTTAGTTTTTTGGTAGTCATAATTTTATATTTGGTGTATCACCTCCATTATATTAGGTTTCTCTCCCTTTTCCTAGAAAGTGTTAGAGTAGTGTTTGAGCCTAAGTGATTCATCAAGGGGAGCTATCCCTTTAACCTAAAGATTCACCTCTCCAATAAGGTACCCAAAACCTTGAGGTATTTCCATGTTACATCAAAATTTTAAGTCTTGAACTACATTCTAAAGGGTGAAAATTTGATGCATAACAATAACTTTAGTCTTTTTTCCATGCATGTAATTTACATAATGCAATAAACTGATAACTTATTCTCATATTTAGCAATAGACATGTTGTTTTGTTTCATTAGTTGAAACTCAATGATTTTGTGTTTCTTATAATTTAAATTAAATTTTTTTTCTTCTAAACTACTTCTCAAATGTTTCCCAAGTAAATTTTAAAGGTTTAGACCCTTTGAGAGCACAAATGTAGCTCCACTATAAGGAAACATCACCAACTAGATGTTAATCCCCAATATGAGTCTTACTCTCTTAACTCATATTATATAGAGTGAAATATATATATATATATATATATATATATATATATACACACAATTAATGTTTCAACAACATACATAGATTCATCTCCAGTATAGGTACATGGAGGAGTATTTTTAGGCTCCTTAATTAAAGGATATATTATATCCTGTGGCTTTAGAAACTCACCTTCAAATTCCATTATATTTTCCAACTAGTTATTTTTGTTGTTATGGAATTCTAATTTATCCACCTTTCTCTCTTGAGATTCCCACATCTCTTGGATAGTAGCAAATACTCTAATAACTCCATTAAGAACCTCATAATTCCCTAATATAGGATTGGCACCAATACTATTATAAATGCCACCATTATTGGGAGGAGGCTAATTTATTTACCTATTTTTCTATCTCTTTTACACCCTCTATTGTTTTATTTATGGTTTTTTACATCCAAATCTATACTAGTTAATTTTATCACCTTATTGAGATACATAAGCCAAAATTTTAGGTAAAAATTCCCCCAAAGATCCCAAGGGTAGAAAACTGTGCTCTAATACTAGTGTCATATCCTTAAAAAATCAATTTATATTTATAAATAAATAATCAAGGATATATATATATATATATATATATATATATATATATATAATTTATTACACAATATTTAACACTAAATAAGTACACATTCAATTAGGTATATTACTAAGGCACATCCCATTAATTTCAATGTTAGTCATAGTGAATCTTAGTACATTATAATAATATGAGTTTTCATAAATGAGCTAAGTTCATGAGTATACCAATCACTTCACATATAATTACTCTAAGTTTGGAGTTTTATCTTAAGGAACATCATAATAAAACTTATTTAATGTATGATTAATAAACCATTTATTCATTACATTGATTAGAGTGAATTAGTGTTTAATTCCCCTAATTTACCTCAATCCATGTAATATGTATAAAATTTCATTAGGTTTCTCTTAAATATTTAATTAGTCCTTAGATAACCCTTGAAGGCAAACAAAAGAGGAAAAAACCTTTCTTTCCTTTAATAATCCATTTATGCTAAGGCATTGGACACCTTAAAATACTATATTTTAATTTGTGGGAGTAATATAAGTTATCTATAGCAATAAAAAACAAAACTAACATTAGAATTATATAAAGCTTCCCATAGACAAGTAATTATCTAAAAAAAATATTTCTATATTAGTTTGATATCTACTTCTCTCTCTCTCTCTCTCTCACACACACACACACACACACACACACACACACACACACACACACACACACACACACACACACACACAACATTATTGGATCAAACAATTAATGTTGTACACAACCTAATTAGTAAAAACCTCACTCAATTAAAGTTAATTATTTAACTCAAAGGTTAAGGTGTAACCATCATTTAAAAAAAATAGATTTTATATATTCAAAATATGCTTATAAGATATTATCGAGTTTAATACTAGAATAATTAGGATCTATTTTGCCATTGAATATTTATCAACCACAGTGTATAAATTAAATTTCTATAATAATGTATTTACTCCATTGAAACCTATTGATAACTCATTTTTTATGCTTACCATAAACTTGTTTTAATCTTTCAAGTCAACGATCTAATAATAATTACTTGTTACAGTGATCAAGATATCATAATCTATATAGTAAGGCTAGTACATTATAAAGTATATCTAACTAAGTTTAATTTCAAGATTGATGATAATTTATTGTATTATATAGAAGAATTATATTAATTAAAACTTAGGATTAAAATATAATCCAACATAAATTAATATGTTGAGGAAACTTATATATGAAGTATAAGAAAAAATCCCAGTCCTTAATAAACATGTTCAATTTACCACCTGATAATCTAGTTGATCTTACAAGACTAATTTATTGGTTAATTATGATAACTTCTTTAATAAGATCTTAATGAAAAACAAACCAATATTATTATTGTCAAATTCAAAATAGCATTAAAGACTATGCTAGGTATTTTCAATGACCAATATAGTAATCTACATTTATTACAAGATAAAAATATAAGTATGGGAATGTCAATTTAAGATATAAAAAGAACCTAAAGATAAGATAACATAATCTAGGTCATAATTATTTATCATTTTAATTTTTAAAATAATGTTACTTGAGAAACTATTCATAATATAAGAAATAGGTTACAATATCACCTCTCAGATTTACAATAGGGTTATGCTTGACAACCCTAGTTCTTTTAACCTTCCTTTAAGATATTCAAATTCAAATTTATCAATCATATAACTTTATCAAGGAATATTATATGAAATTATTCCATTCTTGTAAATTTATTTCACAATTGCGTTTCAAAGTTAATAAGTGCATACAAGACATCAAATTCATAATCCAGACAAGATATGTATTGTATACTACCAAAATAGAATACAAATCATATTATCTTGACTTCAAACCAAGTAACAATTGATAAAATAGTTAACCAAATTATAATGACCAAATTATTATAATAGTTCCATACTTACATAAATATAATAGATCTTACAAATAGTTTATACTTATTTTGACAAGTATCCTATCTAAGCACTTTAGTTATTTATATAAGAATTTATTTCCTTGTATGTAAAAGAATAAATCCATTTATAACCTAGTGATTAACATGTGAGAGATAATAATACATATAATAAGGAATCCAACCTTTTAAAATTCATTCCAAGTCTTACTCACTATCCACCATGTTTATTGCATTCCCATAACTATTGTAGAAAAGGGTGGAAAAAGTTGTTTTAGTTGGTTTTGGGTTTATTATAACTAGGTGTAAGCATGGGGAATTCCATTTGTGCTCAATATTTTAACACTCAACTACACTAGAATAAATCCACATAAGTCATAGGCCTTATGTGCTCACCTAAAGTGTATTTTAGAAGGAATCAGGGCCCACATTGGGTTAGTTATTCCATGGCACAAGATATCAATTATGGGACTTGAGCAATTCATAGAAAGCTTAAAGTATATTCATAAGTGCAAGCCTTTTATGGACTAATCCTAGTGGCATATATGTGTAAGCCTTTTTTTGGACTAATCCTAGAGTCATATGGGTTTCTTTCACTTCAAGTACTCATAATAGGGCCATGCTTCTAGCAAGGATATGTACACTTAGCACATGATCTATACTCATTCTCTCTATAGATTTATGATGATGTCACCATTTATTATAGGGAATCCATTAATGACGTGAACTATAATCATTACATGAATAATAATTAATATAAATATATTTATGACATTAAATGCATTACATAGTTTATTAGCAATATAAAAGAAATATAGACTAAATTCATCATGTTTTACTGCAATGATCTTCACCATTAATCATAATTCAAACAAAGTATAAAGTTCATAAAATTTAGAACAAGTACATGCATAGATAAAAAATATTTAATGACCTAAAGGATCATAGGCTAGCTTGGGTACTTAAAAATGGAGCCTTCATGGTGTTGATATTACTCCTAAGTCTAATAGCTACTAAAGTAGTGTATACAAAGTAATTTAAATTCGTTACTCTATCTTCCATCTCCCTACACCAACTAGATTAAGCTCCTTAAATAGATCTTTAGGATCATTTCTGCTAGGGTGGAACGTGTACATTAAGTGTTAAGTTGGATCTTTGGTGATCATCCCTAATAGCTTCATGACATTGCCTATTTTATACTACAATTATCACATTTCCCAAATCATCAAAGATGCCTTTAAGATCTAAGAACTAGTTAACCACTTTCCAGTTGGTACAAGGTATGTGTTTCAATCTCCATCTAGCACAAATATGATACTTAACAAAATAAGGGGCCCAACATCACCCTATAAATTTTTTTTAGTCCATCCTCAAACTAAGCTTTTAAGCTCTTTATAGTGTAGAACTCAGGCACACTTTCCTTGAGTTTGGCATGAAGTCTTCAAATCCCTTAATGGCAAGCTTAATTTCCTTAGTGGCATTATCTATTTCAATGTAAGCAATAATGAGTGTGAGGACATCCATTTTCTCTTATTCCTTATGGAAGGCTTTGAGCTTTGCTTTTTCCTTTTCCACACTCTCATCTGAGATCATTCCTTGCTCCTAAAACTTAATATGTAGATCACAAAAGAGTGATTCTAAGTTTTTATCTTGATATTTTATCTAATTAATGAGTGAATTTATGTTCCCCATGATCTGCACCCACTCTAACCTTCTCACTAAGTATACCTTCACCATCAACTTCTCCTTCTCCTCCTTTGCTTGATTTAGCACACATTTATGACTAAGGCTTGGTTTGAGAAGCTCAAGAAAATGGAATTAGCTACATCTATGACCTCTTGTAATTTATCAAAGAGGTATTCTACCTCTTCAATCATATCAACTAGATCCTTGTGTAGCATGACATAGGGATCTTCTTATTCTTCTTGCATCAGCTTGGGTTTTAACCTTGGGATCATCTGTTCCACTAAGAGACAGATTTTATCAACCTCTGAGAGGTCTAAAGTATCGATGTCAACCAAAATCTATGGTTTAACTCTCTTTATGTACTCATAAAGTTGTTATAGTTTGAATTTGGTGGCCTATACTTCATCTTTAGCTTCTTTATGGAGTTTTTTCCATTTTCTCATCCTACCATCATTGATGATGTTTTAACATGCAACCTCTATAGACATTATAATTAGTGAAATCCTAAATCAAATAAGGTTCATACCATGAGGGTTTATAAGGAGGGAGTCCTACCCCTTATCAAGCTCTTCCAAGTGAAAAGTACCTACTCTAAACACCTCAAAATGAGGCTCATCCATATAATGATCAACCACAAATGAGAGTTGTTTTCCCATACTAGTTATGATAGATTGGGGGGGCATAGTATCATACATGTAAAGTTATTCATCCACCCATCCTTTATGTACCTTATCCCTTATGCTCATCTCCTTTTCATCCTTCTTGATGATGGCCATATCTATTTGTATTACCTCTTCTTCATTAGTGACACCACTCTCTTCAGCGTTCTCCTTAGAGGACTCACCTATTTAATCCATAAGGGTTTCTTCCTTAGACTTTTCCCCTTCATTAACTTCTTCTTCCTAAGGTTTATTAATACTCACCTCTAGGGAAATTACTTTGGTGCTAGCATCACCTTGTTTTTGCTAGGGTTACTTTGTTGTCTTCATTTATTTATCTAAGGCACTAGTATCAGCTTCCTTTTCTTTAGGCACCTATTCAATACTTGGGCACACATCTTGTTAATCTTTCTCTACCTTCTTGGTTTGGGTGATTAAATTTTGCTTGAATAATTTAACTACTAGTCCTACACTTGTGATAACCTTCATGGCCTTTTTCTCTACCTTAGCCAATTCTTTTTTTTGGGAAAGTCTTCACTTCTCTTCAAGTGTTAGTTCCTTCTTAATTTCCTCCTCATTCAAGTCCATTTTCTTCCAATCCCTTCTTTCACCCTCTTCTATTTATGGTAGTGGTGTGGAGGTTTCTTTGTTAGATGAGGGGCTTGTTGGCTCCTCTATTTCCTCAAGCATGGTAGTTATGCAACTTTGAAGGGCCTCTTGGACATCCTTGGCACTTCACTCCTCTTCCTCTTCTTTTATCTATAGGATATATGTCCCTACTCTTTATTCTTCAATTTCCTCCTCCATTCCAAGCATAAGGGTCACCTCTTTATCCATCTCCACAAAAGTTATAGTAGGTAATGTAATTGGTCCCTTAGTCTTTTTATTATGCTTCTTACTGGAGGAAGCACTCTCTAGCATGAAGGTCACATGCTTCTTAGGAGTTGGGGGTGTAATTTGTTCTCTGGAGGCAATCTTCAAATTAATGTTCTCCATGATCTCTTCAAGTTTATCTCCCCATTTATTTAGGAGAGTATTCTCATACATATTTGACATAGCATTCCCTTCATCATCAACTAGGAGGGGGAAATCATCATTTTTTCCTATATCACCTCCTTTCTTATGCTAATTCATTTTGAAAATGTGCCCATTTATTATCTCTCTAAAAGAGATGAAGGTCCATCTTATCAGAGTCATCCTCCTTATCCTTGATGGCCTTGGATTTAGGGTGCATAAACTAGTGCCTCAACCTACTCTTATATTGATCTATGGTCTTGACTAGGATATCTAGTTATTTTTCATTGGGAATCCTCCTTAGCACCACCATGAAATACTTGGCAAAAAACATGTAAGGAAACTTGATACATCTAGATAGGTTTCCATATATGAGCATTAGGTGTACTACATAGAAATGTTACATTATGACAAAGGTCACTATTCCCACTAGATGTTGGAGGAACTCTTGACGAATGTTCCATTTAATCCCAAAGGCTTCAAAGTACTTGTCACACCACCCTTACAACCTTGTATTATACTTCTATGAAAATTTGGGTGGGCAAATGAAGTCTAGATACTTAATTTTAGGGGAATCATGGTTGGATGGGAGCACCAATAGGTTATCATCATCTCTTTATAGCACATATATCTCTTTTATCACAATTATAATCAACATATATCACCACTTGAAGGTTTCATGTGCTCTGCAGCACTCTTGTGCCTTCTTAACAATCTCCTCTACAATGAATCTGGAGATGTTGAATTTCACCCCTTATGTCATGTGGTGTGTGATGCATAAGAAGGTTTTGCTAATGTCAGACCACCATTTGCTAGGGAATAGTTTTTAGATAATAATGTGTATCACTTCCCTTATGTTGAGGTCTTGGATGTCCTTGATGACAAACATAAATCTTGACTTATAGTAGCCTAGAAGCTTTGTAACCCTCTCAATCTCCACTTCATCCTCCATCATTTGATAGATGTCTACCCCTACACTTGGTAGTCTCATGATCTTACTAATGAGGCATGCTGAGATCTTCATACACCATCCTATGAAGTAGAAATGGTTTTCATAGACTCATGAGAAGAGGAATTACACTAATTCCTTTGGATTTCCAAATCTTGGAAACTTAAATAGTTTGGTTACATTGATTTTTTCTATTTTGTCTCTGATAGATATTTCAAAGAGTGTGGCACCAACCTTTGTATTCTTCCTTATGTCTACCATAAAATCTTGGTTTAGCTCTTACACATTGTTCCTTAATCAGTGGTTATAATATTTGAGCTTGCGCATGTGCATAAATGACACCCATTTCTCCTCTACTATGACCTCTAGGGGGAATTACATCTCTCTATAAGAAAGCTTTGCACTTGCTTCTGCGTCTATTACCATGATGCTTATGCCTTCTATTAGTTGTACCTCTCATTTCATAATGGTTGCTTATTCTATTGTCTATTCTTTCTTCATATCCTTTTGTGCCTACGGTGGACCTATACTTAACCTTTTATTACCCATTCTAAATTGGTTATTTTTAAAGTGAGGTTGGTTTATCTTTTTGAAGCCCTTAACTATGCTTGGTGCTTATTCATAGTCATTGGAACTATGATTGTGTCTTCAGCTCTCAATCTTTCTACATAATTAATTATGGCTTCATCATTTTACAAACATTATACTACCCTATTTCTCTCTCAATCCCTCTCCACTCACCTCCTTTTCAATTCAAAATGGAATGTAATCTTGCCATGGTTCAACCATTCTTGCTTTGGGGGATATGGATGCTCTGGTTTTCATTGGTAGCATTTTCTAGTCTTTGAGTTGACTTTGGCTCTATTCAACTATGTGTTTTGGTTTAAATTCTCACAAGGTTTGTAACCTATTAAAATTTGTTGTTTTCCCTTTTATAATCTATTTTAGCTACCTCATTAATGGTTTTGTGGCATGTGTATTTATTGAAATATACTAAAATAATGAAATCCACTAAAATCCATTATCAATTGTGCATTTATTATATATATTTATGTTTTTACCATCACAAAATTAATTTTTATAATGGTTTATTTAGTGAAGTGATAGGTGATTCAAACAATTACTTCATGCCAATTGTTGGGTGGGTGCCAGCTATCTAGATGATATTTCTCTTACAATTGGCTTACCTTGGTATGAAATTTGCTTTTTTTTAATGTAACTTGGGCATAAAAATCTACATGTGCATGATTTAGCCTCCTCAATTCCATTTTTTATTAGTGTTTCAAATCCTTTCAAGTGTGCCTTTCTTGCTTGGTCAATATATTTATGCTTTCATGTCTCTTACTTTGGTCTTCCCTACCCCATACAAATCCTTACACTGATCCTCTAGCACTTCATCTTTATACTCAATTTATTGTACATGATCATCTTGTGTGCCTTCACTTGTCAAATTTTAATCCTATTTTTTTTAATATAGTAAACTTCACACACTTATTAACATAGGTGCCTACCTTCAAGTGCTTTGAGAGTATTCATTCTTGACTCACCCAACTAGATTTATGCATGTAAGCACCAAAAGAGTCCTCCTATGGGATTGAAATCACCACACTTATTAGATCAACCCAACAAAATAAACATAAAAAAATATTTGGCTTGTACTAAATTTTATTATGGTTAACACAAAGAAACTGACTTGTGACTGGGATGTTAGTGTCTAATGATGCAAGCACCATCCTAGTGACTATAAGGATTCAATCTATTTCTATCAAAATGCTGAGAGAGCATTTCACCCATCAACATGCACAAATTAAATGCACCAATATCCAATATACTATAGATGACATAAGATCCCATCCACCTAATCTATAATTTACCTAGGTGCTTTAGATACTTAGAGCCATATAACAAGACTAGTTTACCTTTGGTATAAACCTTGAGCTTGATGTGTTAATAATGCCATAGCTTTTGGTGTACTTATTCTATTTGTTGGCTCCATGTTAATTGGGTGCATGTCTCATCTAAGTTCTCTAAGTCTTTTAAGCATGTGATCAAAGATTTTTGGTCATTAAATTGGCTAATACGTGTGATGCATAATGAGGGCACTAAGAATTCCATAGGTAAAATGGATTCTATGTTAAACACCATTGAAATGGTATATCCTTGTTCAAGAGCTTGTACATAGTGTGAGAGGCACATAATACTGCTAATACATGATCATCCCAATCTTTGCAGCCAACATCACATATATTTGTGAGGTAAGTTCCTAATATTTTATTGAATTCCTTAGCAATGCCATTTATTTGGGGATGGTAAGGTGTCATTTTATGGTTTGCCACCATATATTTAGTCATTAGGATTTGAAAATTTTCATTGATGAATTATGCACCATGATCTCTAGTCAAGATAAGTAGGCATCCATAGTGATTGATGATATTCTCCCAAATGAATCTTGTTGTGGTGCTACCTGTACAATATTTTGTCAGTATTGCTTCAAATCACTTGGTGAAGTTAGCTATGGTAGCCAAAATGTATCATGTGAATATACACCTTATAGTAGGAGTAATAGGCCCAACAAAGTTAATGGCCCAATTTTAAAATGGTGCCTAGGTAAGTAAGGGGATGAGAGGCATATCATCCTGGTGGTGCTTGTGTGATAGTAGATGTCACCTGATTTAGCACAATATTTTATGTTTTGGAACATAATCGGCCACCACAAGCTTGATTGTAGTACTTTGCACACTATCACATATCCAACATAGTGGCCTCTAGTAATCCCCTCATGCACCTCTTTCAAGATTAAGTTTCATTCATTATCTAGGACACATAAGTGCATGACTTCATCATGGCTCAGCTTGTATAGTTCCCCACCAATGTGTTGAAAAGGGGTGGTGCAAACTATGAGCTATTTATTTTCCTTAGTCATCATGGTCTAGGGCATAGATCTATATGTTAGAAATGTGGTGATCTCTACCAAGTACTTAGGGACACACTATACCCTATAAATCTATACATCAGGAATATCATCTTCAATAGGTGCTTCCATATCACTAGAGTTGATGTGAGATAGATGATTTGGGCCTGAGTTTTGTTTTCTAGGTTTTAATACAATAAAGAATTATAACTCTTGAAATAAAATAATCCATCAACAAATATTCCCATGGAGAATATAATTATTCACTAGGTACTTAAAAACCTCATGATTAGTAAACAAGACGAAGGGGTTTCCAACAAATATTTCCAATGCTTTTGTAGGGTGTAGACCATGGCAAGCACCTCAAGCTCAGTTGTGGTGTATTTGTACTCTACCTTGGTTAGTTTTATGCTTGTAAAAGAAATGGGATGATCCATTTTACGTTCACCTAGTTATGCCAAAATGTTTTTGATCATAGTAATAGATGCATCAACATAGACATGAAAAGGATTCATCTAGTTTGGAAATTACAATATCAGTGACTTACTAGTTTGAGCTTTAGGGTCTCAAATGCATCTTCCTACATTGTGCCCTAATAGATCAGCCATCCTTTTATAATATATATTATAACAACACTGTAATATTAGCATAGTTCCTTATGAACTTCCTATAATACCCATAATTTCCAATAGAGGTGTGAATATTTTTGTGTTAATGGGGTCTAGATTTGAAGGATGATTGCAATCTCTATTAGATAAATGAGTAGACCATCTTTGTAGATGATGTGTCCAAGAAAAGTACCAAACAATGCTACAAAAATACACTTATTGAGGTTTAAATAAATTTATAAATGCCTACACCTTTCAAATATAAGGTACAAGTTGTCATAGTGATCCTTTACTAACCCATACATAGTCTAGTCATCAAAGTATACTTGGAGGAACTTTTGAATTAAGTCTTTGAAATCAATGGTCACCATTTAAGAGAATATGACTGGTGCATTATTTATACCAAAGGGCATTAAATTTTAAGAAAAAAAACCCATGTTGGTAAAGGTGTATATCTCATAACCTTCAATGCCATCCAATACTTCATTGATGAATGGATTTAGAAAGGGGTCAATCATGCAGGCAGTGTTCAATAGTCTATAGTCAACACAAATTTGGATCCACCCATCCTTCTTGATGTTGATGACCATGGAGATAACATATTTGGATTCTTACATGGTGTAGATGATGTGTGTAACTAACATACCATAGATATGCATCTTGACCTTGGCACAAAGATTTGGGTTCATCCTATAACGTTGCTTCTTGATGGGTCTTGTACCATTGACTAGATTAATGCCCATATTCCTAAGGGATGGATGTGTGCCTTTCATATCTCATTAATTTAGAGGGAATAAGTCTCGGAATTACTTTAGGAGGTCTATAATATGTGCTAGATTTGTGTTAGACTAATAAGTACCTAGAGTGGAAATATTTGGTTCCCCCTCTGAACTTATATCTACCTTGGTAGTTTTTAGTAATGTGTAGTAGGATTCATTCTTCTCTTGGTGTGAATCCTTGAATTATCTTCTACCCTCAGTTTTTTCTATCCAAATATGGGTATAGTCTTCTTCTTCTAGTGTTCTATCCTCAAATTGACACACTAACTTACTTTTTCCTATCAAATTCTTCCAATTGTGTGCCTTTCATGTGTCATCATTTTCATCACTATAGTCACTATTAAGAGTTTGCTCTTTAAAGAAAGTTAGGAGTGCCAAAATTTTTCACTGAACATGTCTTTTAGGTGTTCCTTCAATATTGCACTATCCTCAAATACTAACCTTTGAACTACCTATGATGGCTCAATCAATTCTAATTTTTGTGAAGAAAAGGAGAAGGTGTGAAAAAGCTACTCCTTAAGTGCATCCCAATTGGCTATCTCATGACGCATCTCATTGAAAACATACCATACCCAAATAACTCATATAAATCATTTTGAAATTAAAATTTTAATACAAAAATTATATATAACTAATAAATTTCATCTACTTATTGATACCCATATCTTTAATTTCCTATATAAGGCATGCACCCATAGATTCCTTGAGACATTTTCACCACAAACAATCCATGGTTCTTCACAAAG
Source organism: Torreya grandis (assembly GCA_037957365.1). Lineage (NCBI taxonomy): Eukaryota > Viridiplantae > Streptophyta > Pinopsida > Cupressales > Taxaceae > Torreya > Torreya grandis. The sequence continues at coordinate 1,775,619 of JARHVA010002140.1, forward strand.
ATGCATATGTGATATAGGAATAGATTCACTAGAGTAGGTTGAGAATTTTAGGTCCTCATTAATCTTTTTGAATATAGTGCAAATGGTTTCCTTCACATCATACCAAGTTGGAAATCTAGGCTTTTATACTTCCCACTAATGATTGGTAGTGTTATTCAATGTGTACACTAGTGCATCCATTCTATCCACCTCTTTTGGGAAGCATAACTCAAGGTCTCAAATATAATATTCCACTTGATTACTCCCCTCATATCTTGGGAGAACTATAATTTTTCCCTTACTAAGTTAAAACACTCTCTTTCCCTTCTTCTCAGTGTAAGAAAGCCACCTTTTAGAAGTGTGATCAATCTAGATCTAGCCTAATTTACTAGTTTTGGTGCCTTTGCATGCACCAAGTGGCACCTTCTACCAGTGGTCTCATATGCTTCCTCAACCCATTGTTTGCAGTTAACATCAGTGGTGTTTGAGGTTGATTGTCCATTTTCCTAAGAGAGGACTCCTTGATCATTTGGGTCTAGATTCTTGGCACCTTACACTGTGATGTTATAGATGTGGTTGATCTCATCTTTGATGTGAATGCTCTCGACATAGGGGGGTCCTTGGTCATTTAAGAGGGGTATAACTACCCTCTCTTTTCCATTTTTAAAGGTCATTTGAAGTGCATATCTACATTATTTACATAATACCATGGTCTTCTTAGAAGTGTTGGGTAGTTATCCTATTCTACTAACTTGATCACTTCAAAGTCAGTGTGGAATTTAATTCCCATGATATTTATAACTATGCTATTAAAAAATTCGATAGGCTATGCTCAGGTATTATTGGTAGTGAAGAGTACATGAGGGGATGGCCTCAAGGCTAGCCTACCCATTTTTTCCTAGGCATTCTTGGTCAAGATGTTGACCTCAATGCTTGTGTCTACAAGGACCTCAAATATAAAAAATCCATAAATATTGTCATTCATTAGGATTTCTTAGTCATACTCTATATTTTATGTATGCCAAGATTTTTGCACTCTCTCCATGCATGGTGTAGCAACCTCAAATTACTTTTAACTTGTATGCTCCAGGAGAAAGTTATTCAATAGGGGAAATATTCCTTCTATCTATAAGAATCATAGGATCTTAGTTAATTCTTGTATCTCAACTTCTTGGCTATCCTACTTCTTTTGAGAGGTAGTAGCTTGCACTTCTAGGTCTCATAATAATTGGAGCTCCCCTTGTAGGTTTTAGATGACACTCAGCCTATTTTAATACATATTTTTGATGTGCTTGTTTTGGGTATGGTATAGATTTAGGTTTAGGCCAAATTATGACCTCATTGTGACCCTTACCCCTATATTCTAGGTTTAACTTAGATATTGGTGTAACTAGTGGTTGAATGGTGAATCCACTATGAGTAGTTGCTTGCACCTTGATCACCTTAATGGGTTGTTTGTACCTTTAGGGTCCATCTTTCTATCTTTTTATCATGCCTAATCACTCTTATGCCCTTTTCTATGTTAGGCCTACCTTAGGTCAACCTTTTATATAGGTCAATTCATTCCTCAAACTTATGGGAACCTTGACAATACCCACATGTGGGATGTGTAGGAAATTCATGTTGATAATTTTCTATGGAGCCACACTTATAACATGAGCAAAGTGGGAACCTTCCACCATCACATCCTTCACTTCACCCTCTAGTTCCTTATTACATCCCAAAGCCTATTTTTTGTTGTCTATATCACTCATTACCTTGGTTAACCTACCTTCCAACTACTATAGTGGCCTTTTATGCACCTCTTCCATGTTCTCATGAATTTCATCAATCACCTGGCATTCAATAGTGGTATGGGTGTAGGCATCATACAACTGATAATATATGGTTTTGTTGACTTGGCTAACACATTATAATAAAGGGTAGTTATGAACATCATATGCCCCTTGATATAATTCATAGCTTAGAAGTAGGGTACACACATTCCTTTCAGGGATATTATTCTTATTATGGCCTTTCATTTCATAGTTAGTGCACCATAATTTAGTTCAAGCATCTTGTGAGGAGATGGCAATAAGTTTTTGGAGTTGGGATTCCATAGATGTAATTTATGCCTCTAGAAATGGCCTAATCCTAACATCAACACTTTTGAATACTAGAAATTTGAGCATAGCGTTAATCACTTCTTAAGGGTTTATAAAAGTCTTCATGGAAAATGATCTTTAGAAAAACATGATCAACCCTCCAATGACCCATTACACATGTTGGGAAGGGTGAATATCATATGGGAGTTTTGACATGATATTTTTAAACCTTGCATTGTATAGGTACACTCTCTTTGAGAGACCTTAGGTAATATATTTTAGCACAATAATGATATGTTATTCAAACATAAGAATGTCAAATTCCTTTAGAAATGCATTCTTTAAGGTATCATAGTCAACCATGGCTTGGTTAAGATCAACTTTTCTATACCAAGTGTGGGCACGATCAAGTAGAGTGGTTACAAACTAGGTAACCTTTTTCTCTAATTGGGTTATGTCCCATGCATACAACTATAGTTAACACTTCATCACATGATATACAACATTATCTATGCCCCGATACTATTGTTTCTAATGCAAAATTGCTTTCTACATTCAAAGAAGAAATAAGAAACTGAAAAATGGTTAAGGCTAGAAGTACCTGATATAGTCGTGCGCACCGAAATCAGACGTTGAAAGATTCTCCTCTTTTGCTGTGGAGGAATGACACCTGCGAAGAAAAGGCTAAACACGGAAAAACGTTAATAAGAGATATGGTGGGTTGTCAGGCGAACGCCCAATCCCGGAAGTACGAAGACTCCCTAGAAGGATATCAACCCACTGATAAAAAAGAGCATAATATTGGACGAAAGTAGATGATAATGACAGAAAATAAAAGGCGTACCTGATATGCGGCACTGTTCTACACAGTTGCCGGCGTCGGTCTCTGTGGTGCCGGCGTCGGTTAAGGAAGGTGCCGATGTCGGTCAAGGTGCCGTCTTCGGTCGGGGTAGTGACCGGTGTCGGTAGGGGCAGGTTCTGGGAAACGGTTCGGGACAGGTTCTGAGAGAGTCAGGACAGGTTCAGGGAGAGTCTGGGGGGTTTGAACAGAGTCGGGATAGGTCTGAACAGTCGGGACAGGGTCTGATATGATCAGGGTAGGGTTTGATAAAGACAGGGACGAGGTTGGGACGAGGTCGGAACAGAGTCCGGGAGGTTTGAGGACAGAGGCAGGGATAACAGAACATAAACAATAACTAAGAAAGAAAATGAAATAAACACAATAAAGACTTACCTGGTAGAAGACCCGATGAAAGCCATGGTGTGCAGATTAGTTGATGTCGTAGTGTCGATGATTGCTCAGAGTTCGCAGGTTCGTGGAGGAATTCGCAGGTTGGTTGCTCAGCGTTCGGTTGATCAGCGTTCAGGGGTCTGGTTTGAATGGCTGGCGGAGGTTGATGAAGGCGGGGGACGGGGACGGTTCCAGAAACGGTTTGTCAACCATTTCGGGAAACTGAATGGTAACTGATAACGGACAAGGGGAAGGTGACCGACGTCGGCAGGATTGCCGACGTCGGCCGATAGGTGACCGACGTCGGTGACATCGGTCGGGTAAAGACCGTCGTCGGCAGATGCATAATGGGGATAGAGTCTACCTTTCGCTCTGTGCTCCTCTTTACATGCTGCCAGGGTCAATGCTGGTGAAACAAGTGATCGGCAAGGGTTCAATAGGCGAAGAAGAAAGAAGACGAGGAATGACCAGGGGAGTCGACACGATTTCGGTGTCTACAACTATCATAAGTGCACAACCATTTCATAGTAAATTTTCTATGGGGGGAAACTAGTATCTAGGGTGCTTGTCCCCCCAACATATATCTTAGTGTTATTCCTCTAATACCTATAGCCATTGGGTTAGGCACTAGTCCCATCATTACTATTGGTGCAGTTGATGTCAATGGTGTTGTGTTAATTTTTTGTGGTAGTGGACCACTTACTATGGGTTGTTTCCCACTTTCCATTACTAACCTTGATTGAGCTAGTATGATCATGTTCGAGCTATGTTGTGGTGAGATAGCACCCACTAGTTTAGAGGTATTTACACTCACCTCCTTGTGTAGAATAATTTGTTGAATCACAAAGTTACACTTGAAGATTGAATAATATCTAAGATCAAAGTTTTTAATAGAGTTAATTATTAATTTTGTACTTTATTCAAGTGGGGGATCCAATGTGTGAACATGTGCCATAGGTTCAAAGGGGGTAGGCACATCATGCATATCTTTAGTCACCAAATCCTATAGGAACCCAGTGAATTCTACACCTATCAAGTGTTGAGCTTGATCCATTACTTCATTATATTTCTCATCTTCATGTTACTATATTTAAAGAGATCCTTCTCCATACCATTCCCACTTGCTATGGGTTCTCTCAGTACTTCTAGGTTCTAGATCTTCCATTAGTATATTTCATCTCTTATTATAGGTCTATCTTCTAAGCTCTTGAGTGTCAATCTGTTCATCCCCTTCCATTACACTTCATGTACACATACCCTTTCCCCCTTTGCACTACCCATATGTGAAAGGACTTTAGCCTTCCATACCTAAAGTTTCAAAACTATAATCCACCATTATATTTTTGAGCTCTAGTTTGAATTCCTTCACAAATATGCCTCCAGGGTCACACAAAAACTAGTACTCTACTTACTTAGGGCCCGAGTATGTTGAGACTACAAACTCAAGTATGTAGCTATTCAACACTCATTACCACCATTTATCCAATACTCTAGTCTAAGTAACATCTAGGGTCTCAAGCCTCTCTAAGTTCTCATTCATCCACTCATGACAATTTCCATATATTTTTCTTCTTTTATGGGTTGAATATGTAGGCAACCACTGGTACGCATGCTTAGGTAGCTCATATAAAAAGACCTCATATAAAGCATCATATAGGTTATTATGAACCCATTTTCTTGGATTTTTTCCTTTTTAGTTGGATGCTTTAGCATAAATTTATCTTTCACCTATTTCAACCAACACTTAATATTTTTAAGGGAGAGTCAGTACATCATCTTGTTGCATCATTACAATAACAAAATTCAACATGGGTCCCATCAGTGGAACCAAAATGTTGTAGAAAAGGGTGCACAAAGTTGTCTTAGTTGGTTCTAAGTTTATTAAAACTAGGTGAAAGCATGGAACATTCCCTTTTTGATTAAAATTTTAACACTCGACTATGTTGACATCAATCCATATAAGGCACATGCCTTATGTGCTCACTCAAAGCATAGATGAGAAGGAACTGGGGCTCGCATTAGGATAGTTATGCCATGACACAAGATATAAATAATGGGACTTAAATGATTCATAAAAATATTAAATTAGATTCATAGGCAAAACCCTTTTATGGACTAAGCCTATTGGCCTATAGGTGTAAGCCTTTTAGTGGATTAATCCTAAATTCATATAGGCTGCTTTCACTTCAAGTACTGATACTAGGATCATGCTTATAGCAAGGATAGGTACACTTGGTGAAGGATATATACTCATTATCTCTACAAATTTATGATTATTCCACCATATATTATAGGGAATCCATTAATGATGTGAACTAGAAGCATTGCATGAAAACTACTTAATGTAATTAAATTTAAAATATGACATTACATCTATTGTATAGTTCATTGGTAATATAAAAGAGACATAGACTAGATTCATCATGTTTTACTGCAGTGATGTTTGCCATTAATCATAATTCAAACAAAGTATAATTTTCATAATATTTATAACAAGTAAATACCTATCTCAAACTACTTAATGACCTAGAGGCTCACATGTGAGCTTGGGTTCTTAAAAATGGAGTCTTTATGATGTCCATATGATTATTAAGTATAATATCTATCAAAGTAGTTTATATAGAGTAATTATAATTTTTTAGAGCTTTGCTACACTATCTTCCATCTCCCTATACCAACTAGCTTTAGCTCCTTAAATAAATCTTCAGAAGCATTTTTCTAGGGTGGAACATGCACACTGAGTGCTGAGTTGGAGCTTTGGTGATCATTAACACTAGCTCCATGACTTCATGTAATTCATGTCATAGCTTCCACATTTCCCAAATTGTTGAAGATGCCCTGAAGATCTAAGAACTATTTAACTGCTTACTAGCTAGTGCAAGGTATCCACTGTAACCTCCAACTAGTTCCAAAATGCCAAAATGTCAATCATTATGCAAAATGATCTCTTCATGCTAATGTAGATGTAATGATGGCATGAATCCAAAACTTAACAAAGTAAGGGTCCTAATAATAACTAACCCTATATACCCAATGCTTTAGAATGACCATTTTTAATAGAGCCTAGTTTCCTCATGCCAATATAATAATTTATTCAACTATTCACTCAAAAAAGTTACATTCAAGTCTTTTACTTTCTTATAAAATTAGAGAATACATAGAAGTATCATTTTAAGTCCTTATAAGTCACACTTAGTGAAAACTTTCATTTTTAACTTTGTAATGAACTTAAATACAAAATAATAACAATAATATTTATTTTCATTAGTGAAATTCAATTTAACATTGAAAATTTTATCAGTCTACTGAAATTGTATCCCAAATCATTAATATAAAAAATTAATAAAAATAATACCAGAGTCCACTTAAAATTTTCTTTATCAGCTTATAAGAAAAATAGACATAATAAAGTGGTCACTATTTCATTGAGTAATCCAATAAATATTTAAACTCATAATTACACACTAACTACATATTATTTTATAAAAATGAGTTTTGATCAATCTAGTATATCACTCATAACTAGAGACTAGAAAATTCTAAATTAGATTGATATTTATAAATATATTCAATATCTATAGTTGTTAAAAACTATATAAGTAAATTCCATACAATAATATCTAGTGTACTTAAAGAAAATCAAATCATAATGCAAATAATTAAGTGTTTTAATGCTAGATAAGGAGACATAAATAACCTCAAAATAAGAGAATCCATAAGGAACTATACATAATGTAGTCATTACAACTCTCTTCTACACTGCTAGGTAGTCATATTTACCATTTATAAGTAGAATTATCATAGATTTATGGAATTTGAGACTAATTCATAGAACTACAGGTGAAATAATTCTTCTAAAAAACTCATTAAGTTACTAGGGTACTTACCAAATATACAACTAAATGTATTCTATGAATTCATTCCCTTATTAATCCAAAAATAATCAAATAATAAAGCTTCATAACCAAAATCAATGGTAATAAATAATTTGATATTATTAATAAAACTAAATACTTGTCAAACTAGTTACAATAATAAATAAAGAAATTAAATATCAAAATAAACTAACATTCTATTAAATTTCAGAATAATAAAAAATATTATAGTAAAACAATATTACATCCTTGTTCACAAATACACATCAGAGTTTATGGAAATAAGAGTATAAAAACACCATAATGATGTAAATATTATAATACAACCAATTAGAGTTTTAAATATCAAACACAAGATCTTTATGGTAGTAGGAACACTTCAATATCAATATCAAATCCATCAAAAACAACTAAAAAAAGTTCATGAGTAAGATGAGCCCATCCATTGGTTGCCCTTATGACCCCAACCATCATCCTAAGAACATAATTGTACCGTATGTATATAAAGACAACAAAATTAAAGCATACACATGCATACCAGATGTACACACATGCCACTAGGTTAACATTTAATAAGGCTTAATATAAAAATAGAGGTACAACAAAAAACCATAACAAATAATAATGAGATAAATATGGTATAGGGTATTAAACCAACCATAAAAATGATAGACAAATTGGTAATTTAATCATTTATTAATCTTGAAACCATACAAGGGTACCAAGCATGATTTGAGCCCAATATTCTCACTAAATCTTGATAATGGAACCTAGGGTTTCAATAATAAATTTAAAAAAAATTAAAAAAGTAAAACCAACACATATTTTACCATATATAAACACCACAAAATAGGACTATATGTTACTTCTAAGTTATTTATCTTGTGTTGCATAAAAATATAATTATTTAGAGTTGTTAAAGGGATTCAAGATGCCATTAGTAGTACTCTCAACTAATGTAACACCATGTGCATATAAAAAATGTGAAAAATAAACATAACTCTTAGTCCCACAACACCAAAACAAAATCATAATGAAAGTAAGATAAAAAAGTATAGTCACTTCACATTGTGTGTTTGATGTAGTGTTATCAGATTCAAATCCTATAACTCATTTTCCTTCACTCATTTTATCTCTCTACCATGCATGTTTTATTATTCTTACCACACCATAAATTTATTTCCATAACCTCCCATACCTCTTTGTGATAAAAAAAGGTAGTGGGGATGAAACATTATGTATTTACATGGTTTCTCCACTCCCTCCACTTCGTCATCTCCTTTGATAGCACAATAGGGAGTTTCCTTACTTCTTTGCCATTCATCCCTCTCATTTACCTATTTTTTTAATTCTCATATTAAATTCCCAAGTCAATGCTCAATTAGGATCCCAATGATTAAATTTATTAAAAAATATGTTTTAATCATGGTTACCTTTTTAAATCCAAATTACTTCCAACATAATTATTAATTTATCAAGGTCAATGCATGGTGACGTGTGATCATTGTAAAGTTATTTTATGCTTTAAATTTATGTGTTTAATGTGACTATGTCACCAAACCATGCTAAAAAACTAAAACATGTTAGGATTAAAAAACAAAGTGTGCCTTAGTAACACTATCATTCTAATTCAATGCCATCATATAATGGTGAGTAAAATGAACATGATATTCACAATGTAAGGCAACACTACTAAGTGAAACTACCAACAAGGGAGTATTAAAAAATTCAATGAGCACACTTATGTAATTCTAAACCTATAATTTGTTAATCTCACTAAGACTAAGTATTAAATTACAATGTTTTTTTTTATGATACCAAACCCATCAACAATGTGTTCAATTATGTAGACTCATGCGATAAAATGACATGTTATTGATTAATGATTAGATAATGTTTATAACCACTTTAGTATAGGGAAATGACATAGATACACACATTCTGAGTCAACACATTACATAAAAACACAATGAAGGTGAAAGTGTATTTCTCAAGATAAGTTATTGTTATTACATATACATTTTTTTTGTGTGTCAAACTACTTATCCATCAAGCCTATATCATCATGAACAACCTAAAATATTCAGACAACATCAATAATACTATTGACATGGATTGTGTACACACCAAATATTCATAGATTAAAGTCCATAACCCTTTAGTATTAGTGAAAATTCCCTCCAAAGCATGAGTTATGGGTCTCAGTTTTATAAATAACCACATGGTGGGATAGTGGTAAGTAGAGGGGTTATTTACTATGGATGGTTCAAATATGAATAAAATATAACTATAAATATATATTATACTTGAGGTGGATATGTGGATATATAATAAGGTGATTCTAACCACAAAAAATGATAAAAATGGAGGGAAGGTTAAGGCAAAAAAGAAGAGTACTTATGATTCAATTAGATATTAAACCCTTCCAATCTGGCTTACTACACTAGACCAATCACATATTGTAAACCAATGTCTGTTATAGATTAGTTGAAAAAAAAATAAAAAAAATCAAACATATTAAATAGTCTAAGGAAGTAACTAGAAGACAACTCACAAATTATAATCAAGGATGATGTTAGTACTAGATTGTTATGCATATCTAATGTCACTAATAAATGGTAAGTATGATCTATAACCAATAATTGATAAGAATAATAGAATATTCAATATTATCCATATAAATAACTAACCATAAACCTACTATAGGTTGTTTATATTAATGGAAATTATTAAATAAAACATAGAAAGTTGGAAAAGATAACACATTCATATCAACTCATAGAACAGTTGCAAAACATTTTATTCACTTGCATCAATTGCAAATTTATCTTCCATTTACAATAGATAAAATACATGTATATATAAATTTATATGGGATCTCTTCATATTTAAATATTTTCAAAATTTACAAAGTTTAAAATAAGATTGAATCCTAATTGACATGTAGGCTCTACATGTTTTAAAATGTGATGGTGAAGGGGTTAATGAAAATTAGGCCTAAAAAGTTCTTGAGAAAAAATTATAAATAAAAATGGAGTATTTATTATAAAAATCCTCTTCCAAGTTCATTATATGTTATCTCAACTCACCATATTTATTTATACTTTTATTCAAAGTTAAAAATGTAATAAAATGTGAAAATAGGGTTTTTAGACCTTATAATTAGGCTTGTAGACTAAGAAACTTGGATAAATATATATCTATGTGGAAAAAATATTTAAAAATAATTTTAAAAATTAAAATATATACTAACACACCTCTTCAAAAAATCCATTAATTTTGGCTGGTTTGTTTTGGAGAATAAACATTTTAGTCCTTCAAAACCCAAGTTTAGGGTATTGTAACTGTGTACAAGCCAAAAACTCAAATTCAAGATAATAAAATCTAATTTTAAGATATAATTTTGAATAGTTTTGATTTTATAATAATGTTTAAATGTATATATTATTTTTCACTCGCTTTGGCACCTTGATCAATCTCAAAAAATGATAAAAACAACTTTTCTTGACTGTAGAAGTACTTTTCTTAACTACAAAAAACCTATAATTTCTATTAAAGCCTATAACATGAATAAATACTATTACAAATTGAAAACTATGAGTCTAAAAAAACAATAAAATTCGCTTACATGTAATATCACATTGTATTTGAATTATGAACTCATTAATGTAGTCTTTCATTGTTTTTGAATGCAAAACATGTTACATAGTCTTATCTATACCTTGTTTTCAAAAAATATTTTATTTTATTCAAATATTGGAGTTTATTATTATTTATTATCTCATTTTTATACTCCTTCATACTTAATAAACTCTCTCATACTTCTCTCTCCTTGTTTCCAAACTCTTAGACTATCTACCTAATTCATAAACTCAACCTAAGTCTTAACCTTAAGTGAGTTTAACATGGTCAATTATGAGTTAAGGAATTTGAAATATTAAAAAATATGTCCTAAAACCTTAATTTACCCATCCAAGAAGGATAATAACTAAAAAATGCACTAGGAGATGATAAAATCTCCAAAAACACCTAAAATAAGTTAAAAAATTCAAATTTCCAATTTTGGTAGGAAACTTGAAAACAAGCCAAAATTAGAAAAACAAAGCAAAGTGAAGCATGGAAAGGATTATTATATCAAAAATATGACATCCTAAACCTATTCAATACCAAAATTTACAAAATAATTAACTAAAATCTAATTCTCCGGCATCAGACTCCCTGAGTACAAAAGTATTATGAGCTCCTGCTCATGAGGTCTTCAATGGTGGTTCCATATTGGACTATTTATTATGGAGTAAACCAAGAATCATATTAAAGTGGATGATTATTTAAATTAAATATATATTTTAAGTACTCTTTACCTCTGGATTTTTTGACAACCCATTTGACTAAAATAGCTTCTAGTTCATTCTTATATGCCTTGGGTAACTATTGCTCCCAATTAATAACCTTTTCATCATCATCTTCAGATGTTTTTATTGTGTATTATACTTCTCTATAAGGATATAGGTATGATACATTGAAAATAGATGAGATCCCAATATCATATGGAAGTTCTAGTTCATAGGCATTAACATCAAGATCTTATAAGGTCCTATCTTTTTCAATTTCAATTTATTATATTCAACTTTAGCAAACCTCTCCTTCCTAAAGTGTGATAACACTAAACATCCTACCTAAAATTTAACTTATTTCCTTTTGTATCAGCATATC
>JARHVA010002140.1:1792500-2260000 GCA_037957365.1 Torreya grandis
ATAATTGATACTATCATTATTGCTAACCTTGATAACTTGGTATCCAATCATTAATCCATTTAGATTCTATGATTTTTTCAAGGTGCATTTTATTGTTTGAGTCAAGTAGAAACAATTTGACATTTTGCATTACTTGATGGATATCCAAACTTGACTCTTATAAATATGGAAATGAAAGGTAAATGTATATGGGTACATTAAGACATATCAATGGGTTTAATTTACAATTGTAATTATTGAATAAATTAAGTTCTATGAGTTTTGGGAACATTATTATGTTTGGTTCTCCTTCTTTCTTCAATTTATGTTGAGTAACTTATTGGCATGAACATGATCTGGGTATTAACTTGCACTACTTGTGTTCATTATATTCATGGGAATTATTGATCAAGAATTAAATCATATATATAAGTTTGAATGGATAATAATTAAAGGTTATATGATTGCATTGTCATTGTTGAACCTAATTTTTACATGGAATTAGTATAGACCTCATGCTTATTAGCAATAATGGGGTGCATTGGACATTAGAGTAAGTTATCAATCCATGGTGTTGATTTATTATAGCTCTTCTTTCTAAGTTAAATCATTTACAAGTTATTTGTATGTTTTATTTATTAATTAAGGGTTGTTTGATCTTGTTGAGTTTTCACCTATGATTAAGCTTCCCCTTTGTGGTATATATATGAACAATCACATACCTATTCCTAGTGTGAAAAATTAATATGGTGATTTACTATAAGTTGGAGTTTAGTCATAACTAGTCCTATTGAAAACCAATTGTTAATTACTAAGGAAATTATGAATGAGGATAATTTTTTTCCTTTAATCTATTGGCATAATATTATAAGTAGTTCTCAAAACATAAAAAATAGGCAATGGTGTGAGGACTAAAGCCAAGGATTATGGTTTAAAATCCTAGCAGGTAGCACCCAACTTGATTGCCTATAATCCATTACTATTCATTTATAATATGTTTATTACAAACTACTTATGTATGTGATTTTATTACCTTTAGAGCTAAATGTTGTTGTTCGGTACATATTAGAGGCCCTTGATGATTAGTTTCACACTATTTTTTTTATCTCATCCTTTAGCATTATGATGGTAGATAATTTAATCATATGCACAATAACATTTATATTGATATGATTTACTTGGAATAAGAAAGTTATGAATTGTAAATTATATCTCATTTGGTGCTAGATTTAATCATATATAATGTTGTCTATTATTGATCTTTAATGGATAGAGGATCTAAATATATGAATGATTTGATAAACTAATCTTGGGTTATATATTATGAAAGTTATTTTAAATTCATAAGTAATAATGAGTAAGCTAATCTCTTTTATAAAATAAAGATAACAAGTGGATAAATCTTAAAACTTAAATCAAGAGGGAAAGTGTTAAATAATCCTATAAAAATATATGATTTTGAATAACCTTGGCTAGTAGTACTATTGATGCAGGAAAGTTGCACCTAGTGGCAAGAAATCAAGTTCTTTCCTTCTCCTCACAAAATGGAAACTCTTCTCTCACCTGTGGGACAACAAATCTGGAGAGGAGAGTCTCTAGATAAGGGCTAGCTCCCTTTGATGTATTGTTGTTTGTTCCAACAAGTGCAAAATATAGGTATATATAAATAGATAGATATAATGGGGGGGTGAAAAGGGAGAAAGAGAGATGCAGGAAAACAACTACTCTAAAGAGGTGATACACCAAAATAAGGTCGACCTTCCCACATCCACACTCAAGATTAGACAAAACAACATACATACACTCAAGCTTGGCAGTAAGACCAGGCTGCAAGAAAATGGCAGGGAGGTTCTTATGAAAACATAGGAACAAGGACTCACCAAGATGCTGTGAAATACATATTGTAAGTGACCTCCTCTATTTCTGCACCCCAAATAGAACTGTTCCTCTGTTAGTTATAGAAAATGGTGCCTTTTAGATAGCTGGTGTGTTGGTGTTTGAACCTATGAGAGCATTAAAAGACAATGACTAAACACAAATCAAACACTCAGGACATACATAGAATATCCATCCAAGAAGAGGTAAAACTACTTTTATTTGATTCAGGCATAAATTCTAGTAGGGTTGCACCTGGTAAAACTGTGGAAAGATCCTTTTTAATAATGAGAAGTTTGTGATATATAGGATAAAATCAACAAGAGAACTTGGCACTTCTTTTGGCAAGTTACAAGTCATGTCCCTCATTGGGAAGAGGAAACACTGCAGTCGATGTCATCATTCTAGAAGAAACCTGCTAGAACCATGTCATGTGGTCACCCAATCTTGACTTTGGTGTTTGAGTCATCAATGTGAAAGTGTAGGCCTATGCCCTTTTCCTACAAGTAGACTGCAATTTCTATCAATTTATATGGTTTATCCCCTTTCTAAATGATTAGGCCATGCCTTTTGTTGTTCATGCCATCAGGCAATAAATTGCCTTATCTATGCCACTTAGATGACCTTGTCATTTGGAATTGTCTTCTTCTGCATCTTTGTCTTTTTTGGCCGCTTGGCCCTGTAGGTGAACTCCTTGGCAGGTCGCTACATTCTGGCCCTTCTCTTTTTCCATGTTAGCGCTCTTCTAGATTGAAAACCCAATGGCTAAATGGCTTTGTTAAATTTGACATGCTCTGGGATGTCAGGTCCATGTTGGCAGTCGGGTCCATGTTGGCAGCCTTTGGGCTATCTTTCATTTGTCTACATTACCTTCCCAGGCACTTTGCCTTGTATACACTTTGACGGATCACTATTTACTGTGTAGACTGCTGTCAGGTTCCCGTGGACTGTCTCTCAGCTTATATGTTTTGTTAACCCATGGACTTTTATCCACAGATGTTTTCCTGTGGACAAAAAGTCTGTGGAAATTCTTTCATGCTTTGACTATGGCTTATATATTCTCTGAGGACTTTTGTCTACAGACATTTTCTCACAGACAAAAAGTCTACGAAAATTCTCTCTTTTTTTCTTTTGAGCTAAGCCATGGGCTGTGTTTGCCATGCCTGGGCCTTTGGAAAAAATTTAGTGTCTGCCCACCCTCCAAAAGGGCACTTTGACTGTTGACTTCCCTTCAGCTTGGGGTAGACCTTTGAACTGAACCCGTTGAACCAAAATTTGGTCCAACGGTTCAAGATTAAAAGGAGCACATTGATGAACCAAGGCCAATTGAACTTTTTCCTTTGAACCAAGCTTGCTAAACTTGCCTTTGAACCATTTTGTTGAACTTATGTCTTGAACCAAGTATGTTGAACCTGGCCTGTTGAACCAAAAAATTGGTTCAAAGGTTCAACGATATGAAAGTTCAACACTATTAAAAAGAGATGCTAAGCCGAATGATGAACCCTTTGAACTAAGGGTGGTTGAACCACTAAACTAAGGCATGAAATGAACTCTCTAAACTTGCTGAACCTGAAAAATGACTGGCACAAATAGCAGGTGAATAAGGTGAATGATTTTGGCCTGTGATCAAAAATTGGTCAACAAATTGGTGACTCATAGGGGAAGCATGCCTACTATGCTTAGAACCAGTTGCCTTAAAATCCATTAGGCATGGAGTCAAATGCAGTGATGAAAGAATTAACAACAGCCTAAAAGATTCAAGAATCAAACATGAAGCTTCACCCCACATGCAAAGGGAAACACACAAAGCTAAAAACACTACCTATGCAAACTGCACTTAGGGAAAATAAGAAAACAACTATAAACAAACTATTATATACAACTAACTAGGAATGTTCACCTCCCTCCTAGATTGAAAGGAAAATTTTTTAAGTCCCCTTCCTAGTGAGAAGACTTATGGTGGTAGGCAAGTAACTGAAAGATAATGAGATTTGGTGACCTGCTCTTCCTGCCTGCCACCTGAATTGGCTGGTATCCGAGAGGATCAAAATTGAACATGCCTCCAACATATACGTAATCTATTTGTCCTTAGAATCTTGTTGAATGCTGGTCCTTGATATTGGTGCTCTTCACCAAGAAATCAATGGCTACTAGCTCATCACCATAAGCCCTTTGATCTACACATTCCTTTTGCAATGTATCATGGTCTGACTTGTTTCCTTCTACCTCACTGAAAACTCTGTCAGACTCATCCTTTACTTCCTTTTGGCCTTCTTAAAGAAGGGTGACTGTGGTGATGTCTAAAATGGATTCACAAAATGATTGCTCATCCCACAGAACATTGCCTCTTTCTTTAAAGCTCTCTTCTTCCTTGCATTCCTCCAGGAAGATAGACCTCTCCTTTTCCTCCTTACTGATCAAGACTTCTAAATTTTCAAAAACATCCTCCAAATCCTTCTTCAACTTAGGTTCTTTAGTGTAGTTGACCTCAACATCAAAATAGTAAGGAAGTTCATCAAACAGAGGGGAAGAGAGCTCACCATGTGTTTGTTCCTCCTTGTATTGCTGGAACATCTGCATATATGCAAGACCTGCATCTTCTCCATTGCTGATAAGGTCTTCACAAGGAGCATCAATGATGATTTCTTCTTCATTATTACTCATGACAACTTCTTGAAGGACTACAGATTAGATCTTCTGCTCCTCACATGCCTCTTGCAAAATAGGTTCTTCCTTGAGAAGGGGAGAAGTGGAGAAAACATGTGGAAGAGGAAGTAGTCCTTGAGCTAAAATCGAATGATTCTCCTCTCTCCACTTGATCAGTGCTTCATCAATATCAGGCATGGCCTGATAACTCTCTTGGGAATGTGTAGGTGGGGTGTGTTCAGGCATGGAATGTGTTGTTTGGTCTGAACCATCCACCACACATTGGCTGAGGGATTTCTCTTTGGATTCCAACTCTGCTATTCTTCTAGCCAGATCTTCTTAGAAAAGCTTTTCTTGAAGGCTTCCAGCATCATCATAAGCAGATGTAGCTTCAGCTTCTTCAATGTTTTGAGAAAAACCTTGCTCTTCTTCTTCTTTTATGCCCCATGATTCTACTGTTCTTCCCCAGTTTAGGATCTCTGAATTAAAATTCTGCCCCTGCGAATAGGCAGCAACTTTGTTTTCCATAAGGTCCTGAGGCTCCTCCATAAGGTCTAAAAATTTCATCACTTTTTTAAGAAGTAGCTTTATCCTAGCCTCTAAGTCTTCAATTTGTCTGGCTAGGTTGTCCTGGAAGAGTCTCTCTTGGAGGTGACCATCATCATCCTATTGAGTAAGATCAGCTTTGAGCGAGATGTGCTAGTTCATGGCATTTGCCCCAATGGCAAATTCACAGTCTAAGGAATTTAGGAGGTTCATTTCCATGGGAGGTTATTCTGATGCCCTCTGGTGTTGGAAAGCTAGGTGTACTGGATTGGGAGTAGATGTATTTAATGTGGTGGAGTGAGCAAGTGCAATCTGATAGAAAGGATTTGGTATAAAAGAGGGGATTTTCTTTAGGATAGGAAGGGGTGCACAAGGTTGGCTGCCTTGAAAAGATGGATTTCTCCATTTTGGCACCTCTTCCTTCATGGACTGTATGGCCTACACTTGCCTAAACAAGCACTCATCTTCATACATCAGCTCATGCTGATATTTGTACTGCTCTTCCAGCCTATTAATTTCCAATTCCAGGGCCATTTCCCTTTTCATTGCAGGGCAACTAGGAGAGCTGCTTGAGGGGATTCTCTAAATATTTTGAGTCTGATTGATATTATATGAAGGAAAACAAAACCCATGATTTTGAGCAAAGGAATTATACATACAAGAAATGATTTCTGATGGCATCAGGCTGCTTAACCATCAAATTTAACTCAAAGTTGCTAGATGCTGGAAAAAAATTCAATTTGCTATAATAGGACTAACATCAATCCTAAAACTTTACTTCATTGAAAACTTGGGTCCCATCAGGCATGTCAAAACTATTGACATAGGAAAGTTGCACCCAGTGGTAGGAAATCAAGTTCCTACCTTCTCCTCGCAACATGGAAACTCCTCTCTCACCTGTGGGATAATGAAGCTGGAGAGGAGAGTCTTTAGATAAGGGATAGCTCCCTTTGACGTATCGTTGTTTGTTCCAACAAGTGCAAAATATAGGTATATATATATATAGATATAGTGGGGGGGGTGAAAAGGGAGAAAGAGAGATGTAGGAAAACAACTACTCTAAAGAGGTGATACACCAAAACAAGGTCGACCTTCCCACATCCACACTCAGGATCAGACAAAACAACATACATACACTCAGGCTTGGCAGAAAGACCAGGCTGTAAGAAAATGGCAAGGAGATTCTTATGAAAACATAGGAACATGGACTCACCAAGATGCTATGAAATACATACTGCAAGTAATCTCCTCTATTTTTGCACCCCAAATGGAACTCTTCTCCTATCAGCTATAGAAAATGGCACCTTGTAGATAGCTGGTGTGTTGGTGTTTGAACCTATGAGAGCATTAAAATACAATGACTGAACACAAATCAAACACTCAGGACATACACAAAATATCCATCCAAGAAGAGGTAAAACTACTTTTATTTGATTCAGGCAGAAATTGTAGTAGGGCTGCGCCTGGTAAAACTATGGAAAGATCCTTTTTAATAATGAGAAGTTTGTGATATATAGGAGAAAATCAAGAAGAGAACTTGGCACTTCTTTTGGCAAGTTACAAGTTGTGTCCCTCATTGGGAAGAGGAAACACTACATTTGATGTCATCATTCTAGAAGAAACCTGCTGGAACCATGCTATGTGGTTGCCTAATCTTGACTTTGGTGTTTGAGTCATCAATGTGAAAGCGCAGGCCTACACCCTTTTCTTGCAAGTAGACTACGATTTCTATCAATTTATGTAGTTTATCCCCTTTCTAAATGCTTGGGCCATGAATTTTTTTATTCACACCATCATTCAATAAATTGCCTTGTCTATGCCACTTGGATGGCCTTGTCATCTGGAATTGTCTTCTTTTGCATCTTTGTCTTTTCTAGCTGCTTGGCCCTTTAGGCAAACTCTTTGGTGGGTCGCTACATTTTGGCCCTTCTCTTTTTCCATGTTAGCACTCTTCCAGATTGAAAACCCAATAGCTAAATGGCTTTGTTAAATTTGATGTGCTCTGGGACATTGGGTCCATGCTAGCAGCCTTTGGGCTATCTTTCATCTATCTACATCACCTTCTTGGGCACTTTGCCTTTTATACACTTTGACAGATCACTATTTGCTTGTGTAGACTATTGTCGGGTTCCCATGGACTATCTCTTGGCTTATATGTTTTGTTAACCCACATACTTTTATCCATAGATGTTTTCCTGTGGATAAAAAGTCCATGGAAATTCTTCCGCACTTTGACTGTGGCTTGTATGATCTCCACAGACTTTTGTCTGCGAATGTTTTCCTATGAACAAAAAGTCCATGGAAATTATCTTTTTTTTTGCTTTTGAGTTAAGCCATGGGCTTTGTGTTTGCCATGCCTGGGCCTTTGGAAAAACTTTAGTGTCCACCCACCCTCTAAAAGGGCACTTTGACTGTTGACTACCCTTCAGCTTGGGGTAGACCCTTGAACCGAACCCGTTGAACCAAAATTTGGTTCAACGGTTCAAGGTTCAAAGGAGCACGCTAATGAACCAAGGCCAATTAAACTTTTTCCTTTGAACCAAGCCTGTTGAACTTGCCTTTAAACCATTCAATTGAACTTATGTCTTGAACCAAGTACGTTGAACCTGGCTCGTTGAACCAAAAAATTGGTTCAACAATTCAACGATACGAAGGTTCAATGCTATTGAAAAGAGATGCTGAGTTGAATGATGAACCCTTTGAACCAAGGGTGGTTGAACCACTAAACTAGTGAATGAAATGAACTCTCTGAACTTGCTGAACCTAAAAAATGACTGGCAAAAATAGCAGGTGAAGAAGGTGAATGATTTTGGCCTGTGAGCAAAAATTGGTCAACAAGTACCACTTTCCATCCCTATAATATACTTAGTCTTCATCAATAAGTCAAAGATTCCTTGCATGAGTAATTTATAATCATTTATGATTGGTGTTACAACTTATTTTACAAATTGAAATATCTAAAATATGATTATATCATTACTCCTTTGGGGTAATCTTGGGATAATTCGTGATTTTAACTATATAGGTATTGTGATGTGAGGACCAAAACAAGAGACTAAGTATAATATCTTAGCAGGTAGAATCAATTGAATATTGAAATTTTTCTATTTTTCATTTATAATGAGAAAATTTTTACACATGTTTATAATTAATTCCTTCATAGTTTTATAATTCGATATTTGGTACTAATCCTTATGGTCTACTTGCATTATCTTGCTAGTTGGTATAAAAGATGATTGGTGCCTTAGATAAATGCACAATCACTCTTTTGGGATAACAAATACTTATTACATATTATAAACCTATTATGGCTAAATCTAAAATTGGGATAAGAAGGTGAGAAATAAGATACTATTTAAATCTATAAGTTGTGCAATGGGCCCTACTCACACTATGACAAGAAATTCTAGAATTTATTTATTAGGGTTGTTTCATTTGGTATTAGAGCCATGTTGTTTCTCTAAAAGGGAAATATAGGAAGGAAATGTTTCAATCTACAATGTACTAGGGATATTGTTTTGTGATTCCCTAAGAAGATGGATAGAATTAGATCTTGTAGTGCTTATGTATACCATAACCAAGAAAATGATGGCCTAGAAAGAGAAAGAAGTAGAGGCTATGGTGCTTCAAAATTTCAATCATAACAAAGGATGAACCTTACATTCATGATGATGGAGGAAAAATCATTATGATTTATCTAAATACCATGAGGGGTAGCCTCATTTCTAAGTAGGAATAAGTTCCTCAATGGGATCTTAATAATTTGAAAATTCCATAAAAGGCAAGAGTAAGAATTAGAAGTGCAGGCTAAATAACTTGAAGGTATTTCTCATAATGAAGTGTCAAGTTCAAAAAAAAAAAGACAACTAATTTTTAGTTATTAAAACAAGATAAACATATTTTTTCAAGATATGAAAACAAATAATTGAGTCTATTGTGTCATGTGAATGAGATACAAGATAAAAAGACAAAAATGATAAGATGTCAAGTGGATCAAATAACCATTTAAGGCTGATAATTTCTCCTCATTGCCTAAATACTTTATATAATTAGATTAGAATGGTGGATAATATAAATAACAATGTAATTTAATGTATATCTATGGGTCAAATTAAATAACTTGAACCCTAAAATCCATAAAAACTAGGACCTAATAGGAAAGATTAGTACTAAAATAATTAACATGGACCAACCATGTGGGTAACTTATATTATTATAGTCCCAAAAAGGATTGTTACATGTTGGAACTATGATGAGAACCAATTATGTAAGGGCTATCATGATTTTGGAAATGTGGACAATCATCTAGTTAGTGTGTGTACCCATCTAGGCATAAACAAGATGTTGACTCATCGACCACCCCCAATTGAAGTTGGAAGCATTATAGTTACTATCTCTAGAATTATTTTAATGAAATAAGGTGATACATGTAGTTTTTAATCCTCTAATTCTATGAATTATTTTAATATTTAACTTATTTAGGAGTTCTTGGAACAACCAAAATTGACTATTGTGTCATTATAACTAAGGTAGATCTATGCTTAACACCATCAGAGTAATGTGATCTCCTCAAATATGATGAATGGGGTTAAATATATTATTTAACTAGGTAAGTTAGGAAGCTATGGATCTCTTCTCATAAACCAACATCACAAGCCATCTAATCCATAAGATGTAAATATTATTGTTAGCCTCTCTGATTCATAAATATAGGACTATGGGATTTATTGAAACACACCTTACTTTAAGGAAATGATGATACTAAAGTTGATATCCTTGGAGAAAAAATGTGTTGTATTGAATGATGGGTTCAATTCATCATCATAAAATTCTATAAAGATGTTGGATCTTGTTGTTTCGAGCATTATCGATGATTGATTTGGGTAGAACATGATAATACCTTAGCTAGAATACTAAGGATTATAGTATTGTGTTTTTTATGACAATATAAAGGAACACATTGGTAGTTTATTAGGGTTTTTAATACCTATTATTGTGTTATTTTCACACATGTTGTGCTTAATAATCAATTCTAGGATCCATGTAAGAATATGCGTAATTGTTCTTACTACTGGAAACCATGTTGTAGTTATAAAAATGATGATGACATGATTGTTTTCATGATTTTTGGCAAGGACAAGTTATCATGGTTGACACTTTCAACTCAAACAAGTCAGAACACCATTGTGATTCTAACTGATTATGCCTTGAGAATGATAAAAAATGTGCTAAATATAGAATTAAAGTGATATTATGTTATAAAGAAGTGAATATTCTAATCTATTATAAAGTTGTATTTGGATAAAAAATATCAAATACAATAATTTTTGGAGTTGATATGATACTCTTGTGATGAGTGGTATTGAGAAGAGTAAAAACAATATCAGTAAGAATATGTTGATCATGGTTGGGTAAGGTTGGTTACAAGGTAAATTCACCTTAGGTGGTATGAAATGAGCTTTAGTGGAATATAGGTTGGCTATTGCATGTAAGAAACTGATTAGTATTGGTTTTATAAGCTAGATTTGGTTGATTGGTAGTAACCAAGATGTGATCTATAATTGGAATGAGTGATTGTAAAACACTATGGGTCCTATGAGTTGGAATCTTATGCAAAATCATCAAGGATGTAATTTCTAAAATCACCTACACTTATGGTTTAAAAGTGCTAGTGTGTTGTGAACAAGGTAATGTTATGTATTATGATCAATAAGAATCTAAATGGGGAGTTAGTAATGTGTTAATATGAAGAAAACCAAACAAAAAAACACTAATAAATCTAACACCTCAAGCCTAGACATTCAAAGAGTAAGAGAAAAATACAAGTAACTATAAATAGAAGAAAAAACAAACATTATTACCTTCCTTAAGAGCAAGAGTTCTATGTTGGTCATGGATGAATGTGTTTGGTTGTGTGCTCAAAGAGTCTTTAAAAATGGTGTTCCTTGCATCATCTTTCCTTATCACCTTGGCAATGTTGAATTTGGATTTGGCATGGATTTGATGCTTATCTCTCTCAACAAATAAGCATTATAACATTACAAAAAAGAGGCTACTTGAAGGTATTTTTACATAATAACATTACACCAAAAGAGCTTAATTGAAGGTATTTTTGCATAATAATATTACATAAAAAGAGCTTGTTAAACAATGGATAAAGTCTTATATTTATAGACTTTCAAACTAAATATAAACCAAAGGTTAAATTTAACCATGGTTAAGTTTAGTTTAGCCTTAATTGAGCTAAGGAGGGGATAAGAAATTAATATTTGGGATAAATATCCCATTTATTAAGTATGGCTCTCTATTTTTGAATTTAAGGCTTTAAGGGAGATATTTTCATTTCCTTGACTTTGAGGATGATGACATCATCATTACCTCATTTTTATTAGAATTTATTTAAAAAAATTCATTTTCACTAATTGCACATGAAAATTTCACTTAAGCATTTAATTTTATTTGCGTAGTTAATTCATTTTACTTAGCATTTTTACAATTTATAAATTGTGTAAGTGTCTTGCTTAATTGGTCCAAAGGCCAAAATACTAATTTGTTAGGTCACAAGTTGTCTATGGATGAATTCATGAGAATTTACTATTGTGTATAGGATAATAACCCAAATAGAGATGTCTCAACATGATCATAATCATTAATGTTTGATATGTAGATGAAATTGGGACATTCAATGATTTTTAAGCTTAATTTGCACTATTGTACAGGTGCAAGGTATATTTTGGTGGCTACATATTATTTCACCAAATGGACCAAGGCCACACTAACAAAAGAATACATAGCCACCATAGCCATTTTTTTAATCTAGGAAAACATAATAAGCTGATACATGTAATTATTCAGTTTGACTAGTGATAGGGGCACTCACTTTGACTAGCAATAGGGGCACTCACTTTATCAATGAAATGGTACACATCTTATTGACCAAGTATATGGTGGTGTGCTAAAAAATGATCCCTTATCATCCATAATAAAATGACATAGTTGAGGCATTAAATAAGATCCTAGGGATGTACCTCATAAAGATATGTGATGTGGGTTACAAGGATTATGATGATCGAGTGTTAGTATTGTTGTGGGCATATTGCACAACCTACAAGTGCTTGAATATGGCTACCCCATTTTAACTAGTGTTTGGCACTTAGGCAATCCTACCGATAGAATTATTTGTACCATCATTGCACATCACATGCATTGGTTGATTAGATGACCAAGAGTCACTAAATACAAAGCTAGAGGACTTGGATTGTTCATATGAGACATGTGCCCAAGAAAAATGGAGATAGTAGATAGAAAAGGTGTGACATAAGATCTAACATGATAAGCATATAAATAACAAGGTGATAATATAAAGAACATTCATTTTTCTCTATGAATCCAAGTATATTAGGTACCCAAAGAAACTATAGATAAGGTGAATGGGCCCCTATATCATGCACCCCATATTGGAGAGAGGCACATTCAAGTTATGCACATTGACTAGGAAAATGCTCCCTAGGCATTTCAATGGCAATACGTTAAATACATATCAGTTATAGGATGGTTCTTATACTATGAGAACACTAATTTCTTGGTCACTAGTTAGTTTGAATTGAGATGACTAAAATAACATTTGCCACAAGATAAATAGTTTTTTTTTTAATTCTTTGGGCAATATTATAAAGAGTGAAGAAGTAGTGTTATACAACCCACTCGCACTTTCTAAAGTTCTTGAGGCTAGACATCTATGTGGTGGGTGCATGAAACTCACTAGACTCAAGAAGATGATGCACAAGATCCATGTGTATAAGATTCAAAAAGTAGGGCATTTTTAGGCCTGCAAAAAGGCTAGTTTGGAATTTCCAAGAATAATACCAGTCAGGTGAGTCAAGCGAGGCTATTTCCTAACACTAGACACCTAAGTCTCTTGGTGCATGAAACTCACCAAACTTAGAGAAATTATGAACCAAGAGAGTCACATGAGATAAAGTGAATATGCATAACATGATCATGCATAAGATAACTAAAAGAGGAAAATAAAGTGCTAGAATGCCAAAACAAGGGGTTTATATGGGGTAGGATAGGCTAAGGCAAGATGAAGCATAAGAAACCAAACAAGATATGAAATCATGATTAAAATAAAACCACAAAAAAATAGAAGATAGAACCAAAGAGGCTGAATCATGTGCATGTGAGGCATTGTGCCTGGGTTACCACAAGAAAGGCAAAGGTCATGCCAAGTAAACAAAGCATAAAAGGAGAATCATAAAAAATAATTGGCATCCACCCATAATTGAGTAAGAAATGACCATTTGAACTAAACATCACTTCACTAAAATATTATTAAGAACATTAAATGAGGTGATGATGGAGGAAAAAATATCCACATTAAATGTGTAGTGGTAGAGGTTTTTCATGGATTTCATAGAATTTTGTGTTGTTTAAGAAATCTAGATGCCATCATGCTATTAAATCACCTGCATTAAATATGGTAGATGAAAGTAGGGTATAAATATCAAGTGGTATACTAGTTTTGGTTACAAACTTTGTGCAAACTTGATACTTAGATAAAACCAGAGTGAAACCAATGAACCAAAGAGATGAAGCACAAAACCCTACTAGAGTGAGAATTTGAGCACTTACAAGAACCAAAAGTGAATGACTATGAAGCAAAAATAAATATGCTCATATTTAGAGTAGTGTGGAGTGGTGTGGGGAGAGAATTATATAGGAACTAGTCGATAGAAACTGAGTTTCCATTAAGGTTAATATTGATAGTACGTAAAGATTGAAGGCCAAAGGTATAGTCATAAACCTCACAACTGTAAATCACCAATAACCATTTGAGGCTTAGGCAAACCAAACCTATCACACTTCAATACCAATAGATTTAGTATGGACAAGAAGTAGAAGGGATAAAGTTTGTAGCAGGTGCAATAAGAACTAAAACAAGCACATATAATAGTAGAAGTGACTAGTACAAGAATAGTAGTACCATTAATGGAAGGAGTCAACATTATGCAATTCAACACTAAGGAGTTGACAAAGATGTCCTATTAGGTGATGAAATTTCCCATAGAAGTATTAATAGGGGAACATTGGAATTCTTTTACACACATTGACCAACTGAAGGAGTATAACCACCATACATAAAGTAATGCACAAAACCTAATGCTAGATTGGATGGTTGATATAGGAAATAAAATAGAGTAGGGCACAACTTTGTTTGATGTCTCAATTTGAGATAGGTTGATAGCCTCTGATGCAATTTAGATTTATGAGATACCATACTTTAAAAATCCAAAAGAACTCATGCATTTCCTTCTTTCATGAGTCCATAGAGACTGCATATATTTTTTATTGAGGTGCATGAAGATTTTGGTGCACTTGATAGGAAGGATAACTAAGTTTCTATACACTAGAAAATATATTCATGAGATGATGAGGTGGAGTGCATTACAAAGATCCATAATTATTGTAAAGGGGGATATACATTCTCCATTAAATATTTTAAGGACCCCAATACAAGGGTGGTGATGCACTTCATAAGTTTGAAACTTTTCCCTAGTGGTCAGTAGACCAACATCACCAAAGCTTACCTTTATATCACCTATCATATGATGTAGGGCATAAATTTTAACATTACAAAATTTATAGATGATGAGTTTGTAATATGCACTAGATTGGCACATGACAAAGGAGACCTTTAGGTAGAGATCCATTATAATATTAATAGTCATGGAGGAGATCAATGTACCAGATGGAGATGAGGATAATATTTGGATTTTACCAGAATATAATGACTCCTTAGTGAAAAAGTATAAAGATTTCACTTGCCCTATTTCCTTCTTTGCAAGGTACAAAACTTGAGTGATGGGTTGGTATGATAAGTACATAGAATCATTTAAGTTAGAGTGGTGTATCCCCTAGGAGTTCCCCAAGAGCATATATGGAGGAGATCTTTAGGTAGATTGGCAATAGATTGGCACATGACAAAGGAGACCTTTAGGTAGAGATCCATTATAATATTAATAGTCATGGAGGAGATCAATGTACCAAATGGGGATGAGGACAATCTTTGGATTTTATCAGCATAGTCACATGATTGGCACATGACAAAGGAGACCTTTACGTAGAGATCCATTACAAAGGAGACCTTTAGGTAGAGATCCATTATAATATTAATAGTCATGGAGGAGATCAATGTATCAGATGGGGATGAGGACAATCTTTGGATTTTACTAGAATATAATGACTCCTTAGTGTAAAAGTATAAAGATTTCACTTGCCCTAGTTCCTTATTTCCAAAGTATAAAACTTGAGTGATGGGTTGGTATGATAAGTACATAGAATCATTCAAGTTAGAGTGGTGTATCCCCAAATCAAAGTAGACCTAGATTGGCACATGATAAAGGAGACCTTTAGGTAGAGATCCATTATAATATTAATAGTCATGGAGGAGATCAATGTACCATATGGGGATGAGGATAATCTTTGGATTTTACCAAAATATAATGACTCCTTAGTGCAAAAGTATAAAGATTTCACTTGCCCTAGTTCCTTCTTTGTAAAGTACAAAACTTGAGTGATGGGTTGGTATGATAAGTACATAGAATCATTTAAGTTAGAGTGGTATATCCCCTAGGAGTTCCCCAAGAGCATGTATGGAATGATGACCTTTACCATTATGTAACACTTCTATATAGTTTAATTACTGATAAATAATGACAATAATTTAGGCTAGTTGAATCTCCCATATGACTTCTTGACTAAGTACTTTAGGGATGCAATCCAAAGGATCCCAAATGTGTAGTATTTGGATATCCCAATTAGGGAGTTAGACATGGAGAGGAATAGGTTGTGGTGCCAATTTATGCACCCAAGGAGAAAAGAAACCAAGGGTGAAGAGGATGATTTAGATCACACTGACATCCACCCCATTCAAGAAGAAACCATACTCAGACACATCCAGAGGTTATACTATGAGATGAAGCCAAAGCAAAAGGGCCCCAACATGAGAAGACTAATAACCCCCCATCAAGATTAGTGATGAAGGAACACCAGTGTCAGTTAAGAAGAAAAATTCTCTCAAGAAAAAGGGGGAAACACTTAAGGAGATAGGGTAGCACATCAAGTTGAAGATCACCCTCAAAGATAAATCCTCTCCATCAGAACTAACAAAGAATGGGATGAAGTTCACACCAAATACTTCTCTTATCTCAAAGGAGAAAGAAGCCAAAGTTTCTTTCTATAATACACACCATCACCTTGGCAAACATAGAGGTGCAAGAGGCACAAAAGGAGCAAAAAGAGATGGAGAAGGAGGTACGATTTGGGAAATGCATACACATTGTGACTAAAAAGGATGACTCCTTGTCTAGTGAGATAAATTATTCACCTCCTAAAAGTGTAGAGGCAAGGAGGGAACAAGTATGGAGGAAGCTTGCCCTCAATGACATGGATATTAAAAAGGTGTAGGAGATTCAAAAGAGAAAATAAGAAATGATGAAGGCCATAATGATAAAATAAGGGATTGAGAGAGTCAAGGCCAAGGAGTGTAAGGTAGAAGAATGAAAGTGAAAGGTAGAAGAAGAAATGGAGGAAGAGCCTAGTGTAGCTGAAATTCATGAGGCTCTCTAAGGTGGTCCTACTACTGTACTTGGAGAAGGACTATTAAGTACACCAACCAAAGAACCCACAACATAGCTTTTGTAAGATGAAGATAAGTTGAGGCATAAATTCATGAAAGTGGGCCCTAGTTAGGATCATATATAACTAGAAATGGAGTTACATTAGAAAAGAGAGGTCATGAAGGCCAAGGGCATGACCCAAGTAGAGCTCGATAAAGTTGAGGTTGAGGAGAAAAGGGCTGAGGAGGAAAGAACTAATATGATCATGAAGAGGAAGGAAGAGATAAAGAAGGCCTAGATCGAGAAGGCCAAGAAAGATAGAGAAGAGAAGAGGGTTGCCACAAGCATGGAACCCATAAAGGATAAAGTAGTAGAATCACCTAGCACCCCCACTAGCATAGTAGAGGAAGCTGCAGAACATGCATGCCCCAATACTAAAAGGGTACTTGGGGACAAATAAGGTGATGTCAATGTCTTAAAGGAACAAATGGAGAATTTAAGGAAAGAATAGGATATCAAAGCTATCACTGAGTAGGAAGAAGAAGTGAATAAAGGGGAAAAGTCTAATGAATAATAACCCCTATAGGAGGAAGAAGAAGATGTTAAAGAAAGCACTAGTGCTAGTACATAAGAATAGGAGTAGATATAAATATCTATTGAAAAAGAAGAATTTGAGCTTAGCTATAGAGAGAAGGAATAGAAGAGGTACACTCAAGATGAGTATTTTTACATGTTATAAGACATGCCCTTAGAGTTGACATGATGATGATGTGCCACCAAGTGTCTTGGCATTTGATTGATATATGGATGAGCCTCACTTTAAGGTGCCAATGAAAGAAATTAAAAGCACTAAAAAACTAGAGGAGGGGCATGATTACCAACTTGTCAACCCCCAAGAAATGAACCTAGTAAGGTTAACTAATGCCCTCCTTTGAATGGCCTCTGAAGTAGCATGCAAGAACATTATTAATAATGTTTATATCATAAAATGGAAAAATATAGTGCTAAAGGTAGAGGAAGAGATGAACACCATAAATCTCAAGCTCTAATAGTTGGCCAAGAATGTGGAAGAAGTAAATCCATCCCTTTTGGATGGTATTGTCACTTAAAAAATTTTAGAGGTTGATAAGGTGTGCACACTGGTGGATTAGATGCTCTCATGAATGAATCTAGTACTAGAAGAGGATGAAGACCCTTATAATTCCATCAAGATAGATATCAAAAAAAAGTTTGATGAGGTAGAAGACCTTTTTTCAAAGCTAGAAGAGGGTGCATAAGATGTTGATGTTATCTTTTGTAACTTCTTCACCTAGGCATCAGTCATCGATGCACACCTCTAAAAGGTGAAAGGGGAAAAAGATGCCTTGATGAAGAAAGCATTAACTATTAACAAGGTTGAGTTTACATAGATTATGGCATAGGTCAACACTTTGACCACTTAGTTGAAAACCTAGGAGAAATACTAGGAAGAGCTTTCCCATGCCTTTCAAATAAAGGTAAGCAAGCAAGGAGCAATCCTAGATGGTAGGGTTTAAAAAGTAAAAGAAAGGATAAAGGCCTTCAAAAACTAATTGGAGAATACTGACATACTCATTCTCAAAGCTACCTCTATCAAGATTGATGGTGCCATTGAAAAATCAATCTTGAAATTTGGGGATTCAAGGACTTCAAGGAAAAACTACAGTAGAGCAGGCCCAAATTTTACACACCTAAATCAATAGAAGTCTAGTTTGAGGGCAGATTAGCATTTTTGTATGGGTTAATATTGGGACCCTTTTCAACCTAAATAGTAGATTTGTGCTAACTCAATGAACACCTAGGCATGAGGAAATCATGGTGGATGATTTTTATTTTGTCATCTAGTGGCACTAGCTAGCAAGTGGCTAATAATACCTTTTTGAATCTATCATCATTGAGAAGTGGGTGTATGGGATAGTGACTACTCATTAAATACAAGTGTAGTGGAGATAGTGGGATGTGTACCTCTAGTGCTAGCTCAACTATTGGCATCCTCACTTCCCCATGATCCTTAGATGCTCTAAAGCTCTATAAAAAGAATTTGAGTCTAGTTAGTAAGAGATACAAACTAAAGTAGTAAAGCTTTGGAAAATTAATTCTAGATGGTTTCCATTATAGATAGAATTAGTTTATGATGCTTTTAACACTCCTATTTATAGCACCTAAACTTGTTTGTGAGCCTCTGGGCCTTTAGAAACTTAAGTCAAGCACTTTATCATTAAACATTGATGTATATATGTATTATTATTAAACTTGTTTAATGATGAAATGCTTTATGCAATATTTGATGCATTGAATGCTTAACTCTATCAAATGTATGTTGAGATCTTTTGAGATTATAATCTAATGATTATATGGCATGCCTATAGCTAATAGAAAACTCAAATCCTAAAATTATAAATTCTATAAGTATGGTTGAGACCCTACACTATGCAATGATGCTCGTGCCTAAGTGCCAACCTAAGTGTAAGTCACTCAACTAGATACCTAGTTTCCCTTAAAGAACCTAAATAATATTAAGCAAAGGTTCCCCAAAGGCTTGTTACCATAAATATGCAAACATCATTTCACTAACCAAGCCCTTTAAGAATAGAGTCATGCCATAACACAACTAGCCCAACACAGACCCCATCCCCTTCTATTTTTCACTTTAAGTGAGAACATAAGGCTTGCACCTTATGTAAAATGAAACCAACATAGTTGAGTGCTAAATGTTAAGTTTTATAAGATTAGTCAAGGCCTGCACCACATTAGAACAAGCCCAAATATGACCTAACAGTTAGGTAAGCACATGACTAGGTCCATGATTACAATGCTTATATTTTACAAAAATCAATTTGAAGTTCAGTTGGAACACAATTATGGACAAAATGGGGTGTCTATAATTTGCCCTTGTTTGGGAAGATGTTGAAATATATAGGCATAGTAATGTTTTCTCAAAGAATGAAAAAATCATTAATTCCTTAACTAATTCTCTAGAAGGCAATAGATGAGCCTTGAATGCCCCCTCGAGGGAGTGGGAAATAAATAAGGTTGGTAAACATTCCCTCAAAAAGAAGGAAATGATGTGACCTATAGGGAATGAGGATGGAAATATTGATTTGACAAAAGGTGGTGATAATCAATGGCATATGGAGATGCCCCAATAGGGAAAATAAAAATAATGATTTGCCTAAAGGTGATTATAATCATTAACACAATGGAAAATTCCCCAGCAGGACAAATACAATGATTTTCCCAAAGGCAGTTATAATCATCATCATAGTGAGGTGCCCCACTAGGGGAGGATGTGAAAACAATGATTTGCCTAAAGACAATTATAATCATTAGCATAATGAAAATGCCCCAGTAGGGTGGATATATTGAAAAATAATGATTTTCCTAAAGGTGGTTATAATCATTGTCATAGTGTTTGGCCAAAATAGGGTGGATGGGAGCATGATACAATTCATCTTTATTATAGTAGGAAATATTTATAAAGGGGGCTTATGTACTAAATTTGTACTCACAGAGTAAGAGTAAGTTGACACAGAGGATACACATGAATTTGGGCTACCTTATAATATGGAGATGTACATCCAAACTACTAGGGATTTAAATTCATTTTTGATTTAATTACTCTACATTTGGGTAGTGTTAAGGTAGGTCAGGATTTTCTAGGTGTGAAAAAGGAAAAGTATTGCTTATCACATTGTCTAATAGATTCTTTGTCCTAATTTTGATGTAGCTTGGGTTATTATATATCATAGTTATAGACAACTATAATAACAATGTGTATCCACATTAGATAAAACACAGTGTAAATTCAAGTATAAATCAATTAGGCATGAGAAATGAACAATCAAATCCCAAGTGAATATACTAAATTAAACTGAATGTAGGAACTACACTAATTCACAATGTAAGTACGGGATATGGGTAATCAAGACTCAAGTGTAAATAAAGTGTAAGAATACTATGACAAATAGATATAAAAGGAAAAATAAAAACAAAGCAAGAAAACAAACAAGCAAACAAACAAAACAAAACACCAATAAATATAAATAAATAACAAAACCCCAATAAAAAAGAAACAAACATGGATGCAAATAAATAAAACAACATAACCAAAATAAATAAACAATACAAAGCAAAGAAAAGTATAATAAACAAACTATTCTAAGAAAACAAAGGCAAAATACAAACAATGGTTAATCACAATGTTAGTACAAATAAAATACAAATGGTTTTTGCATGTCTAATAGAGGTATAACCCTTGGTAATAGGGTGACCCCTAAGATAGATAACAATAATATAGGTATAACAATGTAAGAACAAAAGACTAACAATGTTGCCTCTATGCTATAGGGAACAATGACAAAGAAAATGGGGGAAATATAAGAAAAGGAAGGGGTAGCTAGGCTGACTCTAGATGCACTAGGCAAGTGGATGCTACCTATATAGTTCCATGGATGCAAGATCCAACATGAACTTCAGGCTAAATGTAGTTCTCCCAAAATATGGGATAAAAAATGAATGATAAGAAAACATTATTGACTTGTATAAGAATATGGAGATAGTATTGTAAAATGGTGAGTGCATATAAAAAGAAGGATGACATTCAAAATCATAAAAACATCAACACAAATAATTTGCATTAGTGTGAGATTATGGTTTAGGCTAAAAACACACTAAAGGTAATAGAAAAGTATCCACAAATGAACCAAATGGGTTTTTCATAGTGTCTACTACATCTAAGGTCTAGAATGAAAATTATATTTGAAAATGGTGAGAGCTTAAGTAACTCATAGAATGGTGAGAGCATACAAAATCCAAGTGATCATTAGTGCATCAAATTTGAATGCATAATGCTCATAATATAAAATCATAAAATGGAAATAGCATACGACTAAGGCCAATAAGGATGGGGAAACTAAATGATAAGGGATACTTGTGAAATAACTAGGAGTCCCAAAATCCTTGAGGCAAAGAAATTCTCAAAAAAGAAAGGAAAGTGTAGCCGAGCTAACCCAAGATACCTTGTATATCTAAGTGCTACCTACATAATCTATGTGGACCTCAAGATGATGTATTTCTCCTACAAATGGGAGGAAAAATACCAAGGTGGTTTAGAAATAAACTAAACAAATAAGATGGCCCATCTTAGAAAAATTTAATGGATTTATATCTCGTATGGAAATTCTAAGCCAATTTTCATGATTTTATGATTTTTAGCATCTAAACTCAATCAAGAATTATGAGATACATGTAGAGTAAAAATTTACTCTACGTTTCATTCTATTTTTTAGTCGCATGCCATGAAATTTTGCCTTTGCATACTTTGGTCTGAGATGGCAAAGTTTTGAAATAGAGCATGGACTCTATTTTCCTCCTTGATTCATTTTTGTTTAAGTGTTGAAATCAAGCGGAAGCTAACAAGTGTCATTGTCTGTGGCATCCTTCTCAGTGGAAACTACCAAGTGTCATGATCTAAGGCACCTTTTATATTTTATATGAGTTGGTCACAATGTGCCACGTATCTTATAGTGACTCAACAGAATGTGCCAATGGGGATGCATAATGGGGATAGAGTCGTCGGCAGATGCATAATGGGGATAGAGTCTACCTTTCGCTCTGTGCTCCTCTTTACATGCTGCCAGGGTCAATGCTGGTGAAACAAGTGATCGACAAGGGTTCAATAGGCGAAGAAGAAAGAAGACAAGGAATGACCAGGGGAGTCGACACGATTTCGGTGTCTACATTTGCCCCTTTTTGTCTTGTTGGTTGTTCTGGACGAACTGCAAGACAAAAATAGGAGTGAGTGCCCCAGGCGAGGGATAGGGTTGATTTCGTCTTGTTGGTTGTTCGAATGAACTGCAAGACAAAAATAGGAGGCGAAATGCCCCGAGTAAGGATGAGGTATTCCCCCTCAAAGCAGGAGTCAAGGAAAGGGAACCGGGAATCGGGTGCTGATTTGATAAAGAGTGGATGAAAAAAGGGGTGAGGGTGAACGCTGCAAAGGTCGTGATTGCGCGTATACCACTACATGAGATGGTCAGGCCAAAGTGTCATAGGTTAAGGGTCGAGGAGTGCCAAAATTGAAGTAACCGGGCCCCAGCATTTAGTCGTCTGCTGATCGGGTCACTCAATCTAAGCTGAAGCTCCAAATGGTTTGTCGCGTTCCA
Source organism: Torreya grandis (assembly GCA_037957365.1). Lineage (NCBI taxonomy): Eukaryota > Viridiplantae > Streptophyta > Pinopsida > Cupressales > Taxaceae > Torreya > Torreya grandis. Next base: position 1,815,350 of record JARHVA010002140.1, read on the forward strand.
GGTATCTCGGGCTCAGGAAGTGCTCCTAGAAATGCGAAAAAGTCACAAGTAGTGTAGATCAACCGGTGTGCGATCCTATACTTGTGAGGGTCTAAAAAGGTCTGCGCACAATCCTGCTAACCAGTCATGAGGTAGCATACATGCAAAAACAACCAAGGCAACAACGTCTTGGAAGTGGTCGAGGTCGGAGGAGATAGGCATGATCTCCAATGGTTGGTGGTCAATGGAAGGATGAATGGACGAAAGGATGAGAGGATGCGGCCGAGCTAACCCCAAAAGACCCCATGTCAACTGAGTGCTGCCTACATAGCCCTGGTGATAGGGCCTCAGGCCGATGTAGTTCTCCCTAGAAGGGAGGAAGGGTCAAAGGGATGGTGAGGAAAAAAAAGATGTTGCAGCCTTTTCCAAATGGTGTATTCTGCAACATTGGTTGAGGGGTTTTTCATCCCTAGCAATATTCCATTTGCGTGATGGATGTATGCTAAGAATGAATTGAGGTCTATTTATGCTTCAGCAAGTATTGGTTTATGCTTAACATAAATTGGGGCGAGTCGATAGTTTCCATGTGTATTGGTGTCCATAGAAACTAGGGTGAATAGGCAAGGTCATGTTGATGGTTTGAAAAGAGAGTTGAGCTGAGTTGATAGACAAGGGATGAAGGTGGATGTGACCAAAGGGCAGAAGAAGATGAAAGGCAAATTTCTCTTTCATTGACAAGGACCAAAAAGACGGCATAGATAGGGGTTATGAGAACCAAGAGCCCCATTTATGCGTGACGTCGTTGACCATAGTTATGTTAGAGCGGTAATCGAATCACTTAGACATTAAAGTGAGCTCGAAGTCCCTTGAGTAGGTAATAGGAGGAGGAAAGAGGGTAACCCGTTTTAAGAGCAGAGATAACTTTGCCCCTTTGTATAGGAGACCCTGAGACAACCACAAGTCAAGTCCGTGACTCGTTTTTTTTTTTTTTTTGAGAGGCAGACTGATCGATGCGGGAAGCCTGCATAGAGATGTCATTTGCTTGGTGGTCAGGTTGCGAAGCTGATCAATGTGGGAAGCTTCTAAAATAAGTTGCTGTTTATTGCCAGAGTAGTCATAGCCATCCTTCGAGGGAGTGGTCTATATTTTTGTTTAATAAAAAGGCTTTTGAATAGCTGTCCTTCGAGGGAGCAGTCTATTTATTACAGCAATGATAGTACAGCTGTCCTTCGAGGGAGCAGTCTATTTTTTTTGATTTTGATATAGATATAGTGACCATGGATATGTTTTGACATCTTGATTTGTTTTGATAGAAATGTGAGTCATGGACAAGACTGTAGAAGGCCAAGGGCTCCCTTTTAGTAGGACAAAGTATCCATACATCATAAAAGGGTTATAGGAGTTGTTAAGAGGAATAGGGTTGAAAGGAAGTAGGATAAAGAGGACGGGGATTGCTCAAGGGACGAGCTCAAGTTAAGTGTCAAGTGGACGAATACTCGACTAGCAGTAGAACGGTCGCAGATGCAACGCATTAAGAGGCTCAGGTTCTGGGCGTCCATCAAGAGAAGACAGACGGTAAGTCCCTGATCCATACTTGTGCATGATAATAAAGGGTCCGAGCCAATTAGGAGCAAACTTGCCTCGTTTACTTCGCTCCATATTGGTCACGTGTTGATTCTCTTTGAGGACGAGGTTTCCGATGTTGAAATCTCGTTCTCGCAAATTTTTGTCATAGGTGCGCTTGATGCGATGTTGATAGACATGGAGATGATTAAGGGCAGCAAGACGGTGTTCGTCAAGTAACTCAAGTTGAGCTAAGCGATCTTGACGAAAGTCATCGTTGGAAAGGATATCATGTAGAGAAATGCGGAGAGACGGGATCTGTACTTCGAGAGGTAAAATAGCCTCTGTTCCGTACACAAGAGAAAAAGGGGTAGCACCCGTAGAGGTTCGGATGCTAGTGCGGTAAGCCCACAAAGCGAAGGGAATGTGAATGTGCCAATCCTTGCCTGTGTCACTGACCACTTTCATGAGAATTTTGGTGAGAATTTTGTTGGAAGCCTCGGCCTGCCCATTTGCTTGTGGGTAGTAAGGCGAAGAGAAACTGAGTTTGATGCCGAAGGAGTCGCATAGCTTTTGGACAGTTTTGTTTTTGAAGGACTTGCCGTTATCAGTGATGATTTTATGAGGGACACCGAAATGACAGATGATGTGGGTGTTGATGAAGTCGATGAATAGACTGGAGCTTGCCTTGCAAACTGCGAAGCTGCTTGAGATTGGTCGGGGGAGGCATTTCGAGGATAGCGCGAATCTTGGCGGGATCTATCTCGATGCCACGGAAGGAAACGATGAAGCCGAGAAGCTTGCCAGAGAGGACCCCAAAGACACATTTCTTGGGGTTAAGACAGACATTATACTGAAGAAGACGAGAAAAGATGATGTTGAGAATGGTCAGATGGTCACGGCGAAATTTAGATTTGCCGAGAAGGTCATCCACATAGTCCTCCATGATTTTGTGGAGGAGATCATGGAAAATGTAAGTCATGGCACGCTGATAAGTGGCGCCTGCGTTCTTCAAGCCGAAAGGCATGACTCGATAGCAAAAGGTCCCCCATGGGGTGATGAAAGAAGTCTTGTGCTGATCTTCCGGAGCAATCAGAATTTGATTGTATCCTGAAAACCCGTCCATAAGAGATAGCATCTCATGGCCGGCCGTAAGATCAACGAGATGGTCAATGTTAGGAAGAGGAAAGTCATCTTTAGGACAGGATAGATTAAGGTCATGATAGTCTGTGCAGATCCGAATCCCCCCAGTTGCCTTGGTGACTGGGACGATGTTAGAGACTCACTGTGGATAATCGATAGGCTGGATGAAGGAGACAGAAAGGAGCCGCTGAAGCTCCTCCTTGACAAGGAGGGCAACGCGAGGATGCATCTTTCAAAGCTTTTGCCTGACAGGCTTAGCCTCTGGTTTGGTGACAATGTTATGGGTAATGATGGAGGGGTCGATGCCAGGCATATCACTGTAAGTCCAGGCAAAGGCCTTGATATGGTCGGAGAGGAACTGGGTATAGTCAAGCTGCTCCTGAGCGTCTAAAGATTGGCCGATCTTTAAGACATGAGGAACATCAGAAGAAGGAAGATTGATGTCAATGGTTGATTCATTTAACATAACCTGGGTCTCAGATGAAGGGAGTGCTGGATGAAAGAATCATCAGCGCCCATGTAGGAAAGAATGGCGTCATCGTCAACGCAGTGAACAGTGTGAATGGTTGCCGACTCATCTTTGATCATGGTGGGAAGAATGAGAGGGAGAGACTTGGATACCCCATTGAGCTGATAAGTCAAGGGGTCCAAGCGGATGGTGTTTATGGAAAAAAAAAAAACTAGGAGGAATGGAAACCACTGACTCTGTAGGTGAAGGTGGCGAAATAGGCGAATGTGGAGGAGATTGGTCGAGGGTTGGTTCAGGATAAAGGTCTACAGGGTCTTGAGTGGGGTCGTGATATCCCAGACCATACCGTTTCTTGGCGTCGTCATCGTTGAGCGGTTGGATAGGCTGATGGGAGCCCTGCTCATAGCGTCCGAAACCAAAACCCTTCCATGCACACCTGTAAAGGTAAGTATGTGCAAAGGCGGGGTTGCCAAGAAATGAAAAATCTGATGTGAAAGGTTGGGGTGAAGAAAGAGGATTACCGTCAGTAGGAGCTTGATTAAGCCCTCCATAGACGAGGTTGGTGCGGAGGTGAGGGGGACCATAAGGTATGATCATCCCAATCCGATGGTCGTAGCTGGGGTTGTGATGAAGGCGTCCATACTCTTACGGAGTTTGGAACATGTCTAAAGCCAGCAAGCGATACTCTCCCAATGAAAGTCTTTGGAAGACGTCTTCCATGGGGTCTGTGGTTGTCGCTTGAAGGGGAGGTGTAAGGGCGACCGCCTGTTGCGAACTGGTTGAAGCTTCCGTGGATGGAGGCGGTGCCGAGGTTGGTGGTTTGATAGGAATGAGGACATCGTTTGGACGGTAAGTGGTATTGCATGTTTTGAAAGGTGAAGGGTCAGTGGGAATGGTGTGGACTTGTCCGTCATGCTCAAACTTTACACAACGGTGCAGGGTGGAGGGGACACAGGCCATGGCGCGGATCCAGGGTCGGCCCAGCAAGATGTTGTATTGGAACTCTCCTTCGATGATATAGAAGAGCTCCGGGACTGTGCGTGGACCAACGCGGATATGAAGGATGACGGTGCCAATGGTCGTGGTAGTAGTGTCGTTGAAAGAGCGCAAGATCGCGTCAGTTTTGGAGACGCAATTCTTGGGAAGAGCCAACTGATCAAAGGCATGAGTGGAGATGATGTTGATGCTAGCGCCCCCATCGATCATAACGCGTTTAATGCGTGTCCGATCGATGTAGGCAGTGATGAAGAGGGCGGCGTCCTGATCTTCCGTGTTGGATGTAGGAATTTCAGAATCGCGGAATGTTATGGAGGCAACAGGAGCTAAGGAGTGGACAAGGGCAGCAAGTGGCTGGGGATCCTCAGGTTGGACCTCCGCTGCCTGCAGGGCTTGGATGAGGGCCTGACGATGTTGAGGTGAGGTTTGGACGAGATCGTAGAGGGACATCTTCACAGGCGTCTGGTGAAGCTGTTTCAACATGGAGTCGTGGATTGGTCCGGAAGAGGAAGAAGAAGAAGAAGAGGGTTGAGGCGCGCCAAGGATAGAAATCTTAGGCTTAGGCGGTTGAGGTGGATTGACAAAAGGGTAGGTCCAAGGAATGGCGGCTTTTTCTTTCGCCTTATCCTTTTGTGACCTAGTGGTGATGTGAATGGCATTGATTTCAAAGATGGGAGGTGAAGATGATGAAGGGGTTGTAACCGGTTGATGAGATGTGGATGGGTTTGAAGAGGTTGAAGGGTTTTGAGAAGGAGTCGGGGGGCGGTCGAAAGTGTCCTCAAAGAGAAGAGTGTCTTTCTCTAGATAACGGCGAATGACAGCCTTGAGGGCACAGCAAGTCTCAGTGTCATGTCCTGGTGTACGATGATATAAACAAATCTTCGTGTCGTCGAACCAGGAAGGTTTAGACCCGAGAGGTTGAAAGGGCTTGATGGGTGGAAGAGTTATGCTAGAGGTTTGCAAAAGTCGTTGCAAGATCAACGAGTATGAGCCCACTAAAGGGTCCATGCTCATCGATGTATGCGATGTCGGTGACTTTTGCTTGGGCGAAATGGGAGGAGGTTTTCGTACCACCTTCTGGGTTGATGGTGCGATGACAGGCGGAGACGGTACACTCTTCGTGAGAGGTATCGCCCTTTTGGGAGAGGGTAGGCTAGTGGTAGGTAAAGGAAGCAAAGGAGGCAACCGGTTTTGGTTAGAGGTTGAAGCGGGAAGGATTCTGGTTAAGGTTGAAGGATGCGGGCCCAAAATGGAGGGCAATGGTGACGGAAGAGGAGGCGTTCGCCTCTGTGGTTTGGCAGTCTTTTGAGATTTGGATTGAAGACTACTATTAGTTGAAGTTTGGGTTAAGTCCACCTTCACTTGTGGATGAGTGAGGTTGGAGACGGGGCGAACGCCAAGTGATTTGATAGGTTTAGGTGGAGTAGATGAGGGTTTTGGTTTTGATGAAGTTGATGAAGATGTAGACGGTTTGGAAATAGAGATTGGATTTTTGTTGATAGTCTTAGGAGGTTCCGTCATGGGTGGATTAGCGGTATGAGATGAGAGGGCCCGGGCTTGTTGAAGAGCTGTGAGACGGTCCCACAATCCCTGATGTTCCACTTTCCTAGAAGGGAGAAGTTCGAGTCTCTCCACTAGTCGGGAAAATGGCTGAGAAGATGCGGGATGAGGTTTAGGCTCTTGAGAAGATGCCAATGGTTGTGGGACTGAAGGTAAGACGGATGTAATAGTCTCGGGTCCAAAGCATGGTGAAATTGTGACAGGTTCATGTTTGGTTGGAGATGAAGGAGAGAGAGGTTCTTCTCTGGGTGGAGAAGAAACTGGTGAATGAAGCTCCTCAAGCGGATAAAGGGCAGGGATGATAGTGCCCTCCACTTGTGGCCGAGGAGGAGGAAAGGTTGGGTCCTCCATGGGCAGCAAGAAGGAAGATGGTGAAACTGGCAGTGCTGGTAAGGTCGAGGCGTCCTCCAAAATGAGAGAAGTTGAGGGAGAACTAGTCGGAGAAAGAGGTTCGTCCGCATGTGATGGACTGATGGACGAACTCACCTCTTGGGGTTGGTTAGAAATGAGGGGCAAGACCGTATTGACTGTTCAAATATTATGTTCATGGATATTGTCAGTCAAGGTCTGGACGTTGTTTTGGGTTGGTGGATGATTAGGGAATGGTTGTTTGAAGATATCGATACCCTGATTAGGAGGGGCGTTAGGATTGTCGAGGATGAGGTCACCCTTTTCCAACATGTCTTGAACTATGTTTTTAAGGGTTTTACAGTTGCCCGTGTCATGACCTTTAACACGGTGGTAGTGGCAGAAGTCATTCTCCCTATACCACGCAGGGATGGCGCGTGAGGGATCAAATTGTGGTGGAGGTCGGATCTGAGGGAGATTGATGGCCCCTTGTTTGACGAGTTTTTCCAGCACAGACGCGTATGATTCTCCAAGTGGAGTAAACTGTCGCTGTATGTATCTCTGCTGAAATTGACGAGTGGCGCTCATGGACGTGGATGGTTCAGATTGATTAGTTGAAGGCGAAGAAGAGGAAGATCTAACAACCACAGCATTTGCTGAAGCTTTACATTTAGGATTGGACGAGGAGGGCTTAGAAGAAGGGTCATTGGTTTTGGAGTTGGGATTCTTACTCCGCAACTTGACTTTATTCTCCTCAACGGCACGTAACTCAAGTTTACGAGCCATCGTGAAGGCTTCGTCAAAAGTGCGGAAGGTTTGAACCCTCAAGGTAGAAGAAATATGTTTAGCACAGGCTTGAGAGAAAAGTTCAATAAGCTCAGGCTGAGGTAAAGAAAATGAAAGTTGATTGATAAGGCTCCTCCACCGAGCGACGAAATCAGCAATAGATTCATCCTCGAACTGGCGAATAGAATAGAGGTCTGTGATAGAGACCTTCTTGGTGATATTGATGGAGAAATGATCGAGGAAGAGCTGGGCCAGCTGAGTGAACGTGAGGATGGAATAGCTAGGAAGAGAGCTGTACCAGTCAAGTGCAGCACCCGAGAGAGACATGGGAAATGTGCGTAAAAGCAACGCATCGTCGTGGGCGATAAGGTAACAGGCATGTCTGAATGCCCGTAAATGTTGTTGTGGGTCTTCCTTACTCTGGAAATGAGAAAACTTAGGAAGTTCCCACTGGCTGGGATATGGTCTGATGGGGACAGAAGGATGGATGGGTTCGTTACAGATTTGTTCGTACGAGAGAGTGTTGCGTGAGCTGGTAATGGAGGTCTCTAGGTTGGACATTTTATCCATCAGCATCTTGATAATATCTACTGACGGATTGACGGGTGGAGCACCTCTTAGATTGTGAGGCGCTTGAAAGAGGCTGGAAGAGGTGTACGACGTAGTCGGTTGTACCAATAAGGGCGCAACGTACGGATGACTAGTCGTAGGGACAGAAGAAGTGACTAAGGATGATTGGATGGAAGGCATGGCTAGGTTTGATGTTGTCATGGGAGGTTGGTTAGAGGTAACATGGGCTAACGGATGGGTAGCCACCCTAGTGTTGATAGGAGTAAGAGTGGGCGGAATAGAGACGACCAGGTTTTGAAAGGGGGTAGAAAGTGGTTGAGTGGACTGAGATTGATTGGGGGCCGAAACCCCGGTGAAAGTGGGCCCAACGACGGAAGGAGAGGCCACACTTGGATGGTTGGTGAAAGGTTGGTCAGTGGTTGAGGCAACAGCCTGGGTGTCTAAGGGTTGGACTACGGACGTTGTTGATACGACCGCAGTTGTGAGGAGAGAAGTCGGCATTCCATAAATTGGATTGCCAAAGGGGTCTCGCGTTTGGCTATTCGCGAGATAGTGTTGCAGGGCTTTGGTGTTGAGGTCCAAGAATCGTGCGAAGTCTTGGTCCCCTTCTGGAATAATAGGCGTTTGGGACGGAGATGGTCTGGTAGGAGTTCTTTCGGTTTCCGAGTTGAACTCCATTGTAGGGTTGGTTGTAGGCGGGGTAGATGGAAGAGGATGATGCCTCGCGTGATCGACTAGAGCCTTGGCTTGGCTACGAGTCAGAACCATTCAAGACAAGGAAGAACGTCCTCACAAGCTCAAACAAGCAGATAAGAACCAAAAAGATGAAGACACAAACAGATCCTAGAACCCTAGAAGTAAATTATTAGGATTATAGTGGCTTATGCCTTAGAATGTGTGTGTAGAGGAAGATTGGCTGAAAAATGGGTCCTAGAAGAAGTAGTCTATGGATGGTTTCGGGTTTTGTTATGGTGCTCAAGAAATCTGTGTTAGCTTCCGTACAGGCCTGGTGCTAAGGAGCAAGCTCCCCTCACTTCACGATTCCAGTGGTTAGCTGGTTTCGCTTAGCCAAAATATACTTCCACTAGAGTTTATCCTCCGCCAGAGAACGGAGTGGGCTTCCCCCTTGGTGATGAAATCCAAGTAGGGTCACCGGGACGGGTAAGGTATCCGCTGGGTGGTGAAATCCCAGTCGGGCCTTGTCTCAGGTAAGTTTTATGTTTGTTTTGTGCAGGTGGTTTGGTCGTGTAACATCAAGTGATCTAGATTAATTCAATATGCGGTTTAATTACTATGTGTGGTCTAGAAGATGCAGACAAACAGAAATGAATGCAAAGTGTTTTAATGTCCAAGTCGAAATGTTTGTTCGTATGAAGACGAATGGATAAAGAGTCGAAGAATATGAGTTTTAGCTAGTCTAGAAATGCAAGAAAGAAAGAAGTGTTCGTTTTAGTTCTGCTTATGATGTTGTTTAAGAGGAGATGAAAAGGAGGCGAAAAGGAAGAAACCTAATGCACCTAAATGAACGAAAGAAAGAAAGAACCCAAGGAGGACCTAGGGTCCCACCGGGCGTGCCAGAATGTTTCTAATGCAAAATTGCTTTCTACATTCAAAGAAGAAATAAGAAACTGAAAAATGGTTAAGGCTAGAAGTACCTGATATAGTCGTGCGCACCGAAATCAGACGTTGAAAGATTCTCCTATTTTGCTGTGGAGGAATGACACCTGCGAAGAAAAGGCTAAACACGGAATTTCTAATGCAAAATTGCTTTCTACATTCAAAGAAGAAATAAGAAACTGAAAAATGGTTAAGGCTAGAAGTACCTGATATAGTCGTGCGCACCGAAATCAGACGTTGAAAGATTCTCCTCTTTTGCTGTGGAGGAATGACACCTGCGAAGAAAAGGCTAAACACGGAAAAACGTTAATAAGAGATATGGTGGGTTGTCAGGCAAACGCCCAATCCCAGAAGTATGAAGACTCCCTAGAAGGATATCAACCCACTGATAAAAAAGAGCATAATATTGGACGAAAGTAGATGATAATGACAGAAATGAATGACAGAAAATAAAAGGCGTACCTGATATGCGACACTGTTCTGCACAGTTGTCGGCGTCGGTCTCTGTGGTGCCGGCGTCGGTTAAGGAAGGTGCCGACGTCGGTCAAGGTGCCGTCGTCGGTCGGGGTAGTGACCGGCGTCGGTAGGGGCAGGTTCTGGGAAACGGTTCGGGACAGGTTCTGAGAGAGTCGGGACAGGTTCAGGGAGAGTCTGGGGGGTTTGAACAGAGTCGGGATAGGTCTGAATAGTCGGGACAGGGTCTGATATGATCAGGGTAGGGTTTGATAAAGACAGGGACGAGGTTGGGACGAGGTCGGAACAGAGTCCGGGAGGTTTGAGGACAGAGGCAGGGATAACAAAACATAAACAATAACTAAGAAAGAAAATGAAATAAACAAAATAAAGACTTACCTGGTAGAAGACCCGATGAAAGCCATGGTGTGCAGATTAGTTGATGTCGTAGTGTCGATGATTGCTCGGAGTTCGCAGGTTCGTGGAGGAATTCGCAGGTTGGTTGCTCAGCGTTCGGTTGATCAGCGTTCGGGGGTCTGGTTCGAATGGCTGGCGGAGGTTGATGAAGGCGGGGGACGGGGACGGTTCCAGAAACGGTTCGTCAACCGTTTCGGGAAACCGAATGGTAACTGATAACGGACAAGGGGAAGGTGACCGACGTCGGCAGGATTGCCGACGTCAGCGACATCGGTCGGGTAAAGACTGTCGTCGGCAGATGCATAATGGGGATAGAGTCTACCTTTCGCTCTGTGCTCCTCTTTACATGCTGCCAGGGTCAATGCTGGTGAAACAAGTGATCGGCAAGGGTTCAATAGGCGAAGAAGAAAGAAGACGAGGAATGACCAGGGGAGTCGACACGATTTCGGTGTCTACATCATCATTGCTTCACTGATATAGCAAAGACCGTGGTGGGTCCCAAGTTGTGTGTTTGAAGCAAGCAGAAGCTACCAAGTGTCACTATCCATGTAAATGAGAAATGAGACCCATTTGTTTCTATGTTATAAATAGGGTAAAGCAGAGAATGCCATGTGTCATATTCCATAGGTTTCTAAAAGGGTTTCTAAAAGGAGTGGAGACCACCACATAACCTTAGATAAGTAGAGCAGAGATTGCCACGTATCCTTTGTTAAAGCAAGTGGAGATTACCACCTGTCCTTGTGCTCATTTTCAAATTTGCTCACATAAGAAATGTCGTGAATCTTATTTTATTTTAAGCTATTGAAGTTTTGAGGAAGAAGATAGTGATAAGTGTCGAAGGTGGAACATGGCTGAGCAAAGACACAAAAGAGTATAAGTTATGAAGAAAGTGCCGCGTGTCTTCGATGGGTGCTGCAAAACACAAAAAGTGTCATCCTTCAGTGTTTCCTAAAGTAATAAGAAGAAATTGGCTAAGTGTTACCTAGTGTTTAAGAGAAAGGACCATTTTTCAAATCTATTTTTGCCAATGAACTACAAAAAGATGAAGCATTTCAAAAACTATAAAATATCTTTTGTTAGACACTGCCAGTTGTGAAAGATTTCATTTGGGCTATTAGATTGGGAATAAGTAGACAATTTGGAGTGAATCCAAGATTATAAATAAGGGTGTAGAGATCATTTAAAAAAGGAATCAATTATCAGAGAGAATTTTTGAGAGAAATTATTGTAAAGAGTCTAGACTTTCTAGAGCTGTGACTAAGTAATATCATTTTCTTTTGTCTCATTTTCTTGAGTTTAAAGGTTTATATAACTGTATGTGTTTATGCACCTCTTATATGACTATAAAATTCAAATAAGAAGATTGAACCCTATGCCTTTGTTGATATTCTCTGTGTCATTTGCAAAAGTAGTCTAGGCTGTAGACTTTCTAGAACTGTGATTAGGAATGTCATTTGATTTTGTCTCATTTTCTTGAGTTGAAAGGTTTATATAACTATATGTGTTTTTGTGCCCCTTATATGACTGGAAAATTTAAAAAAGAAGATTGAACCCTATGCCTTTGTTGACATTTTTTGTATCATAGCAAAAGTAGTCTATACTATGAGCCTCTATTTCTATTATTTCCATCTTTTACATTGATCATGCACTTGTTTGCTCTTAAATGTAAATGAATCCTACATATAGTCTCATTGTGCTCAGGATTAAGGTTGAATTACATTTAGGTGCATCACCATAGATTAGATTTCCTTTCTTGATTTGTGTTTTTGATTAAAATTCCTATCCCTTTTCCCAGTATCTACTCAATTTAAAGAAGAACCATCTTCTCAAAAATCTGGAGGTTATTTCAAGATGCAAGTCCCATATCTTAAAACTTCCCATTGTTGGTGTTTATTACAAAGCACAATTTTAAATCATCAATAGTTTTTGGCACACCTGGTGGGACCAATCTTGAAGTCTCTTTCAAGATCATATGAACCAAAGAGCTACGAGAAGTCATAGCTGTGGACCAGTAAGCAGATCACAATCTGATACAAATCCAGGTATTATTTTGCCACCTTTGGTAACAAGTCCAAGAAGAAGAGCCAACTAGTTTATACCACTACCCAGAGAAAATATGGGAGACCCTATACGTCTAAGAAATTATGCAAGCTAGAACACTGGTAGTCCCTTAATTCTCCCAATACCACTAGACACTTGGGACCCTATCCCAGTGAATGCCCTAAAAGCCCTAGCCAAATTTAGTGGGAAAGACTCTAAAACACCTGAAGAACATCTCCATGATGTATCAGATGTTTGTGTTATACATGTTGTCACATAGCAAAATGTGGCCATAAGATTACTAACAGCTTCTCTTAAAGGGAAAGCTTTAGAATGGTATAGGTCCTTGACCCCAAATACCATTTCTACATGGGATCAGCTCAGAGATATTTTCTTTGAAATATTTGCAGAGAATGGTGATAAGTCTTCTTTACTATAGCAATTAATTACCATTCAAAGGGGACCACAAGAAGCCATGACTGACTTCAATTCTAGATTTCAAAAGACTTGGTATAGAATCCCTATTACAGCTAGACCATTACCAGGTATGGCCATAGTGTTTTATCTTAAGGCTTTAAATTCAAATATATCTGTTATGATTCAGTCACCTGGAGGACACACTTTGCTAAAAGCTTATGAATATGTGATTAGAGCTGAGAACAATTTAATAGATGCTGGAAAGTTACCTCCAAGGCCTCCCATGCCTATGTTCCCAAAAAATTCCTTGCCATTACCTCAAGAAGCCCCTAAATATATAGCCCCACATGTGTCCATGTACACTTACCCTCAACCATCTGCTAAAGAAATTGTCCCCACTCAGTCATCTGAGCTGGATGATATCAAGAGTATCCTAAGGACATTTTCTAATGAGCTGATCAATATAAAAAGATATCAGAATACTTTTTCTAAGCCTCCATATCAAGGCTATCAAGGAAATAGATTTTCATCTCAGCCAAACCAATATCAGGGTCCTCCAAGACAAACTAACCATCAACTAGCAAACCAATTGGTTGCAGTCCCCACACCCTCATAGACTATTCCAATAGGGAGATTGTTCCAGGGTAAAATAACTATGTGGATAATACTAATGCCTGGTGTTTCCCTTGCAATAATGCTCATACACCTAGAGATTTCCCTATGTGTAATCTACAACAAAAGGTGGTAGAGCAAATAAGAATGGATGGTTAGTTTACAAGTTTTAGTGACAATCAAGCCTACCAGTCTCCTGGTATGCAGAATTCAGTCCTAGTGGCTCAGATGCAAGGGATGTCCTTGCAACAAGAGGAAGAAATAGCCCCAGAACATGCTTTGTTCTCATGGGTTGAAGATTCTTGAATGAAACATCTACCTCCAAAAAACTAGTTGTGCAATCTGATTATTACACCAGATCAAAGAGAAGGATGGTAGAACAGCCTAAGATTATAAATAGTCAAGTCATGGATAATCCTCCACTTCAAGGATAAAGAAACACAGCTATCAAACAAGAAGTGCCTCAACTGGTGCAACATCAAGGGACTCCTGCCCAAATTTAGGAAAAAACAAGATATCCTTATTTTCAAAAAGCTCAGACTCTGGGACCAATAAATGTGGCGGATCAATTGAAAAAGACTCCAACACAAGTATCAATATGGGATATATTAGTTATTCTTGAATAAATACACTACTACAAGAAGCTCTGCAAGGCCAAGAAGTGCCCAAAGGTACTATTACCAAAGGACCTACTGGAAAAGAAAAGCTCAAAAATATAGTCCATTTGCAGACAACCCTAGTGAATAATACAATAGAGGTAAGAAAATCCAAATTGGATCCCTTCTATTTAACTTTAATAGTTGGCAATAAACTGCTGCATAATTTAATGATTGATTTAGGGGCGAGTACTATATCAATGCCCAAGAAGATAGCTGATGCTTTAGAAATTAAGTATGAACCACTCACTAAAGGAGTTATATAGCTAGATGGCAAAGTAGTACAACCATAGGGAGAATTAAACAACTCCAATTACAATTATATGCTTGTCCTAATATAATTGTAAATCAGGATGTAGTACTGATAGATATGCCTCCTATTTTTGGTTTATGTTTGTCAAGAGATTTTACAGCCAAGATAGGAGGATATATGTCACTTGATTGGTCTCATCTCATCTTAAGAACCAAATATGGTTGAAAGATGAAGATATTGTCTAAACCATTATATAAATATCACATCACTAATGAGCCCACTACAAAGTTAGAGGCAACCTATGCTATGATGAATAAAGAAGAAAGGGTTTTTGTTGAAGAGCTAGGTGAATGGACTAAATATAATCATGAAGAGGAAAATGATCATTTATTAGCTATGATGCAAAGTGACCCATATGGAAATTATGACTCTGTTGGTCTAGGCACTTACATTATACTTGATGAAGACCATAGAATTCCAAATGTTCTAGAGGAAGAAAATTCAAAATATTCCTCTTCTATCAATCCTCAGGCCTCTTATGAATTCTATATTCCTAGTGAGAAATCACAAGCGCATACCTTAACCTCTGATGAAGAAGAAATAATTTCTGATTTTCTTCTTACTTTGCAAGATGATGTGGAGGAGTATGGACATTTCCTAGACCATGATTTAAATTATTTGTTTGAAATCATTGGGTCAGGTTATACCATTTTTCAATATAGTTGTGAGCCAGTTGCAAAAGAGGAACAAAACAACATTGAGCCTCAATTACAAGTGCAAAATTATTGTAAACTTTTATAATTATCATTTCAAGATATTGGTAATTTTGAAGTTATTAAAGAGGATAATCATGCAGTAGAACTTGAGTTCAAGGAAAAAGGAGTCAAGTCAATAAATGATAAATGTCAAAAGGCGTTTGTTGATGAGCGGATGGTCATTAATTTCTTGGTAAGACATCCCAATATCAAGAGCCAATATTCGACGAGCTTTTAAGAACAAGAAGAGCTTATGTATGTTGGAGGCAGGTTTGACTCAGACTCACTCGAATGCAAGCAAATAAATGTGTCATACATAGAGGGAAATTCACCAAAGCTATATCCAATTCAATCACTTTTATGGAAATATAAGCTAGCTTGTCATGAAAGAGACTTTAGAAATTATGCTTCCGATCTAGGAGGGAGACAAAGATGCTTCATTAATGTAGTTAGGTAGTTTCCCCTTTTCCTACTTTGTTTTCCTGCTTTTCTTTTAAATAAGTGTTCTTTGAACACGTAGTCGACAACTCAAAATTATCAATTTTTTCAAAAACTCTCCAATACATTGAATGTCTCCCAAATCTTTAGAAATCCTCAATGTACCTTGCACTGCTACTTGCATAACATGTCTATCTCGTTGTTCCATAAAGATTGAGTAGGATCTGCTAATAGTTATATGAGTTTAATGCCATTTTGAGACTTGATAGGTCAATAAATACCTCTTAGCAAGAGCAAGTTTACAAGTTCTCAAACATTCTTGAATCTGCGTGAAAATATCCTACTACTTGAATTTTTTGTGCTTAGTAAACTTACTTCAGTGAAAGTGTCTCTATTTTACAAAAGTTCATATAAGTTACCTCAGAGAAGATATAGAGATGGATGGGGCACAATCTTCACAACAAGGAGCTAGGATGTATGAATCCCTTGATAAGTTTCTTGCAAGTAAATTGTATGCTTCAACTCCCACACAGCCATTGAAAGCCTATCCATGGACCAAGTTTCCTGAAGCTGGTCAAACAAGTGACCCAGTGAAAATAAAAGATAATGTGGATGACATCATGGACCTAATTCTATAGAGAGCTAGTAGCAAAACTCTTAGAGAAGGGGCACATCAAAGGTGTCTATAGAGGGCTAGAGTAGGGAAATATGAAACATTCACCATGAGGTTATGGACCTCACAACTAGCTCAATTCATTATCCCAACTATGCATCCATGCCCCGACCTAGTTGAATTATGTGTAGACTTATTCCATGCACCTTCATGCACCATTCAATGAGGTCCATTCACGATGAAAATCACACTACAAGCTATCAGGGATATGCTAGCCCTACATCATGATAGTACAGCTACATTTCTTACTATTGCTAAAATGCAAAGAATGTGGGCAAACATCAACACTCAATTAAGGTTCCTGAGATTTGAATTATAAATGGGTGATGATGACACTACAGTGCCCACACTCCCTGCACCAAGAGCTCAATTCACCTAGGCTAGCCAATATGCATTGTCAATGATGGCTTTCATCTTTAGCATGAAAGATGACATGGTAGTGTATGCAGAACAAATGGATATTCTCTTCAGGCTAAAGACTATTGATAAAACCCAAGAGTATTAGCTTGACTTTTTTAAGCAAATTACTTTTTCAATGGTAGAACAACTGGCCCATTTCAAATCAAAAGGAGTGTTAAGGTATTCTTCCTATTTGTTCCACCTCATACTTTTCTAGAAATCTGATCTCCTTGCCCAACATATGTATATTAATATGTATGACCCAAATTTTGAACTCCAAAGGACTATTCTTGTGTCTGCATGGACACACATTTTGTCAAAGACTAGTGACCCGTATGAATTTTAGGAATCATTTGGCACCCTTGATTTTTTCCACCTCAACCCCGAACCAGTTAGGAGTAGATTATTCCCAAGTGTTTCAAATCTTCTGGTCAGTTGCCCAATTCCTTGTGATTTTTATTTTGGATCCCACCATACCATTATAAGAGTCCATGGTTTTTGTGGGGAACCAATATTGCTTTTGACTCTTAAATTAGCATTCCTAGAGGTCACCAGGCAGGTATCCACAGTTGACAATGAATTTGGCTCTAGGAAGAGGAAAATAAAAATGTATAATCTACCATGGATGACAACCAACATGGTTTTGAAAACCAGAGATGCTGAAGTTGTGTTGCTCAGAAAGCTAGCCTTTCTAGGTTTCCTTTAAATAGAGGACAAATGGGTTTATGACCCCAATGATTTCATAGCCTCCTAGATAAGAAATAATAGAGTCACAATCATAATTGCACATGAGGGCCACCCTATTTGGGAAACCAAGAAAAATCCTAGGAAGACACTCCTGGATTTTATGTTGAGTTAACAGACTTGCCATTTCCATAAAATAAGCCATGGGAGACATTCTATGTCAAATAAATGGATTATGATCTTAAAGTCAAAATGACATCTGGCTTAAGGAGAACATTATAGAATAAATATTGGGATATAGAGAAGATAGATGCCTATTGGAAATATAGGCAAGAAATTTGTCAAACAACCCATTCTTTTAGAAACATAGACACAGATGAAAGATGGGAAGAACTATGGGATGAGTGTCATCTCTCCCCTGTATCTAGCCCAAAGAAAAGTAATTTGCTGACACTAGGTTTAGAGCATGAAGCTAGGGCTAGGTCAAGTCAAGAGTCACAAGCCTCAGAGCAAACTACAGCTATAATAATAGTATCAATCTAGCCCCAATCTCTCAGTGCCATAGAAATGCAGAAAAGTGTGATGCCTTCATCATCACAAGCTTCCCCATCAGCCCTGATTATAGATATTCATATTTCTCCACAAGAAGTAGATGTGGAAGGAAAAATGATGTAGTAAGAAGAAGAGACACCCAAAAAATGAAAGAGGGTGAAGTTTCAATTTGATTCAAAAGAGGAGACAGACACCACACAAAGCTAATTACAGGGTATTGTAATCACTCCTTAGGTAAGTATTATTTCTCCCTCTCCTTCTCAATCTATTTCTTCTCCTATTGGCATGATGATTTCATCTAGCCAAATGACATCCTCTGCCACTTCTATCGTTCCCATTTCTCACTTCACCCCATCTGTGCCACCTCTGGCCTTAACATTACCTCATTTCTCTCCCTCTATTCCCAAGAAGCTTTCCCCTCAGATTACCCATAGCCAACAATTGACTATTCAATATGGTCTACCACAAGGACATCCTTTTATGGGTGGGCACATTGCTTCTCCTTCCACCTTCTAGACCCAAGCATACACTGCTAGGAAGGCAAGGGAAGCCTGAAGAGAGAAAAAGAAGGTTAAGGAAAATAAAGCTTTGGCTACACCCCATCTGTGGTCACAATTTGACCCCATCTAGTAACAATTGATGGTGACCCATTTGTCACCAAATGTAATAAAGCCAATGAAGTAGATGCAACCAGAAGATTACACAATGAATGTGGTGGCCATTGACATGTCCCTCTTCAAGCCATAGGACAAAATTGATCTACTGACTAAATCCACTTTTGTAGTTACTGAAGACTACTTGAAGATATCAAGGAGCTTACAGAAGATGGAAGCTAAGCTAGCCAAGGAAAAGGCAAAATGTAATAGTTAGACCTCAGAGATTAATAGAAAGGATAATGAAATAGAGAATCTAAAAAAATAGTTACAAAATACTATTTCTCTTCAGACTCACTAGGTAGTTCAGGCCCAAAATGATTCTTTAAAGGCAAGGCTCACACAGGGAAAGGATGCAATGACGACCCTTAGGCATGAAAAGGTAGCATTGCAAGAGAAATGTGAGGAACACCTATTGCAAGTTACCCAATTACAACAAAAGCTGCTGGCTAAATAGAAATATGCTACAGTCATAATAGCCCAATTCCACTCAAAGCAACAAAGAGCAGCACAATTGACACTAGAGTTGGCTGATAGGCTAAAGAGTGTCAGAGTGTTAAGTTTGGTAAAGGAGCTATATGAATCCATGTGGAAGAGAATCTCTTCAAAGATTATTCAACTCAGGCCATCTCTCACCTTCCTACTAAATGCACAAAAATTATGCAAAAAGGTGGAGAGTTTAGTTATGAATACTCTGGCTACAGTATCTGAGAGAGTAATGGACTCACAAACATTGCTAAAAAAGCTATATGATGTAATGGATGCAACACTGTCAGTAGAAGGAATCAATGATAGAATGGTCACTGCCAAACAAGTAAATGAGGTTCTTAGTTACAATTCCATAGCCACTAGTTGTAGAGAGCTTTTAGATGTCATGAAGGAAGGAATCAATGAAATGAAGTAGCATGTTGAAGATTTAGTACAACTAGGTTTTCCTTCTCTGTTTCCTAATAACAACATCATGTTGATCATAGAAGAAATTAAACCTTTACTATTGGCCAAATAGAAGGATCAAATAGTTTTCCAGGATCTAAGGGATGATTCATCAGTCACTGAAGTAGAAGTTGTCTTGGTTCCTATTTCCTATCTCGAATTCAAATTGAAGGCTATAGTTCAAATTTTGCAACATTTTTCACACAAGGATATTATTAACCTTGATTTACCCTTTAATGAATTACAGAGTAAGTAACGGTTATCTGATGAAGAGTGGTCCACCTACTAGACAACATTATTGAAGTTGTGATTTTGAAATTTTGATCTAGCGGGAGTTGTGGTTTCTTTTTTGAGCAATCTCAAAAGTCTTTGGGGTCGCTAGTAAATGTAGAGTAAAAATTTACTCTACATTTCATTCTATTTTTTTAGTCGCACGCCACAAAATTTTGCCTTTGCATACTTTGGTCTGAGATGGCAGAGTTTTGAAACAGAGCATGGACTCTATTTTCCTCTTTGATTCATTTTTGTCTAAGTGTTGAAATCAAGTGGAAGTTGACAAGTGTCATCATCTGAGGCATCCTTCTCAATGGAAACTGCCAAGTGTCATGATTCAAGGCACCTTTTATATTTTCTATGAGTTGGTTAGAATGTGCCACATATCTCATAGTGACTCAGAGGAATGCACCAAGTGTCACTGTTTATGGTTTCATATCAGCACCCACATTTTCTCTTTTTGGCAAAAGGCATTTTATTTTAAGCTAAGTATCAAGATCAAGTGAAAAGTGCTTAGTGGCAGTCGTGAAAGGTCTCAGTTTTGATTTTCTAAAAGTAATGTAAGGTGCCACATACTCCAGAAAAAGAAAGTGGAATCCACCACATGTCGCGGTCTGAATTATCTTCATCTTTGCTTCAATAATATAGCAAAGACCGTGGTGGGTCCCAAGTTGTGTGTCTGAAGCAAGTGGAAGCCACCAGGTGTCGTTGTTCATGTAAATGAGAAATGAGACCCATTTGTTTCTATGTTATAAACAAGGTAAAGTAGAGAATGCCATGTGTCATATTCCATAGGTTTCTAAAAGGGTTGCTAAAAGGAGCAGAGACCACCACGTAACCCTAGATAAGTAGAGCGGAGACTGCCACGTTCCTTTGTTAAAGCAAGTAGAGATTGCCATCTATCCCTATGCTCATTTTCAAAGTTTCTCAAGTAAGAAATGTCATGAATCTTATTTTATTTTAAGCTATTGAAGTTTCAAGGAAGCGGATAACAACAAGTGTCAAAGGCAAAACATGGCTAAGCAAAGACACCTAAGAGTATAAGTTGCATGGAAAGTGCCGTGTGTCTTCGATGGGTGATACAAAACATGAAAAGTGTCATCCTCTAGTGTTTCCTAAAGTAATAAGAAGAAATTGGCTAGGTGTTACCTAGCGTTTAAGAGAAGGGAGCATTCTACAAATCTATTTCTGCCAATGAACTACCAAAAGATGAAGCATTTTAGAAACTATAAAATATCTTCTGTTAGACACTACCAGTTGGGGAAGATTTCATTTGGGCCATTAGATTAGGGATAAGCAGACAATCTAGAGTGAATCCAAGGTTATAAATAAGGGTGCAGAGATCATAAAAAAAAATGAATCAATTATCAAAGAGAATTTTTGAGAGAAATTATTGTAAAGAGTCTAGACTTTCTAGAGCTATGACTAAGTAATATCATTTGCTTTTGTCTCATTTTCTTGAGTTGAAAGGTTTATATAACTGTACATGTTTATGTGCCTCTTATATGACTATAAAATTCAAATAAGAAGATTGAACCCTATGCCTTTGTTGATATTTTTTGTGTCATTTGCAAAAGTAGCCTAGACTGTAGACTTTCTAGAACTGTGATTAGGAATGTCATTTGCTTTTGTCTCATTTTCTTGAGTTGAAAGGTTTATATAACTATATGTGTTTATGTGCCTCTTATATGAATGGAAAATTTAAATAAGAAGATTGAACCCTATGCCTTCATTGACATTTTTTGTATCATAGCAAAAGTAGTCTATACTGTGAGCCTCTGTTCTATTGTTTCCATCTTTTACATTGATCAAGCACTTGTTTGCTCTTAAATGTAAATGAATCCTACATATAGTCTCATTGTGCTCAGGATTAAGGTTGAGTTACATTTAGGCACATTACCATAGATTAGATTTCCTTTCTTGCATTGTGTTTCTGATTAAAATTCTTATCCCTTTTCCCAGTATCTACTCAATTTAAAGAAGAACTAGCTTCTCAAAAATCTGGAGGTTGTTTTAAGATGCAAGTCCCATATCTTGAAACTTCCCATTATTGGTGTTTATTACAAAGTGCAATTTTAAATCATCAACAATACATAATGGTCCAACTCATAAAATGGTGAGAGTGTGGCTTAAAGAGTCTCACAAAATGGTGAGAGCGTTTAAAATTTAATTTCTCACAAAATGGTGAGAGTGTGGTAAAGAGGTGATTGAGTTAACCTCAACATAAATCAAGTGTTTCCTACATAATCCTAAATGAGATCTCAAGTCACTGTAGTTACTCCTTACAGTGGAAATATCTGGCTAGGTAGTAACAAGTTCATGAATTACATAAATGACACAATATAACATAGGTATGCAATAATGTGGATAAAAGTGGGGTTGTTCCTAATTTTCCCAAAGGTGTTTATAATGAGTAAACAATAACATGGGTTAGTGATACTAAATTTACCAAAGGTGGTTATAATTAGTAGCACCAAAAATGAGATAGAACTTGATAATAATGAAGAATGCAAGTGGCAACCCATTGCCATACTACCCCCAAGATACTGCCTTGTTTTAGAATACTGAACCAACTACTAAAACTTCATATGAATCCTCTTTCTAAAGTTTCTTAAATAACTAATGGATTATAACTAAGGTCAAAATGGGTGATTTAGGGAGGGTAAATAAATTTGGCCAAATAGGGAAGGTATGGGAGGAATGGTATACAATATGGTACAAGGAAGGTGATATTATGGTATGATGTAAATGATTTGCATAGATAATACCTCAGGTATCTCAAGTAAAATAGTTCTTGAGGTGTATTAGGTTTGTGGGCTCATCAAGTTCATCTCCTTCTAGTGTAGCTAATCTATAAGCTCTAGAGCCATAATTAGCAATAATGACATAAGTACCTATCTAATTAGGCTTTAACTTGCCTTTCTTCTTTTTATCAATCTTGGTGTTCTTCTAGTTTTCTTTGAGGATAAGATCACCAAGATTGAACTCTATGTTCTTAGGATGCTTATTATACTAACCACATAACCATTTCTAATATGATTGAAGGTTTTTAATAGTGGCCATGCATTTTTCATCTAGTAACTCTAGCTCTTGTAGATGAGCTACCCCATAATCCTCATCATCATGGATGTGATTTAATGAGATATATAGAGAAGACAACTTGACCTCGATGGGATGGATGGAATCAATGCCATAGATAAAGGAATATGGTGTGGCTCCTATTAGAGTATGGTAATTAGTACAGTAAGCCTAGAGAGTGTGAAACATTTGTAAGTGTCAATCATGACCAACATCATTGATAATATTCTTGAGAATATTAACAATGGTATTATTAGATGCCTCTACTTAGCCATTACCTTATGGGTAATATGCAATGGAAAAATTATGGGTGATGTTAAACTCAACACAATGTGATCTGACATCTTTATTCTTAAATGATCCACCATTATTAGATATAGTGTTAGATGGGATACGATCGTGGCAAATAATATGGTTGAAGATGAATTTAGAAATTTGTTTTCTAGTCACACGAGGGGTATAACTTTAACACACTTAGTGAAGTACTTGGTGGTGGTTAAGATATGTTTATGGACATCTGAGGAGGTAGGGTTAATCTTATTGATGAGATCGAGTCTCCATATTGAAAAAGACCATGGTGTAGTCATTGCTTTGAGTGTTCTAGCTAGAGCATAGATAAAATTTGCATGCCTCTAACATTTGTTTTACATCTTTTCACATAAGCAATTGCATCTTATTTCATGGTTGACCAATAGTAACAAGTAGAGATTTTTGTCAAGGATGGTCATGTTGTTGTGGGCTCCATAAATTCCTTTTTGGACTTCCCTTAATACTAATACAAATTTTTATAAATTTGAATAATGAGTTAAAGTTCCATCAAAGCTTATGCAATTAAGGGTTGGGCCAAGTAGGGTATATCAAAAGGCTTGGTGTGTGAAAGATTTTTATTACTTAAATGAAAGTTATAGTGGAAAAATTTGGTCATGAAGGTAGTTATATAAGTTTGAATACCAAATAGAACTAAGACCAACAATATCACATATCATTTCAATGGTCAAGGGTTCATGAATAGGCACTACAAGATTTTCAATGAAAAATTGATATTATTTTTCCTTATTTTTGTTATGGATCAAAGAACCAATGGTAGCCATGGAATCTATGGTCCTACTATTAGCTCATGGTATGTGTTCAAAATTAATGTGGGCAATATGCTTCTTGAAAATGTCTACCATAGCCTTACACAGTACCAACTTATCATCTTTGGTATGGAACTAGTCTATAAACTAATTGATGATTGGATGAGAATCACCATAAGCCAAGAGATGTTGAATGTTCCATTATACTATTGGATGAATCCCTATAATGAATGCTTAATATTAAACCATGTTATTAGTATAAGGAAAGCTAATATGAAATGATTTGGGAATAATATCCCCATGTGGTGTAATAAATAACAATATGGACCCTAGTCCATGAGATGTGAATGACCCATCAAAATATAGCTTCTAGTGCTACTCCTTAGGAGGTGTTTATATGATGGTCATGATGTAATCATCTGGGAATGAAAAATTGAGTGGTTTAATATATGAAAGGGAAGATTCAATAAGCTGATATATAAGTACTTATCCCTTAATGGCCTTCTCATTGACATACTCAATCTCAAATTTGCTCAAAATCTTGATCCACTTAGCCATACAACCCTATAAAGTTGATTTTGATAGTAGATACTTGAGTATATCTACTTTGGCAATGACTATGGTCTTATTGTTAAACATATCATGATATAACTTTTAGGCTACAAAGACCATAGCTAGACAAGATTTTTATATTGGTGTATAGCTATGTTAATACACTACAAATGTATAACTTATATAGTACATGATGTGTTCTTTCCCATGCTCATCATGTTGAGCTAACAGTGTCCCTAAGGCATTGTTAGTGGCAAATAGGTATAATAGGAATGGACTCCCTAACATTAGTGGTAACAAAGTATGTGATTGGATAGGCATTCCTTAAGGTTCTCAAAGAATTTTTGACATTATTCATCCCAAATAAATGTACCACCTTTATTAAATAAATGAGTGAAAGGATGAATTTTATTAGCCAACTATGAAATGAAGCATTTAATAGACTAGATTTTACCCTGTAAACTATGGAGCTACTTCAAAGTGGAATGAGGTGACATATTGATAATGGATTGTACCTTGGAAAGATTAAATTTAATTCTTTGGTGAGAGATAATAAATCTTAATAATTTGCCTAAAGTGACATCAAATACAAACTTCTTGGGATTAAGTCAAACCTTGTATTCATGAATCCTTTAAAATATCCTTCATAATATGACTAGATGATTTGCCTAGGTCTTAGATTTAACTATTATGTATTTGACAGTCTTTGAAAATATCATGCATCATGTCATGAAATATAATGGTCATATCCCTTTGGTATGTTTCTCAATCATTCTTGAGGATTAACAACATGACTTGCTAGTAAAACATTCACCAAAGAGTGGTGAATATTGTCTTGTGTTCATCCTTTAGCACAATCTTGATATGATTTTATCCTAAAAATACATCCATGAGGGAAATCATTTCATACTAAGTTTTGGATTCAACTATAATGGTTATATTCAATATAGGAAAGTCATCTTTGGGTCAAGCCTTGTTGATGTCTCTAAAATTAGTGCAAATTCTTATCCCTTTTATCTTTTTAATGACAGACACAATATTTAAGATTCACTCTAAATAGTTAATCAGTCTGATGCATTTTACTTCAAATATTTTTTCCAACTCTTACTTAACTAACCTAACAATATGCGGATGCATCTTACATAGTTTTTGATTCACTATTTTGGCATCAAGATGTATAACAAAATGGTGTAAAACCAAAGCAAGGTTCAAACCTAGCATGTTTGAATAGTCCCATGTAAAAATGTCAACCTTAAAAGGGTTTTAAAAACTTCACATTCCTCATTAGTGATGGATGCACCTAATTTTATCTAGTTTGGGTATTCTAGAGTCCCAATGTTAACTTCCATAATATCTTCTACTAAGAAATTTGAGCCATCTTCTATAATAGTTGGTAAGGATGTAAATTGACAAGTAATGGCAAAGTCCTATGGTTAGAATGGTTCTTCAAGTTCTCTCAAGCAAGATGAATTTAAATCTCCTAATGGCAGCAATGGCCATGTAATAAACATTGTGGGACATTATTAGATAATTTGATCAAAGGCATTTTATTCCTTTATACTAAGTTTATAACCAAAAGCAAGTTTACTATTGGTGGTATCCCAAGCTTCATTTAAACAAGGGTGAACATCCCCATCTAACGGTGCCTAAAACAAGTTTTCACTAAGAGACTAGCCTTTTTATTACTTTTACCCTGGTCCAAAATCACCTTAAAGAGGTTTTCACTTTGGGACACCAATGTTTTATTCTTTTATTTTTGGCTAAGGGTGTTCACCTACTTTCTAAAATAGGCAGTAAGATTCAATTTGATAGAGAACCCTTATTTATAGTCTCCAAATAGAATATTGTCTCTTAGGCCCAAAAAATCACAAAAGGCCTCACCATTTTCAAACTTGTTTAAAGGTATTGTTGATTCTTTTTGGTCCTGATCTATTAGTTTAGGATGATAAAGGGGAAATCAGGAATGTTAGATTATTGGAATGATGGTGAAAATGGTATATGGGTTGAATAAGTTAGTATTGGCAAGGTCTTCATAGATGTTATGGTCAAACACTTCTTCATTATTGACATCATTATCAATAATCATTAGTGTAAGAACATGAATAAGAGGTATGGGGTCACCCCAAGGCAATTTAAATCCAAGGCCATGAGTTCCTTTGTATCTAGCTATAAATATGGGCTCAATAATACTTTATTGATTTACCCCCAAGCCTCTACCCTCATAAGCTTGGTTATCCATAATCTTGTTAGGGATGGCATACTTTATACTTTAGTATTAATTGGTGAAATTATCATTGTGTAACCAAGAATCATCATTGGTAAGTGGGTTTTATTCTTAGCTAGTGACTAGTGTGAAAATCACAAGCACTCAACTATGAATCTTCCATTTTCCCTTTCATTGCCATTCCATGGCAACTAGCTTATATTTGGGCCTTCCATAGGTATTGGTATTTTGTATAAGCTTGGAAATATGGAAGGTATAATGGGTAAAACACACTCCTAGACTATTGGCCAAGATGTTAAAATGATTAGACATTTCAATAGGAGAGATATGTGAAGTTGAAATAAGGCTATTAGGTTTATGCAATTGGTCTCTAAAAATTCAACACATATCTCTTTGTATTTTTCCTTTTTGGGTACTAGGTATATACCAAAATAGTAATTTTATCTTTCATATTCATCCTCTAAATTCTTATAGTGTTCATATGGATGTAAATCTCCATGGATAGTTATTTCCATCATAGAATGAGGAAACTTAATACACTAATGCAAGGTTGAAAGAATTGCACGTATTTTGTGTATACATGGTCTACCCAAAAGAAAATTATATGAAAAATCTAGATTTATCACATGACAAAGTGTATCATGGATTAAAGACCTAATGATCAATGGAAAGATAATGGTTCCTTGTGATTCCTACTATTCATTATCATAGGACTTGATAGTAATAATTTTTAGATGAAGGTTGGTTGTTGTATATTCCAGATGATTGATTAGCTTCAGATATATAGTATTTAGTCTTGATCCATTATCTATGAGGGCATGTTTAAATTTGTTCCAAATGATGATAACTTTAATGTATAGTAGGTTATTATGGAGAGGCCCAAGTGATGACATATCACTTTGGTTGAAGGACAATTCTTGACCTTGTGCTATATGTATAACCAAAGCTTGAAATTTGTCTAGTGTAATGTCATTTGGCACTTGGGATTGGCCTAAGAGTTCTGTAAGGATATTTTATGGATGGTAGACACATGTAACAAATCCAAAATGGAGATTTGTGTAGGGGTATTTTAGAGTTGTTCCAAAATATCATACATTTTTTCCTTGACAATGGTAATTAACTTACTCTTATCCAACATAGTGTGTTGGATTGGCTCATTAAGAGGGGGTTATGGGCCTGAGATGGTGATTTTAGACCATCGAGTTGTGATTTCATAATCTGGGTTGGGTAATAAAACTATTGTAACTAGGAAATTATGGAGATGGACTAGAGAGGGTAATTATTGATTGCCAATATTCTTGGCTATAATCATGGGGTAATGAAGAGTTACCAATATAAGGTCCTAAAATGGTAATCCTTGATCATTGATATGTTTGGCTATGATCATAAGTCAAGGAAAGATCACTATCATTGGTAAGCTGATGGGCATTATTAGATAATAATCTCAGTCTATTAGCATTTACTCTAGGATTGATGGTAATGGTAGATGTATAACCACCTACAATATGACCTACAACTTTATTGTAGTTATGTGTAACTACGTGATAAGTCTATTTATTATTAGGGTTATTTATCATTGGTTCATTCCACTTTATGGTTTACATTGTTTTTGTAGTAGTAGTTGTTATTGTGGCTATATCCTTAATTGTTACTATTGTTGATTATTGTGTTATGAAAAATAATTTTAATAGATACATAGGTTTTGATTGGAAGTAGATGCTCTATTATCCAATTGAATTTCTCCATTTTCTAACATATTCTCAATAAGATGCTTCAACTATACAAAATAGCATATAGAATGTCCATGAACATGATGGTATTCACAAAACTCATACTCTTTATACCAATCAAGATAAGGTATTCCCCCATGAAATTATTTTAGAATTGGATAACTAATCATATTAGCCATAATTAATTTTTAAAACACTACTTTAATAGGTTCAACAATGTTGCTAAAAACTTGAGGAGTAGGTACTCTTATTGGAAGAGGAGTTTGAAAGGGTGGTGGTTTTAGTATTTGAGGAGTTGGCCTTGGTTGAGGTATAGACTATGCGTGCTGGATAGGATAAATTTATGGAATAAGATAAATTTGATGCATAGGCTATATATATATTATTTACACCATTTAAACATGGCATGACTTAGTGACTCCATTATCAACAAAATTCTTGTTGTGATTATGTGGCTTAGGTTTTTCATAATTATTAGATAAAGCAGGTGAAAATGCTTACACTTGGACTTATCTAGGGTTCTAACTTGGGCCTAAATTTTGGTTTTGGATTTGATTATGGTTTGAGAAAGATAAATTGATAATCCCTTTGCTGATAAGGGCCTTTTCAATTTGTATGACTTTCTCAATGATATCCTTGAATTTGTGCACACAATAAAGTTCCAAATGATAAGATATTTCACTATGTAATTTTTTGGTAAACATAACTACCAATTATTTATCTTGTAGATTATGGGTGAAGTGAATAGCAAATGAACTCCATTATTGTAAATAACTCACAAAGATATCACCATCTTTTTGCTTGGCTTGAATTAAATCCACTACTAAAATCTTATGCTCAAGATTGTAAGATAAATGTTGTACAAACTTATCTAACAGATCATTAAAATCAAATATTGAGTTCCTTAGAAACTTAAGAAGCCACTCCAAATATTTTCCAACTAGACTTCAATAAAAAATAAGAAGCATGTAGATGTCATTATAGGATAGTGGTTGGAAATCAACAAAAAACTCTTTTAAATTCTATTTAGGTTATTCTTTTCCCTTATAATTATCAAATTTTGGTGGATCATAACCTGGAGGAAATGGTATCTCAAGATACTCCATGTTAAATGGGTATGAATTCATGTCATCTAATTTAAACTTCTTAGTCTTTTTTCCCATCTAAATGGCTATAAATGCATCCTTCATCCAATTGTATTTCTTGGGCTAAGAAACTTGATGACACAATTGGTTATGATTATGTTTGGGTAGTCAAAGGTGGATTACCTTGACTAGGGTATAGTGGAGGAATGTGGTATTGTGTAATGTTGGTTTGATGGACTAATCTACTAGGAATATGCATCTATACATTAGGATTAGGCTGCTAATACTGCATGCATTATTGGTAAATATTTTAGATTAGATTCATAATATGTCCTTGGGTTTTATGGAATTAGGGTTGTGATGGAAGTATGTGGATTTGTGGGACATATTGTGCCTACTAAGTTTGAGTAAGAAATTAGTGTCAACTAGTCAAACCTTGCTATATAAATGGTACTAGTTATTGACTAAGGTCCTATATTTGAATATGTGGCACATGCTGGGTAAAAGGCAATAATTTCCTAATAGGTAATTACTATACATTGGCACTTCTTTGTTTAACAAACACCTATTGTGAACTAGATGTTTTTTGAGAGTTTAGTATATTTTATTAACCAATAATGATGTGTTATTTATTAGATAACATCTATGATTATTGAGGTACATTGGTCTATGACTATCGAGGTAAATTCATTGCTACCTATTGAGGTCAAACATTTGTTGCCACCTATTGAGGTGGTGTAGTGTTCTACCTTTGATGAGGTGGTAAAATGGTATGTGCTTGTGGCCTTAAAATATTATCCATCACCTATTGAGTTGGGATAACATTCATCACTTGTTGAGGTAAAACATTGGTTGTTGCCAGATTACTTTTCCCTTGTTGTTGCATGCTTGAAGAAGTAATTGATAAAAGAGTGGGAGTAACCTAATATGATTGGGAAGTAGGCATTCCTTCTCCTATTATTACAATCCACTCATAGCATTTAAAATAATCACTTATTATTTTGGATTATTTGGTAGTGAATTTAACCCACTTTGGCTTGCATTAGAAGATATTTTTGTGGTATCCCCTTTATTTGGTACATGGTCCTGAGTAGAAGCCATAATCACTTACTCAATGAATGGGACATTTTATTTTTACCATTTTGTAATGGGTACCACACTTGGAATGAAGAGAAATAAAAAATAGGCCAAAAATAAAAAGCTTTACCTATTATAGGGCCGTCGACATTGGTCAACCCATGAATGATATCATTGGGATCACTGATGTTGATGATATAAAACAAACTCCAACCTAAAGTTTAGGTTAGTAAAAATCAAGAAAATTCATTCTTACTTACATTCAAGCTCTTAGAATTCAATTTTTGACATCCTTGCTTACTATCATCTTGCATAAGTCAATCACGATCAGGAACTAAGCTCTTGAGGATCAACAACACCTGCTTGTTCTCTTTATTTAGGCCATTAGTTTGGATTACCTGATAAGGACCATCAATCTGGCACTTATCATTTAGTGACCACTATAGCTAATTACATCACTTATTCTATAGGTCTTTTAAGAATTTATTATACTATCACTTTATATCTACTACGCATTACTTTACACACTCCTAATCGAACCCCTATGAGGGAGTTATAAAGCTTCTTTGCTTGTTTCCCCTTGACCTGACACACCAAACCTATAACTAGATCTACCCAATCCATACACTCTCTCTCATAACTCTCCCCAACCTCCCAGTCCTAATCAAAACCATTTCTTAGACCCAAAAAATCCTTCTTCAAGCTCTTAGGAAATTATTTCCCCTACTGACCTCAGTAGCCTAACTGACATCGATCACCTTCACCATCGACATCAATAGTATAATCAATATCAATCACTCCCCTACCGATGTCAGTGACTATGGATTCCCTAACCTTTCTAAAACCTACCTAAATATCTTTTAAAATACACCACCTGTACTTTGTCACTCTCTACTACACTTAGGTTACGAATAATGGTAACATTATTTGTCTTTCACTCTCTCTTTACCTCTATTTTAGTTATTCATTATTCTTTTATCTCTCAAAAGTGGACTGCCATCTCTAAGGAAGTTTTACACTCCCTAGAACAAGCACGTATCTTTGTAGCCCACTCATTTATCTACTAACAACATCTTATGGTATTTATTAATTACTTACAGGTAGTCCTCCCTAGACAAAGAGGTGTTCTCATAATGTCTAAAGGAAAAAAATGAATGATAGGGATAAGTGATTAGAATGAACCTAGATTGGTTTACACGCTATATCCAGATGTTGTGAGCACTCCTCTTTGGCTGGGAAGGACTACCTGCAAGTAAGAAAGCACTACCACAAGATGTTTGTTAGTAGATAAATTAGTGGGCTGCCAAGATATGCACTTGTTCCAGGGAGTGAAACTTCCATATAGATGACAGTCCACTTTTGAGACATAAAAGAGTAATAAATAACTAAAATAGAGGTAAAGAGAGAGAGTGAAATAGAGATAATATTACCATTATTAGCAACCTAAATGAAATAAAAAGTAATAGAATGTAGGTGTTATATTTTGTTTATGTTTTGGAAGATGTTTAGGTAAGTTTTAGAAAGGTTAGGGAATTTATAGTCACCGCCGTTGGTAGGGGAGTGACTGATATCATTTATACTACTGAGGTTGGTAATGAAGGTGATCGATGTCAATTAGGCTACTGAGGTTGGTAAGGGAAATAATTGTTTGGGAACTTGTAGAATGCTTTTCCAAGTCTAAGAAATGGTTTTGATTAGGTCTGGGAAGTTGGGGAGAGTTATGAGAGAGAGAGAGAGAGAGAGAGAGAGAGAGAGAGAGAGAGAGAGAGAGAGAGAGAGAGAGAGAGAGAGAGAGAGAGAGAGAGAGAGAGAGAGAGAGAGAATGGTTTGGGTAGATCTGGTTAGAGGTTTGGTGTGTCAAGTCAAGGTGAAATAAGTAAAGAAGCTTTGTAACTCCCTCATGGGGGTTTAGTCAGGAGTGTGTAAAGTAATTCATAGTAGATATAAATTTATAGTAGAATAAATGCTTAAAATACCTACATAATAACTGATGTACTTAGATATAATGGTTACTAAATGATAAGTGCTAGATTGATGGCCCCTATTAGGTAGTCCAAACTGATGGCCTAAATAGAGAGAACAAGCTAGTGTTATTGGTCTTCAAGAGCTTAGTTCCTGATTATGATTGACTTACACAAGATGATAGTAAGCCAAGATGTTGAAAATTGAAATCTAAGAGCTTGAATGCAAGTAAGAATGAATTTTCTTGATTTTTTCTGACCTAAACTTTAGGTTAAAGTTTGGCTTATACCACTGATGTTAGTGATTCCACTGACATTAGCCATGGATTGACTGATGTTGGTAGCCCTAGAATAGGTAAAGCTTACTATTTTGGGCCTATTTTCTATTTTTCTTAATGCTAAGGGTGGAACCCATTACAAAATGGTAAAAATAAGAGGTTAAGAAAGAGGTAGTTGATTAGAAATTTAGTTTTGATGTGAGAATAAGTCTTGGGTAGTTAGGATGAGGGCACTAGGTCTTGAGGTGACTCATTAGGTGAGAATTAGTCATAGGGTGAGGTGGACAGGTAAAGTGTAAAAAAGGGGTTTTTAATTAAATTAATTAAATGTGTGAGGGGTAAAAGCATGGGTTAAGGAGGCTAATTGTTATTTATTGAAAAATGGGCTAAAGGGGTTTTAACACAGGGAGTTACACACATTTGTATGACATAATTTTGTTGTCTACATTTCCCCCTTTTTGTCTTGTAATTTATAATGACAAGTGTTGCAAGACAAAAATAAGAGTTAGATGCTCCAAGTATTGGATGAGCTATACCCCCTCAAAATAAGAATTGATGGAGGAGAAACCAAAATCGAGTACCAGTTTGATAAAAAGGTAATTGGGTGAGTGGTGAAGAATTGAGTATCACTTTGTATGCATATACTAGTATGATCGATAGTCAAAAAAGTCAAGAATAGGCAAGGTTGAGGAGGACTCAGATAGAAATAACCAAAGCATAGCTTGTAAGTGATAGCTTTAGGTCAAAATAATCAAAGTTGTATCTCGAATAGTTGATGTGTCCTATGTATTTTAGGTAGGAAGTGCCCCTAGGAAACACAAAAGGGTGAAGGTGATAAGACAAGCTTGGTTGCCTTCCAAAATACCTAATATACATGTGTGTGCATAATAGCCAACTATAGTGGAATAACATAAGCGGTCAAGATAAGCAATACAAGGTTGGTATAAAAGGGTCAATGAGTGAGGAGATATTCATGATGTCAAAGCAAAGACTTCATGGGTGAAGATTTAAGTGATCTCTAATGGTGTTTATCATGGTTGGGGAGATATATGTGATCTCCAGATTGCCCTAGAGTATGGTTAAAGTCTAAAAAGTTGGGGTTGCTTTTTTAGGGGAAAACATTATTGCAATGGTGTTGATGTCAACACATTAGGGTAACACTACTGACATTGGTAGGCATAAACACCAACATCAGTAGATTAAGTCAAGCATGTTGACATTGGTGACTAACCAAACTCAACAAAAAGGGGTTTGGTAGCTGACCAAACTCATTTGCAACTTGTGATTGGAGAAAAAAATAGAGTTGTGAGAGTGACTAAAATGGAAAAGCAAGGAGGGGACCCAATGGGAGGTGCACCACCACAAGAGCCAGCTTTGCTAGCCTGAAGGAGATAAAGAGATGAGGTAAGATCCTTTACTAGTTATTTTGAAACTTGATTTGGTTATTTGGAGTTTTTAGGCTAATATAGAGGTGGGGTATAGAAAATATGAGTAAAGGGGTAGGAAATAGGGTAGGGTAGTTTTAGTATAAGTTGGGGGGAATTTGGGGTAGGTTTTTAGGTTAAAAATATAGTTTTGGGTTTGGGTCATTCAGCCCTAGGGCTGAAAATCTCACCAATGTCAGTGAGGTCCACTAACATCAGTTGATATGGCACCAAGGTGGATAGGTGTTTACTGATGTTGATCAACACTGATGCCTACAAAGCACTAATGTTGGCATTAATGTTAACATTGGTGACTATGAAGAACTAGAAAAATAGGAAAAGGGTCAGTTTGGATCCCTAGTGGAAGTAGTCAACTGGCCTACTAGTTGAGTTAGCCTCAGAAGACCTCGTGTCAATTGAGTACTACCTACATAGCCTAGTTTAGCCAATTTAGTTCTCTTAGAGCCTAGGAAAAAAATGTAAGGTATGGTTAAAAGGCATGTTAGGGAAAATGGGTAAAAAGGTAGGTTGAGATAGGTCAAGAGGTCTAGGGCTTAAAAGATAGGGCATAGTGTCAAGGCTCAGGGATATAGGCCATGAGGCCTAGAGTTGTGATAGGTAGGTAGGCCTAAGGTAGAGAGAAAGAAGAGGTAGTAAATCCTATGGTATAGAGAGAGGTAGTGAAACCTAGGGTAGAGAGAAAAGGGTAGGGTAGTGAGTTAGGTGGGTATATGGTTGAGCTAACCTCAGAAGACCCTATGTTGACTAATTACTACCTACATAGCCCATTTTAGGGCCTCAAGCCAATGTATTTCTCCCAAAGAGAAGGGGAAAAAGGTAGTGATAGAGTATATTAAAAGGTATGTGACTTTATTTATGTGTGTATGGATGTAGGAGAGTATGGAGCTAACATTACATGATCGTCTATCGAGGATTTTGATGCATATGAGAAGGGATGTCACTCTAGACAAATGGGAGCACATAGAAGCTATGGGGTTAGGAGGAGTGCAATAGTATTTTTGAGTCATCTAAGATGTGAGCCTTATTATAGCATTGATTGAGAGGTAGGATCACACCACCAATTCCTTCCATCTATTGACTATCAAGTTGACAGTGACCTAGGAGGATGTCTATAGGATTTTATGGCTACCACTCTAGGGTGAGGAGTTGTTCACATGCTTGAAAGAGGAGCATGATATCCACATGGTGGAATTATATGGTGAGCATGTTAGTGAGATGAATTATCATTATGCAAGTTTAACCTATGAGCCACTATATATGGCTAATGAGGAACAACATTGACTGAGCATCCTGATGATTAGGATCATGGTGTATGCATCACCAGATGCAAATACTAGTATATTTTTTATTGCATTGATAGGTGTGATTGCACATATGGTTGAGTATTGGACTATTTTTGCATGGGGTTTAGTATTTTTAGCATAGTTATATAGAGAGTTGTGGGGTTTGAGACTACAATGGTGATATAGTTTATGTGTCAACCATCTACTACACTATTGGGCATATGAGCACATCATGGTGACATGACCATTAGAGTTACCTACCATGATTCTAGTTAGCTTTAGGGTTGATTTTAGATAGTGAAGAGAGGGCATGGTAAAGACCTAAGTAGATGGTGTAGTGTGTGACATTGCCTATTATAGGTGTATGATTGAGGGTTTGATCCCTATAGATTTTTTGTGGAGACCGTACCTAACATACCTAATTTTTAGAGGATAGACATAGTAGCTTGTTGGTTTGAAGAGATCACTATCGGTCAAGGGGAGATGAGCTAGTGAGTTGGAGATGGTACCCATGACATGGGTTAGGAGATCGTTTGGTCTATGATAGGATATATCACCTACCTTCCCTTGATATAAGAGGAATGACATAGAGGCACCCCTACCATTGCCCAAGGAGATAAATGGGCTAGATTTTGAGGAGCTATCATTAGGGCCAGGTGTTGGATATCTAGGGTGCACAATGGCACATATAGCTTGGTAGGTAGGGTTACATCTTGTGATGGAGGTTAGGAGGCCACCACTAGATTTATAGGGATTGGTGAGAGAGAGAGGGATGCAATCATACAATAATGAGATGCGACTCTATAGGCTAGAGATATAACATAGGCATATGTATTAGCCTTATAAGGGTAGGCTATGACATTGTAAGGCTAGGTTGGGGCATTAAAGGGCTAGGTTGTAGCACTATAGGGCTAGGTCAGAGTGTTATAGGGTTAGGTGACTATAGTGATAGTGGAGAGGGATAGCCTGAGAGTAGCAGGTTAGGCTACTCCTCTTCCACCACAAGGACCAGTTTAAGATGGGCCATCATCAAGTGTTATGAGACCTCCATAGACTGTATCTCTACTAAGATATACTACTACCCTATATGAGATTTCCTATTATGAGAGGGCCATCAAAGAGTTTTCATAGATTCAGTGGTATTTTGAGTTTAGGGAGTAGGAGAGATCTGTGTCACATGCCACAAATTCTAGCTCATGTAGATGCTAACGCATTGAGAGTGGTGATGACTCTACTTCATCACAACCACGTGGAGAGCCTTGATAATAGTGAGTGCTAGATTTTATCATTTTTGATTATATTTGTCATATGTACACTGGCCTATGAGCCAAAAATGTGAGATGTATATTTTGAGAGAGAGGTGATAGTATGATGATGTATTGATGGACATGTTATTGATCCTATATATATGAGATGTTTATTTATGGTGATTATGATGAAGATATTGAGGTAGATGATGATGATATAGATGATGATTATTTAATGCTATGTTAATTTTGATGTTAATGTTGATTATGTTAGTTGAGTTAGACTAACCTTTCCCATATATGTGATGGTATATGCATAGTTGGTTTGTTAGTTTCATCTTAGCATTTTCCATATTTTATGATGGTGTATGCTTAAAATGAATAAATTGGTTATGTTAGTTTATTTTAGTATTTTTCCCCATTTGTGATGGTGTATGTATAATATAAATTGAGTAGGATTTGATAGTGTTGGTATGACATTATTCTTCATCTCAATAGAGAGATCGACATGTGATATGGATGGGAAAATAAAGAGGTAGAATACTCATGCACCGACAAAGATAGTAATCAAAACATAAATAGGCTTAGGAAAATGAGCCTATTTTATGATTTATATCTTTTAACCATTGTGTTTGTTAGATAAGTGTCATGTTTTCCTTATATTGAGTGAGCTTCATAGTCCCTTGAAATAGTATGAGGGAAAGAAGGGTAAAATGAGGGAAAATGTTTGGGTATCATAACCTACAAAGTGGGGATGATATACCCCTAATGTGGGTAACTCGAGAGATATTATAGGCAAGTCCATGACTTAAAGCTTTTATTTTTGTGTAAGTTGATCAATGTAGGAAGCCTACAATGGGATTTTGGATGGGTCAAGGTTGTATAAAGTTGATCAATGTGAGAAGCCTTTTTTATTTGTATTTTCCTTTGAGAATAAAGCTTGGCTTAGCCATCATTCAAGGGAGTGGTCTAAGAATTCATTTTTAAATTTAAATAGTTATCCTTTATGGGAGAAGTCTATTGATAGTATCAAGGGAAGTTATGTAACTATCCTTCAAGGGAGCAGTCTACCATTGAAAAGTATGACCTGAGAGTTTATGACTTGTCACATATCCCATTTGTTTTTTTTGTTTCTATTTTGTCTTTGTGCTTTTAGTCATGGACAAGACTATAAAGGCTTAAGATTTTTGAACTTTAAGGGCAAAACCATACCACTGCATAAGTTAACTAAGTGTATAAGAGTAAGGGTGAAGAGGAATGGAAATGAATGTAATAAGGATGCTCAAGGGATGAGCTCAAGTTAAACATGAGGTGAAGTGATGCTTTTTTAAAAAAAGAATGGTCATAGGAGTAAGGAATTTAAAGGCTTAGGTTCTAGCCTTCCTTTAAGAGAAGACAAGTGATAAGTTTGTAAGCCTTACTTATGAGTTATGATTAAGGTCCAAGCTAATTAGCAGTAAACTTACCCTCATCACATGTTGATTTTATTTTAAGATGAGATCTCTTATATTGAAATCTCACTCTTTGAGGTTTTTGTCATAAGTGCATTTGATATGCTCATGATAGATTTAGAGGTGGTTGAGGGATATGGATGGCACTCATTAAGAAATTCAAGTTGAGCCAAACTTTCTTGGAAAAAGTCATCATTAGTAAGTATGTCTTGTAGAGAAAATAGAAGAGAAAGAATCTGGACTTTAAGAGGCAAAATAACCTTTGTCCTATATACCAAGGAAAAAGGTGTAGCACCCGTAGGGGTTCAAATGCTAGTATGGTAAGCCCATAAAGCAAAAGGAATGCGTGTGCACTAATATTTGACCATATCATTGACTACCTTCATGAGAATTTTGGTCAATGTTTTGTTAGAATCTTTTGCCTGTCCATTTACTTATGGATAGTATGGTGATGAGAAGCTTAACTTGATTCCAAATGTATCACAAAGATTTTAAATAGTATTATTTTTGAAAAAATTTTCATTATCTATTATAATTTTATGAGGGGAACCAAAATGATAGATGATGTGATGGTTGATGAAGTCAACAATTTTGTTAGCTTTAGTGGAGATGAGAGGGATGGCCTCAACCCATTTGGTGAAGTAATCAGTGGCAATAATGATAGAATGATGATGGAGGGATTAATGAGGGTTAATCTCCTCAATTAGATCTAAGCCCCATTGGGAGAAGGGCCAAAAGTATTTGGTGACTTAGAATGTGAAGGAGGTTAGCATGTTGTTGAAACTTGATGCAATGCTGAACATAATCAACATAGTCTTGATGAAGTGTTGGCCAATAATAGCCAAGTCAAAGGATACACTTGGAAACTATGTGTCCATTGAAATTCCTACCACAAATCCCA
The DNA here is from genome assembly GCA_037957365.1 of Torreya grandis. NCBI lineage: Eukaryota > Viridiplantae > Streptophyta > Pinopsida > Cupressales > Taxaceae > Torreya > Torreya grandis. The sequence goes on from JARHVA010002140.1 coordinate 1,853,977, forward strand.
TCATGGACTTATTTAATGGTGAAGGGAGCCTCAATACTAGTGAAGCATCTAAGAAAAAGACCATCAAAACCTTGCTTGTAGAGAAGTCTCCCTAACATAGTGTAATGAGTGGCACGTTGGTTATGATATGGATTGGAATGCATGTATTTTAAGGGATCATTATGGGTGACCACATAGGTTTTGTGATTTAGGAGATAATGGTGAAACTTGGAGGTAGAAAAGACCAATGTGAAGTAAATGTTTTTAGTATGGGTATATTGAGTCTCATAATCAATAAGTGTGTGGCTTATATAGTAAATTGTCTACTCTCGATGTTGGTCATCTTGATGTGTAATCATAGCACCTAGAGAATGGTCTATTACAAAGATATATAGGTAGAAAGGCTAATTTTCTTGAGGTGTAATAAGAACAAATGGAAAAAGGAGATATTGTTTAAGTGCATCAAAATCTTCTTGGAAATTTGTATTCCAATGGAAGGAGACATTATTTTTGTGGAGATTGTGAAAGTGTTGGCAACGATATGACAACTAGGAGATGAATTGATGAATTGACTAAAGTTTTCCCTACAGGATATGGAGTTGTTTTATATTAGTAGGTGGAAGCATCTCTAGGATTTCTCTAACCTTAACAGGATCAACTTCAATAACACAAAGGGAAATGATAAAACCTAAAATTTTACTAGAAAGAATTCCAAAGACACATTTCTTTGGGTTTAGTGGAATGTTATATTAGAGGAAATGAGTAAATATGGTTTTGAGAATTATCAAGTGATCTTTGTGAAGTTTAGACTTGCCAAGTAAATCATCCATGTAATCTTCCATAATTTTGTGTAGGAGATCATGAAAGATGTAGGCTATATCCTTTTGGTAGGTTGCATCAACATTCTTCAGGTTAAAAGGCATGACCTGATAGCAAAACATCCCCCATGGGGTAATGAAGGCTATCTTATGTTGATCCTCAAGAGTGACTAGGATTTGATTATCCATATAACCTATCCATAAGTGACAGTATCTCACGGTTGGCTATTAGATGAACAAGTTGGTTGATACTTGGCAATGGGAAGTCATCTTTTGGAAAAGTGAGGTTTAAATCATGATAGTTAGTGCAAATGCAGATTCCCCTGATCACTTTTATGATAGGAACAATATTGGAAATCCATTATAGGTAGTTGATGGGTTGGATAAATTTAATATAAAGGAGGCATTAGAGATCTTCTTTGACAAGGAAAGCAATATGAGGATGCATCGTGTGAAGCTTTTACTTAATAGGTTTAATATCTTCATTGGTGACAATGTTATGGGTGATGATAGAGGGGTCAATACTAGGCATGTCATTATAAGACCAAGTGAAGGATTTGCTATGGTTATTAAGAAATGTGGCATAATTAACTTGTGTAGAGGAATCCAAAGATTGGCCAATATTGAGGATGTGAGGGTTATCATGAGAGGGAAGATTGATATCAATGGTTGATTTATTTAACATAGCTTATGTTTTAGATGGGAGTGATCATTGGATATAGGAATCATCTACACCCATATATGTGAGAATTGCATCATCATCTTGACATTAGATAGTGTTAATAATGGGAGAGTCTTCATCAATTATTTTAGGATGAACAAGAGGAAGGGACCTTGTTTGCTTACCTTGGTGATAGGTGAGAGGCCCCAAATAAATGGCATTTATTGAAAAAAATTAAGAGGTATAGATACATCTGATTTGGTATGTGATGGTGGAGAAGAGAGTGGAGGAGAGACTGGTTCTTCAGTAATTGGTAAATGGGAAGTTTTAATGAGTTTAGTTAGTTCATCATATCCCACTCTATGCCTCTTTTTGGAATTTTCAATGATTTGGCTAGTGGGATATTCAATAAGCATATGCACACCTTATTCATAGTGACCCAAACTAAATCTTTTCTAGGCACACCTATAGAGATAGATCTGAGTGAATCTAGGGTTACTTAGGAAATAGAAATCATAGGTAAATGGTTGTGGTGAAGAAGATGGATTGTTGAACATAGGGGCCTAATTAATTCCCCCATATGTGAAATTAGTTCAAAGGTTAGGGGGCCCATAAGGCATAACCATCCTAATGCAAGGATCATAATTTAAGTGCATGTGAAGCCTTCCATACTCTTATGGAGAATATAACATATCACACATCAACAAATGATATTATTTGAGTGATAAACATTGAAAATTCTCCTCCATGGGATCCTTGTAAGGAATTTGTGTTGCTAATATCTATGTAGTGAGAGGAGTGGAACTTGTGGAAGCTTTAGAAGTATCATGTAGGGAAGATGATGTTTTGAATTGAATGATAACATCATTGGGACTATAAGTTAAGTTTCATGTCTTAAATGGAGGTGGGTTAGCAAGTATAACATGTACTTTTCCACCATATTCAAACTTGACACAAAAATGCAAAGTTGAGAGTACACATGCCATAACATGTATCCAAGGTCATCCAAGTAGTATGTTATATTATAACTCTCCTTATATAATATATAAGAGCTCAATAATAGTGTGGGGATCTACATGGATATGTAAGACAATACTACCCACTATAGTAGCTGTGGTATTGTTAAAGGAGTGGAGTACCATGTTGGTTTGAGACATGAAATTGTTAAGAAGGGCTAGTTGTTTGTAGGCATGGGTGGAAATAATATTACTACTAGATCCCCCATTAATCATGACTCTCTTAACATGAGTTTGATCAATATATGTGGTAATAAAAAGGGTAGAATCCTAATCTTTAGGGTGTTGAAGTGGAATTTCTAAATCACTAAAATAAATCAAGGAGATAGAATTAAGGGAGATGACCAAAGCTGTAAGATGTTTGGGATCTTTCGATTATACCTCAATTTTTTGCAAGGCACTAATCAAAGCTTGATGATGTTGGGTTGAGTTTTAGATTAATCAAAGCTATTTCACCATTGAGCTTTGAATAAAATCTGAAGATGTTGTTTTAGAAACACCAAAGATGGAAATCTTAGGAGTAGGAGGAGTGTCTTTGGTGAAGGGATGAGACCAAAGAGTAGTGACCTTTTATTTAGCTTTATCTTTTTGGTTTTGTGACTCTGTGGCCACATTAACTGTGTTGATTAAAAATTTTGGTGAAGGAGGTGGTAAAGGGGTTATGACCACATCTTTGGGTTTGAATTTAGGTGGAATAGTAGGAGGCACTATGGATTCAAAAGGTGGAATAACAAGAAGGTTAACATGAGTGTTGACATCAAAGTATTGTTGAATGATTGTTGTGAGGGATTTACAACTCTTAGTATCATGTCCAAGTGAATGATGATATAAACACACTTGTGTATCATTAAACCAAGATGGATTAATTTCAAGAGGACTATAACGCTTAATGGGAGGAAGAGTTATTATAGAAGATTGCAATAACTGACATAGGAAAAAGCTTTGAGAGCCTAAAAATGGGCTTCCACTTGTTTTGCTAGTAGGAGTGGACACCTTCTTGTATTTTGATGTTGAAAAGGTAATTTTACGTGGTGCTTTATTTGGTGATGACATAGTTACATGTTTTTATATCACTTTTTTAGTGTCATATATCAAAGGTCTACCAGATGTCAAAGTTAGGAGTGGAGGTAACTTAACCTTTTATTTTTCTTGGGTTAGTAATATTCAAACTAAAGTGGAGGGGTGTAGTCCCAAAATCGATGATAAAGTTGAGGGTTGAAGAAGGGATTGATGAGATATAAGAAGCTTAACATTTTTCTATAATGTAGGATATGAAACTCCAACTCATGGTTGAGGACCTAAATCTAATTTAACCTATGGATGAATTAAATTAGAGGTGAGGCATATGCTTAAGGGCCTGATCTGCTTTAATATAGAAAATTCCTATGGGGGTGAGGGTTCTAACATAGATGGCTAAAATTTAGATGCTTTTGGTGAAGAAGTTATAGCTCTATCGAAGACCTTGGGGTAAAGGGTATTGAGAGGGTTGGTGGTAAAGGTAAACATTCATTGTTTTTGATAAGGATTTTTAAGATGGTCCCAAAATGTTGCATGACCTAGCTTCATAGAGTCAAAAAACTCTAGACTTTTCACCAAATGTGAGAAGGGTTTAGATGAAGTTAACATAGGCCTTACATTGTGTCTTTAGAAGGCTAAGGTGTTGGGGAAAGAGGGAAATTGTTAGTTTCTACTACCTCAGTCCAAAGATGAGAAATAGTCGTAATGGGGTCCTCTTTGATAGAGATGGGAGAAGAAACATGGTCTACCATGGGTGGATGAGAGGTAGGTGAAGAAGGTTCTTCAAGAGTGTTAATCATAGGTATTATGGTTCCCTTAATATATGGGTGAATCATAGGTAAAGTATGATCCTTCATAGGTAAAATAAGGGGTAAGAGTGGTACAATTAGAGTAGGCATAATAGGTCTCTCATATATTATGGGAGTAGATAATACTAACTCTAAGTGCAAAGGTGGAATGTATGGGGTACTACTCTCTATAGATGGAGAGGTAGGTGAAGAAGGTTCCTTAAGAGGGTATAATATAGGAATGATGTTCCCTTCAACATGTGGTTGAGGAATGGGTAGAGTGTGGTCTTCAAGTGGTAAGAGGATAGGTATTATTGGTGTAAAAGGAATTGGCATTACAGGTTCCTCAGATGGCAAAAGAAGTGGTAAAAGAGGCTCTTCCTCATGAGGGAGTGGAATGGGTAAAATAGGTTCTTATACCTAAGGAGGAAGAATGGGAAAATAAAATGCTACTAAATGTGGGGAAGGATTCGATGAAATGGGTGTCTCCTATTAAGGGGAAAGTTAAACTAGAGGCAAAGGAAATTCCATATTAACCATATGGATATTATGATCACCCAAGTTAGTTGTGGTCTGAATAATATTTTAATTGGGTGAATGGTTAGGAAAAGGGTGTTTGAACACATTCTTACTTTGATTAGGGGGTGCATTAGGATTATCCAAGATGAGATCACCTCTATCAAGCATGTATTGAATAATGTTCTTGAATGTCTTACAGTTATTAGAATTTTGGCCTTTAACTCGATGGTAACCACAAAACTCATCTTCCTTATACCAAATTGGAATAGGATGGGAGGGGCCAAACTATATAGGAGGTTTGATTTGAGGAAGGGTTATGACACCTTGTTGTAATAGTTTCTCTAGAATGGATCTATATGACTCCGTAATGGGAGTGTATTGTCTTTGCTCATACCATTATTGGAATTGCTTGGTTGGATTTTGGGAAGTTGAGGAATTTGATTAGTTTGTGGTTGTGGAAGAACATGACTTAATGAACACTACATTGGTAGAGCCTTTAGTTTTTTGGTTAGAAGGAGAAGTTTTAAAAGAGGAGACATTTTATTTGGAATTGGGATTCTTACTATGTAACTTGACTTTGCCTTCATCTATAGCATGAATCTCAGGTTTTTGTGCCATTACAAAAGCCTCATCAAATGTGTAGAAAGTTTGTCCCCATAGTGTAGAAAATATGTGCTTAGAAAATGCCCTTGAAAAGATCTCAATAAGCTCAAGTTGGGGTAAGGAAAAGGAGAGTTGATTGATCAAGCTTCTCCAGTGAGTGACAAAATCTGCAATAGACTCATCATCAAATTGCCTGATAGAATAAAGGTCTGTTATAGATTTTTTTTAGAAATGTTAATAGAGAAATGGTCCAAAAATATTCATGCAAGTTGGGTAAATGAGAAAAGGGAGTTCTAAGGTATATATCTATACCAATCCAAGGCAACACCTAAAATATAAATAGGAAAAGTGCAAAGTAGTAACACATCATCATGCCCTCTTAAATAACAAATATGTCTGAATTCTTACAAGTGCTATTGTGGGTCCTTTTTACTCTAGAAATGAGTAAATTTAGGGAGTTACCATTGGCTTGGATAAGGGATAATAGTCACAAAAGGATGGATGGGTTCATTGCATATCTAATCATAAGATAACACATTATTTGAACTGGAAATGGATGTTTCTAGATTAGACATCTTGTCCATCAGCATTTGAATGAGGTCTAGAGGGGGATTAGTTTGGGAGATACCTCTTAAATTATAGGGAACCTAATATGAAGTAGAGGGAGCATATGGCATAACTTATTGAGGTTGTGTTGGGACAACATAAGGCTAATGAGTCATAGGCTAAGGTGTAGAAATAAAAGGGGCTTGTCCCATTGGGTTAGAGACTATGCTTTGGTTGGTTGTTATTCCAGGTTGGATTATTGCCATGGTTAGATTAGATGAAGGGTGAGTCATAACTTAGGTAATTATAGGCACAAGGGTAGATGGAATAGGTACCACTAAATTATTAAATGGGGTAAGACTTTACTGAACTAGTTGTGGTTGTGAAAGTAGGGAAGTCACACTAGGGTTTAGGTGGGATTGCATAGTTGGCAATGCTAAACTTTGGACATTATTTATAATTGGGTTACTCATCAAAGTGGTGGTTTGGGTCACCATGTGAAAAATAGTGGAGGCAACTAAAACTAAAGTCTCCATTAGAGAGGTTGACATAACATATATTGGGTCACTCAAGGAATTATAGGTTTAGCTCATAGTAAGGTCATGCTAAAGGGCTACCACATTGTGATTAAGAAATCTAGAAAAATCTTGATCTCCCTTAGGCACAATGGGAATTTGGTTGGGGTTGGGAGTATGCCCTGTATCTAAATCATGCTCCATGATAGAATCAAAAGTGAGAGGGGAAGGTGGAAGTGGTTGCTGGCTTGTGTAATCGACAAGAATCTTGGTTTGAGCTCACATCAATACCATGCAAGAAGAAGTATAAATAATCTTACTACCTTGTATTATTAATAGAATAAAGAAAAAAATAGGTTTGAGTGTAGGTAAGTGGGTTATTTAAGCTTGTTATTTTAAGTAGATGAAAATTACATAGTCACCAATGGCAGTCGCTTGACCGATGTTGGTAGAAAAAGTTTGCCAATGTCGGTGGATTAACCGATGTCGGTAGGTAAAATATTTTGATGCTGATAGAGTTAACCAATGTCAGTCACTGTGATATCTTGGGAGATGGAAAATTCAATGTTTTAGAAAACCAAAAGTTGAAACTAAGTAAAATAATAGATGTAAGAGGTTTGTGTAAGAGGGAAGAACACTTAAAAAACCTGAGATAATAGGTTATACAAACTGAGTATTACAAATAGTATTGATTTTGTGAAGCAATAGGAAAATGTCCTTACCAACTCCAAAATACAAAAGGTAATAGAAAAGAAAAAAAAAGAACATACAGCTAGCAAATATTAATTCCTAAAGATTAATTTTTAGTCTTATGTTGGCTTATGCCTTAATCAGATAGTGAAAAGATAATTTGGTTATCAAAGGTACTAGAATGCAATCTAGAGCTATTTTCAGGTTAGTTTTAGTGCTTAAGAGGAAATTTGTGTTAGACTAGGTATGTGGCTTGTTATAGGAGCTTTCTCTCTACACTTCATAGACCTAGAGCCAATCCAGGCTACTTAGCCAAAATATACCTTCTGTCTAGAGTTTATACTCTGCTAGATAATGGAGTGGGTGGGTTCTCCTGTTGGTGGTGAAATCCAAGTAGGATAGCCGGGTAGGATAAGGTGATCCACAAGTGATGAAATCTTGATGGAACTTTTCTTAGATGAGTTTAGATGTTTATTTATGTGAATGTGATTTGGTTGTGTAACATAGGTGCACTACAATTTATTCAAAATGCTTGTAATCAACTAGGTGAGTTAATATGCAACAAGAAAATAATGAAATGTAGTAAGTTTCAAACCCAACTAAAATGTTTAGATTTGAATGAAAACAAAGATGAAATAGGAGTAGAGAATGAAATTAACTATCCTAATGTGCATGCAAGAAGAAGTAAAGAAGAGATTTTTTTGAACTTTTTAAAAAAATGATAAATTGCTTTTAGAGGCAAAGAGAAAAGAAAGAAAATTTCAGTTTAATTCTTTTAAACAAAAATTAAAATGTTGAATTTTTTGTTTTAAGAGATAAGAGAAGAGGAAAGTGCAAGAAATGAAATTTTCATTATAATTCACCTATATGAATGCTTAAAACAAGAAATGAACCCAAGGAAAACTCTAGGGTCCCACCAAGCATGCCATAAATGTTTATCTAAATTTTGTCTATTTCAAGTCTAAAGGAAAAACAAAAAGAATGATAGGGATAAGTGATTAGAATGAACATGGATTGGTTTGCACACCATATATAGATGTTTTGAGCACTCCTCTTTAGCTAGGGAGGACTACCTACAAGTAAGAAAGCACTACCACAAGATGTTTGTTAGTAGATAAATGAGTGGGTTGCCAAGCTATGTGCTTGTTCCAGGGAGTGTGAAACTTCCTTAGAGATGACAATCCACTTTTGAGAGATAAAAGAGTAATAAATAACTATAAAAGAGGTAAAGAGAGAGTGAAAGAGAGATAATATTATCATTATTAACAACCTAAATCTAGTAGAGAGTAATAGACTACATGTGGTATATTGTATTTGTGTTTTAGAAGTTATTTAGGTAAGTTTAGAAAGGTTAGGGAATCCAAAATCACCAACGTCAGTAGGGGAGTGACCAATATCAGTTTTAACACCAAGGTTGATAGTGAAGATGATAGACATAGGTTAGGCTACCAAGGTTGGTAGGGATAATAATTTCTTGAGAACTTGCAAAAGGCTTTTTCAGGTCTAAGAAATGGTTTTGATCAGGTCTGGGAGGTTAGGGAGAGTTATGAGAGAGAGAGAATGGTTTGGGTATATCTACTCAAAGGTTTGATCAAAATTGTGTAAAGTAATGCATAGTAGATATAAAGTGATAGTAGAATAAATGCTTAAAAGACCTACATAATAAGTGATGAACTTAGTTGTAGTGGTCACTGAAGGATAAGTGCTAGATTGCTGGTCCCTATCAGGTAGTCCAAACTGATGGCTTAAACAAAGAGAACAAGTGGGTGCTATTGGTCCTCAAGAGCTTAGTTCATGATCATAATTGACTTATGCAAGATGATAGTAATCTAGGATGTTGAAAATTGAATGTCGAGAGATTGAATGCAAGTGAGAATGATTTTTATTTATTTATGATGATCTAAACTTTAGGTTGGAGTTTTGCATATATCACTAATGTTGGTGATCTTGCAAATGTTGATCATGGATTGACCAATGTTGATGGTCCTAGAATAGGTAAAGCTTACTATTTTTGGCCTATTTTTTGTTGTTCTTTGTGCCAAGTATGACACCCATTATAAAATGGGAAAAATAATAGGTTAAAAAGGAGGTAGTTGATTAGGAATTTAGTTTTGAAGTGAGAATAAGTCTTGGGTAGTTAGGATGAGGGGACCGAGTCTTGAGGTGACTCATCAGGTGAGAATTAGTCATAGCATGAGGTGGCCAAGTAAGGTGGTAAAAAGGGGTTTTTAATTAACTTAATTAAGTATTTTAAATTAATTAAATCTGTGAGGGGTAAAAACATGGATTAGTGAGGGTAATTGTTATTTATTGAACAATGGGCTAATAAGGGTTTTGACACAAGGAGTTACACACATGTGTGTGATGCAATTTTGGTGTCTATAGGTGCATTTAGCCCACTTTAGCTTGAATTAGAAGACAATTATGTGTTATATAATCTATTTGGTACATGGTCCTAAGGATAAGCCATAATCACTTCCTCAATGAATGGGACATTAAACATGTCATCTATTTGAATAATCTAGGCAAATGGGTCATACATAAATTAACATGACTGAAAATATAAACTGGCACGCTTGCTAAAAGAGTTATCTCTATAAGACAAGTATTCAATATGGACATAAAACTAAAATTATGCACTAGGTTAATATAAATCTGATACACTTGTTAAATTTAAACAAATTGTTTTGCCATGGGTTCCTTTCCCTTTGCAATCATGTTCAAAACTTGGTTTGACATTGGCATAAGTGCTTGAAGGTAACTAGTAGAGGTCTATTCAATGGGTTTAATATAAGGTACATTATGAGGCCCTATAACTAGATTAGGTAGGTTTTCATGGGGAAAGTCCTCCATAAATGTGGCCCCTACCTATATGGATCTAATCAAAACCTCATCCTTATTTTCAAACAAGTTACTTTTGAATAAATATGGGTCATATGTTGATGGAATGGTAACATAGTAAGGTTGATGTTGGACTTGTTTGATAATAGAAGGAACACTTGTAAGGTATTGAGTTATCTATTATTATTATTGACCTAGATAAAGAGGTGTGTTAACCATGTAGTGTGCTAATGGATCTTGGCCTTGTTCTACATATTGAGTAGTGTAAGTGGGATATGGATTTATCACATAAACTATGTCATCGCCATATAGGCCATGAATAAAAGCATATTTGTGACTATGTTATCATAATATAGATTGTATATGGTTCCATTACATGTGTAGTGAGGCATATCCAAACTCATGACTAACATCTCATGAATAAAAGGTATATTGTTTAAAAAACTCTTGAAACATAGTCTAGAAATATTGGTTGATGTTTGGTACATCTTGAAACTTAGTCTAGATAGAAAACTCAATCTATTATTGAAAATGGTTTAAAATTAGCCTAGAATGGAGTTATTCTCCAAAATCATCAATGATAAGCTTGGTCTCAAATATCTCCAAGGTCTATGGTCATGTACACAAATGGTCAAATGAAAGGTAAATTTGAATCTTGGTTTTGACAAAGTGTTTTGAACAAATTTAATCTTGGTCTAAAATAAAAAGGTGGTAGGTCTTTGGTAAAAAGGCATAAATCTAGACTCAAAAGGCATGAACTATATCTTAAAATTTTAAGGAAATGATAGGTATTTGGTAATAAGGCACAAATCTAGACTTTGAAAGAAACTAGGTTAAAAAAATTTAAGGTAAATGCTAGGTATTTAGTAAAAAGGCACAAAGCTAGACTTTAAAACACACTAGGTCAAGGTAAAAACCTGAAATTAATCTAATTCCAAGGCAAATAATTCAGATTACTTTGAATCAATCTTAGAATATGGATTCTAAAACAAACTTGACCTTGGTATAATACATTCACTCTAGGAACATGCTTAAAACTAATTGGGAAAGTCAATCTCAAGTAATCAAAATAAGAGTGATGAGTAAAATATTCAAGCCCAAGTGATAAGTAAGGCTCCAATGTAAACTAACCATGCTCAAGGTTATAATTTTAAAGAGAGTTTAAACCTTATTTCAAGGTAATAAACTAAATCAAGGTACACATAAATAGGCTACCTCCTAGATCTAGGTAAAATGAGTCTTTAAACCAAGTAAGGAATTAATCCAAGTTACATAATTCAAAGGTGAGAGGCAAACACCAAAGTAAAAATTAAGCACGACATAGGTATAGACCAATAAATTTTGAATATGAACTACACAAGACAAATTTCAAACTTGGTTTAAAATACTTAGATTTTTCAAATGGATAACATCCTATACCCAAATGGACAACATGATTGCACAAAATTTATTCCAAAGGTACACATGGTTTAGAACTTGGTTTAAAACAAGGCAACATTTTTGAAATTATATGAGTAACATAATGATGCTAATTTATTCAAAAGATATGATAATGGTTTTTGATTCAAAACTCCAAGGCAAATACTTTGGATGAAATGGGTAGAATAATAATGCCTCATTTAAATAAGTGACACACACAAATGTTTTTGGGATAAAAAGTCTAAGTCAAAAGTGTAACATCAAACAAATAGAATAACACCTCTTGGGTGAAAATGTAATAAAAAATGTGATGGTTATGACTCATTTTTAATTGTGATAAACAAATAAATTCTAATATTAAAACACACATGTAAATCAAATAAAATATAAATATCCCAAATGGCTCATCTTATCCCTATAACTGATACATGTGTGTGTAGCTCCTACCAAAATTTCCACTGATATACCAATACTTATGACGAATTAAGTGTTAATCCAAAAATTAAAGTATAGGTGTAGGTAGAATTTTTATGCCCCTATCTCTCAATAATTATTACATGGCACAAACTTAGAGTGAGGAGCAATTGACATTTGGCAAAAAAATTGTGGCAAGTGAGGATGACTACAAATATATAAGTTTCACACATACTAGATGGTCCTAAGTGTGGATAACACAAGGGCACAATCACATCAATTAGATTCATACCTACTAACTTACCATGCAAGGGTCTATTCCTTTACATAGAAACTCCATCCATGTACTACTTCATGGAGTTTGATGTTTATCAAGACCTAACCTAGGTTTTTGATAGGATCGAAGATGCTAGCCTCTCAGCCCCCTAACAATCCTAGTATTACATGCCCTGATTTATATACTCCATCATGAATCAAGGTTGGTATGATGCTAGGAGATGAATCCCCAAGTCAACACACCCCTAAATAAATCATGCGGAGGTGATGAACTCCCAACCACAAGCCAAATACATAAAAATAAATAAATGAAAATGGAAAGACTCTAGAGGTCACTTTTGAATCACCCAAGTCACTCAAAGCTTGGGTAGAGCATACATGACATTCTTTTCAACACAACATTTTACAAATAACAATAATAAATCAAGTGTTTTTGGTCACCTGAGTTCCCTAAAGGGGATGGGGGGAGAGTATACATGCTAAATTTTATGTTTGACAAAATCAAATAATCTAATTTAAGCATTTAAAAATTGATAAAGAACAAAAAAGAATATAAAAATCCCTTAAGAGCTCTAACTAAAGATGTAGGTTCTTTTTACAAACACCAAATTGAAATGTGTTTGAAATTTTTGTCCCTTTGGCCATGTTTGCACTTGTAAAATCTTGAAAATGCTAAAAGTCAAATTGTTAAGTGAATTTTAAGAACCTTAACCAAATGTGAATGAGTTTTAACCTTTGATGTAAAATTTTAAATTTGTAAAATGAAAAATTGATTAAAAATCACCCAAATTTATTCTTTATTGGCTAAATTATTTGCAAATAAGTTAGTGGATTAATATTTATTTAAGCCAAGGTGATATTGTTACTAGTTATCTCAATAAAAACATAAAATCTAACTCTTGGGTTTCTTACAAAAAACATAAAGAATCATCAACAATTATTGCAATGATCATTACCAATTTTAATGTTGTTGGTGATTTAAATCAATCATTGTCAATACCTATAATCACACTAAAGATAGATATGTTTTAAAACAAAAATTCTTGATGAAAAAAGTTTCAAACTCAAGCTTATTACTGCCATGCAAGAAGAAGTTTTAAAAAGGTAATAAACATATTGCTAGGCACCAAAAAAGCAAAAAAGAGTCGATTTTTACTAAATTTTTGGTTTGATGTGTTTTGGCATAGAGATCATCGATGATTATTGTAGTGGTCAATCCTAATTTTAGTGATCATTGGTGATTTAAACCAATCATCATTGATCCTTGTGATTTAGTTGAGAGCTCAAATTTCTTCAATTTTTTTGGTAATTAGATAAAAACATGGCACAAAAATGGTTAAAAAACATTCTAAGAAGTAACTAGAAGATTTTTGTAGGATGCATGCCCCATTGAGCATGATATTATGTGATCAATATGAATTAAATAGGGGAGTTAATATTGTGTTAATATGATGAAAACCAAATAAAAACACACTAATAAAGCTAAAAACTCAAGCCTAGACACTCAAGGAGCAAGAGAAAAATACAAGTAACTATCAATAGAAGATAAAACAAGCATTATTTACCTTCTTTGAGAATAAGATTTTTATTTTGGCCATGAAAGAATGTGTTGGGTCATGTGATCAAAGAATCTTTGGAAATGGGACTCTTTGCATTATCTCTCCTTGTTACCTTGGTAATTTTGGGCATAGATTTGGCTTTGGCTTCGATTTGATTCTTCTCTCTCTCAACAAATGAGCATTATAACATTACACAAAAGAGGCTACTTGAAGGTATTTTTTTAATAATAACATTAAACCAAAAGAGATTACTTAAAGGTATTTTTGCATAATAATTTACACCAAAAGATCTTATTAAATAATGGGTGAATCCTTGTATTTATAACCTTTCAAACTAACTCCAACCCAAGTGTAGTTAGGTTAGAGATAACCATGGTTAAGTTTATTTTAAATCTAATTGAGTTTAGGAAGGGACAAGCAATTAATATTTGGGATAGAGATCCCATTTATTAAGCATGTCTCACCATTTATGAATTTAAGGATTTAAGGGAGATATTTTCAATTCTTTGAATTTAAGGATGATGACATCATCATGACCTCATTTTTATTGGAATTTCTTTTAAAAAAAATTCATTTTCACTAATTACACATGGAAATTTCATTTAAAAATTTAATTTGATTTGCTTAGTTAAATCATTCTGCTTAGCATTTTTGCACTTTATGAATTGTTTAATTGCCTTGCTTAATAGGTCCAAAGGCCAAACTATCAATTTTTTAGGTTGCAAGTTGACTAGAGATGAATCCATGAGAGGTTACTATTACATACAAGATAATAACCCAAATAGGGATGCCTCAACATGAATATGAGCACTAATGCTCAATGTGTGGATGAAATTAAGACATTCAGTGATTTTTAGGCTTAATTTACACTATTTGGTAGAAATCAATATGAAGTCTGGTTAGAACATAGTTGTCACCAAAACAGGGTGTATACATGTATTACCTAAATGAATATTCTAGTTTCTTATAAAGTATGGATAAAATTTATGTTGATTATTATAAATAATCAATGTGAAGTCTAGATCTGGCATTATGAAATCCTAGGTACCCACTAAACACTATGAAAGAGTGATAAAATCTAGGTTAATGTCCTCTGATGGCTGATTAAGATGGTGGGATTGGGTTATTTAAATCATTGTGTGAGTTCAAAAGTAAAGGAGAACATGTTATAATCCTCAAGGTTTCATGTGATGCCTGGAATAGATTCTTTGATGTTCAGTGTGGTTGGTACAAGATGTTTCACTAATCCATAATGGTCTAGATTACTGCCTTTATGAATGGCATTCTATGATAAATTTAATTAAGTTTATACATGTGGAGTATTGTTTATAGTTAAAGATTCCACTTTTTAACATGGAAATATAGTTGTAAATGTAGTTGGATTGGGCTCTTACAACTGTTGGCTTTAAGTTGCAAGCCTAGGTGATAATGTATTCTTGGAAAAAAAATTTATTGAAGCTAAACCTATTTTGTATCTAAAAATGCTAAGCCTAATTAATTAACAAAAACAAAAATATGATGAGTATTGTTATCCTTGCATAAAATAATGGCTATAATCCATGCTTGAGGTTATAATTAGCACTCTTAATGTCAAGTGGTTATGGTAAGTCTAAACTATCATAATCAAAACACCATATTCTTGGTATGTTTTAAAACAACTTGCCCATATGGGTGCCTAGAAATGGTTATTTTCAGGAGTGTTTTTATGGAAAGTATCAGTTTAACAATGTATTATCCAAAGGTAAGAATAGGCTTGAGATGGAATCCCTATTGAAAAATTGATTAATAACCTTATGATTCAAAACAAATGACCTTGTAAGTCATAAAAATATAAATTTTATACCCAAGTTTGAATATTATAGAATCTGGTGTTGAAAAAGAGTTCATGCAACACCCTTTTTCTCATTTTTGTGATACAAAGGGACACTCGATCTAAAAGTACATTCTTGTTGTCTTGTCATGAAGCTTGGTGTTATTGATTTTATGATAAGTTAATTGAAATTTCAATAAGGTAAGGTTGAACATTTCCATTATGGATGGTTATTATATCCTCATGGTATGCTAGGAGGCAAATAGGTGGCAATTCCCCTTATTCTTATTATTGGATTATGTAAGTATGTAATAAGAATGACACTATATTGGTTATAATTGATTAAATTTACCAAGTTGTGCCTTCACTACTGGATATTTAACAATTGGTGCTTTTGAGCTATAAAATATCTTGTGAAAAGACTGTCAGAACCTCTTATGGGTCATGTACCCTAATTATTTGATTAGCCACTAGGTTAGATCCTCTTTAAGAGTGGATAATGTTATAAACTATTTAGTTCTCACCTTTTTATAGCTATTAATGCATTATTATAGTACATTATACTAGATTTTGGTTGATATTTGACTGTTGAGTTGGATGACTAGTTTTGTTGTGGACATGATATCTTGATATCATGATTATCATTTGTGTTATGATCCATGTCTACTATAAATGGTTATTATGGATTTAGTTATTATTTTTTATATTTTTTTATCTTAGAATTATATTATTATTTGATATTGATGTTTATCATCTAGATGTTGTTAATGCCGTATATGGTGGTTGTAGGGGCACTTTCATGAGTTAGACACGATGGTGGATGTCAGTAGCCTAGGAAATACTAAAGAGGTGATTAACATTCATAAATACCTTGACAGGTAAATGAATCATGAGGAGGTCCTAAGACATCAATTTTATTTCATCTTTATTATTACTATTGACTTTGTGTTTGTTCTTATGTCAAGTATTTTCTTTTCCTTCTTTTCTTATGTGTTAGTATTGTGTAGGATTGTGTGGATCATCATCGTGTGCGCATAATTTCTTAGTCATTCCATTGCCTTTATCATTTTGTAGTCATTTTAATTGATTGCTTCAATTTTTATATGGTAATGAATGCTTATATTTTATTCTAGTGTAAGCCTTGGCATTACTAGTTGCTTATTGCTAGGCCTTGACTGGTTCCATGAATTTGAGTGTCATTTTTTGAACCTTGGTATTATTATTTTTATAGATTAATGGGACCTAATTTTTTTTACATGTTTAAATGTTATTAATTAAATTGGAATTTTGGGTGTGGGCTTTGTGTCTTATAATCCATGTAACCTTAACTTAACCATGGTGTTAATGATTTCATGTTGGGGTTATGATTCTCTCACCCTACATGGACCAACTTAATTCAACATGTGTAATTATTATGTTGGGATCTTGGTAAGTGCATTGACATTTTAAATTTTTTTTGTATCCATAATGGCTCATTATCCCACTACCCACTAGCTTGATTTATCTCATTGAGCTATGTGCATTGTCTTGGTGGGTGTATGGTGCACCCATCTAGGAAAAAACTAGGTAGACAATTGAGAATACCAAGATAGGAGGTGTATGGGGCGAGTTAAAGGGTGGAAGAGCATGTATTTGGGGAAGATAAAGTTAGAACATGAGAGAGATAAGAATGAAGACCAACTAAAGGGAAAAACCAAAATTGGGTAGGGGCATTGGGCATATATTTTTTGAGGGCAAGTTAATTTTTCTTGTAAGGGGCCTTCCAAAAATCTTGCACATAAGTGAGTAGGGTTTTTGCCGTGGCTATTCTAAATTATGCTCGTCATTATTGAACTATATTTAAATTATTTTTATTTGGGGGGTTAGCTTTGAGCCATAAGAGTTTTATTTAAACCTTCAATGTATCTCAAATTTCTCCCTATATAAATTGTGGGTGTGTTTTTGAATGTTGTTGGTAATTTTGTTTTAGAGTATTTGCCTTATGCATTGGCTAGTATTCTAGTCATGGTTAAATAAATGAGGAATTATGAAAAATAGAAATGACATAGGGTTCTAGTAGAATGGTTTATTGTTTCAAACTTGATCTCTATCAAATAAGCCATTCAAATAATTTATTGTTACCCTAATAAGGGGGATACATGGTTTATGGTTAGTTAATTTTGTTTATAACCTGTAGTTGCTTACCCTAGTTGTATTTTTCTCCATTTTACTAATTTTTTTAGTTTGGTGTAATTATTTTAGATTCCCTTTACCTTGATGGGTATGGTGACTTGGGTGCATCAATTATATTCTTGGAATGAACTCCTTACTTAGCAAGAAGCCTAAAAATTTAGTTAATGCAGCTACATCAGTTAGTGTATGAAGCTCATATATATAGGTTTTGGAAATAAGCTCAAATCAATTGATGTTATAGTTTGAGGTTATAAGTAAATCTGTTATAATTCATTATTTTTTATATATTATGGTTGTAGGTTGTTCTTACATTAAACTATATTTTAACCTCAGTGGTAAGAATTAATGGATGTTTGGTTCAGTTTATACCACTATTTATTTATGCTTGAGACTACCTCATTAAGGATGAGGTAATTATTTTTTATTGAACTAAACTTCCTCCAAATTACTATTTGAATCGAGTATACTTCTCTTATTTGGAGATGATCTAGATCATGATTTTATAACCAATTTGGTTGAGTTATTTTGGTTTCATTTTGTGCTTGAAACATGACACATTTTTAGACTAATAATATTTTAAATGAGGTCATTTTGTAGCATTTTGGGCATTTGCCCCTTTTTGGATCATTTTTGAGTTTTATTATTATGGTAAATTTATGCTTCTCTACTATTTTTGTTTAAATACTTAATGTCTTAGTACCTCCTAGCATACTCCAAACCTCTCCCGGTCACCTAGTTTCCAAACACCACCATCCAACTAATGGATGGAGTGGTTAGGGCCACTAGATGGTTGGGCTCATAGGATTGGTCACATAGATTTGCTTTGTTATTCAAGTAATATTATTCTCATCATTAGGTTTATACTAGTAACATATTTTGTGCATGCATTGACTCAATAGTTTATTTTGATTATAATTGTAGTGGTTATAAATGTTATATTTAATTTTACTTTGTTGACAATATGTAATCTAGTATCACCTATTAAACCATGTAGGAGTTACCTTATGTTTAACACTTTTGATTGACTTATGAGTGTGATGGTCCCTCTCAACTAGAGATAGAACTATGGTATTCATGTATCAATAACTATTGACTTTATTTATTGGGTTGATAATAAATAATTAGGCATTATTGGTGGTTATTAAAATTTGAAGTTCTTGGGTGATTTTATCTATTGTGAACATATTCCAATATAACAAATACTGATATAAAATAGTAGTTGTAAGTAACATCTAAAACCATTTATTGTGTAATTCTTACATAGTATAACTTGGAGGAGAAACACATATAGCTAGCACATTAGTTGTTCTAAGCATTTCTTATATCCTTATTTTGCTATGATGGTTTTGATCCTTTTAATTGTGGTCAAGTTATATCTTGATAGTAATGATTATTCATAGTTCCCCTTTTCATCAATTATCTCATGTGTTTGATTGTAATTTAAAATTGACACTATCATTCTTGTTAACCTTGATAACTTGGTGTCTAATCAATCATCCATTCGGATTCTATGATTTGTGCCAGGTGCATTTTATTACTTGAGGCAAGTAGAGATAATTTGAATTTTTTTAATAATTGATGGATATCCAAACTTGACTCTTTTAAAGCTAGAAATGAATGGTAAATGTATATGGGTAGATTAATACATCATTGGGTTGATGTAAAATTGTACTTATTGAATAGATTAAGTGTTATGAGTTTTAGGAACATTATTATCCTTGGTTCTCCTTATTTCTTTAATTTATGTTGAGTACCTTATTGGCATGAAAATGAGTTGGGTATTAAATCTCAATATTTATGTTCATTATATTTATGGGAATTTTTTAAATCAATAATTACAACAACAATATAAGTTTGTATGGATAGTTATTAAAGGTTATATTATTGCGTTGTAATTCTTGAACCTTCCTTTTAGGAGGAATTAATATAGACCTCATGTTTATTATAAATAGTGGGGTGAATTGGACCTTCAAATAAGATTCTAACAAATTAAATCATTTACAAGATAGTTGTATGGTTTCTTTATTAATGAAGGGTTGTTGGATCTTGCTTAGTTGTCACCTATGAGTAAGATTCCCCTTTGGGGTATATGTATGAACAATCGCATACCTATTCCTAGTGTGAAAAACTAATATGGTGATTTATTAGAAGTTAGAATTTAGTCATAACTAGTCATATTGAAATAGAATTATTAATTACCAAGTAAATTATGAATGACAGTAAAATTTTTCATTTACCTTATCGGGATAAAATTGTAACTAGTTATAAAAAATTAAACAATATCCAATGGTGTGAGGACCAAAGCTAAGGATCCCAATTTAAAATCCATGGTAGATAGCACCCAACCCAATTGCCTACAATCTATTAATTTTCATTTATAATATGGTTTTTCTAATTTATTTATGTATGTGATTTTATTACCTTGGGGGTTGAATGTTATTGTTTGGTACACATTAGAATCCATTGATGATTAGTTTCACACTATTTTGTTATCTCATCCTTTAGTATTGTGATGATAGACAATTTAATCATATGCACAATAACCTTTATATTGATATGATTTCCTTGGAATAAGAAAGATATGACTTGTACATTATATCTCATCTAATTCTAGATTGACTCAAACAAAAGGTTTTCTATTAGGTATCTTTAATGGACATAAGATCTCAATAGATTAATGATTTGATAAACTAGTCTTGGGTTATACATTATGAAAGTTATTTTACATTCATAAGTAATAATGAGGAATCCAATCTCTTTTATAAACTAAAGATAAAAGGTGGAAAAATTTTAAACCTTGAGTCAAGAGGGAAAGGGTGCAATGAACCTATATCTAGACATGATTTTTCATAACCTCAGTTGGTAGCACCACTTTCCATGCCTACAATACACTTACTCTTCATAAATAAGTCGAAGATGCCTTGCACGAGTAATACACAATCATTTATGATTGGTGTTAAGGCTTATTTTACAAATAAAAAGATATGAAATATGATGCTATCATTACTCCTTTGGGGTAATCTTGGGATAATTCTTGATCTTAACTATAGAGGCTTTATGGTGTGAGGACCCAAGCCAGAGGATAAGTATGAGATCTTGATAGGTAACACCAATTAAATGTTTGCATTGTTTCTATTATTCATTTATAATGAGAACATATTTCCACATGTTGATAATTAATTATTTTATAGTGTTATAATTAGAGATTTGGTACTAATCCTTATGGTGTGCTTCCGTTATCAACTGTTTAGTATAAATGATGATTGGTACTTTGGATAAATGCATAATCACTCTTAGGATAACAAATCATTTTTGCATCTTATAAACCTATTATGGTTGAATGTCATTTGAGTAAAATAATGTGAGAAATAAGATACTATTTACATCCATAAGTTGTGAATTTTTCCCTACATGAATTCTTATTCACACTCTAACAAGCAATTCGAGATTTTTGGGGTTGTTTCATCTGGTATTAGAGCCAATTTGTTAATCTAAGATGGAAATCTAAGACGTAAATTATTTAATCTATAATATTATAGGGATATTATTATATTAATTCCTTAATAATATGGACAAAATGAAAATTTTTAGTGCTCATGTAGACCATAATCAAGACAATGATGTCCTAGCAAGAGAAATAAATAGAAGTTGTGGTTCTTCAAAACTCAAATCAAAATAAGGAACAAACCTTATATTAATGATGTTGGTGGCAGTAGTGATATGCTTTATATAAATTCCATGAGGGGTAACCTTATTCATAAGCAATAACAAGGTCCTTAGTGGGATCTTAACAACTTGAAAATGACATATAAGGCAAGATTGAGAATTAGAAACATAGGCTAAATAAATTGAAGGTATTTCTCATAAGGAAGTTTCAAGTTCAAAAAATAGAATATAACCAATTTTTAATTATTAAAATAGGAGAAACATGATTGTTAAAGTAATAAAAATAATTAGTTGAGTATGCTATGTCATGTGAATGAGATACGTGGAAAAAAGACAAAAATGATATGATGTCAAGTGGAACAAGCAACCATTTAAGGATGATAATTTCTCCCCATTGCCTAAAGAGTTTAGATAATTATATCATAATTTTTGGATAATATAGATAAAAATGTATGTTTATGTATATCTATGGGTGAAATTAAATAACTTAAACCCTGAAGGCCATAAAAAATATGACCTAATGAGAAAGATTAGTACTAAAATAATTATGTGGACCAACCATATGGGTAACTATTATTCATATAGTCCCACAAAAGACTTTTACATGATGGAAATGTGATTATAACCACTTACATAAGGTTTATCATGAGTTGGGAAATGTGAAAAATTAGCCAATCAATGTGTGTATGTATTTGGGAATAAACATTATGCTAACTCATCATCCCCCCTACTCAATTAAATATGGAGGCATTACAACTACTATCTTTAGAATTATTTTGATGAAATTGGGTGCCACATGTATTTTTGAATCCTATAATGCTATGATTTATTTTAAGATTAATCTTGTTTAGGATTGGTTGAAATAATTGAACTCAACCCTTGTGTCTTTATAACCAAGGTGGATATACTTTTAGCACCATTAGAGTAATATGATCTATTCAAATGGGATAAATGGGACTAAAGTAATTATTTGACTTGGTAAGTTAGGAAGTTTGGGATCTCTTCTCATAAATGATCATTGTAAGACATCTAATCTATAAGATGTGAATAATGTTTATAACCTATCTGATTCATAGATATATGATTATGGGCTTTGTTGGAACTCACCTTTCCTTGGTGAAATGATGATACTAAACTTCAGATACTTGGAGAAAAAATGTGTTGTATTAAATGATGGGTTCAACTAAGCATCACCAAATTTTAGTAAGATGTTGGAGCTTACTGATTCTAGCATTATCGATGCCTAGTTTGGGTAGAACTTGATAATACCTTAGTGGGAGTACTGAGTATTATTCTATTGTCTTTATTTTATGAAAGTATAAATGAACACATTGTTAGGTTGACATGGTTTTCAATCTTTTTGTTGTGTTATTTTCACTTTTCACACATCATGTGCTTAGTAATTAGTTCTAGGACTCGTGTTTGAATGTGCATAACTATTCTTACTACTGAAAACCATGGTATAGTCATAAAACTTATGATAACATGCTTGTTGTCATGTTTTTTTGCAATGATAAGTTGTCATGGTTGATGTTTTCAACCTTGACCAATCGGAACACTATTATGGTGTTGACTAATTATGCTTTGAAAATGATAAAAAGTGTGCTAAATATAACACTAAAATGATATTCTATTATAAATAAGTGAATATTCTAATCTATTTTAAAGTTGGAATTGGATAAAAGATCTCAAATAAAATAATTTTTAGAGCTAATATTACACTCTTGTGATGATTAGTATTGATCTGAGTAAAAATAAATCTCAGCAAGAATATATTTTTCATGGTTGGGCAAGGCTAGTTTCAAGGAGAATTCACCTTGGGTGGTATGAAATGAGCTTTATTAGAATAGTGGTTGGATGTTATATGTAGAAAACTAATTAATATTGGCTTCACAAGCCATATTTGGTTTATTGGTGAAAACAAAGATGTGATCCAAAATTGGAATGAGTGATTGTGAAGCATTGTGGGTCCTATGATTTAAACTCTTATGTAGAATCAACAAGGCTATACTTGCTGAAATCACTTGCACTTATGGTTTGAAAGTATCAGTGTGTTACAAATAGGGTAATGTTATGTATTACCTAAAGTAATATTTTAGAATGAATATTTTATTTTCTTATAGAGCATAAATGAAATGTATGTTAATTATTCAGAAGAATCAATGTGAATTCAAGATCCAGTATTATGAAATCCTAGGTACCCACTTAACTATGTGAAAGAGCGATAAAATTTGGGTGAATGCCCTTAGATGATTAATTAAGATGATAGGATTGGTATCCTTGAACCATCATGTGAGCTCAAAAGTAATGGAGAACATGCTGTAATCTTTGGGGTTTCATGTGATGCCTTTAATGTCTTCTTCGATGTTTAGTGTGGCTAGTGTGGGATGTTGCACTAACCCACGAATGATTGATGATGAAGAAAGTGTAACCATAATGGTATGGATTGTTGACTTTCTGAATGGCATTCTATGATAAATTTCATTAAGTTTATGTGTGTGGAATAATGCTTATAATGTAATATTATAATTTTTAACTTAGAAATATAGTTACAAATATAGTTGGATTGGGTTTTGGCAATTGTTTACCTTAAGTTGTAGGCCTAGGTGATAATGCATACTTCAAAAAAAAAATTACTAGCACTAAACCTATTTTTTATCTAAAAATGTTAAGCCTAATTAATTAACAAAAAAAATATGATGAGAATTGTTATCCTTGAATAAAATAATGATTTTAATCCATGCTTGAGGTTTCAGTTGGCATTCTTGATGGCGAGTGGTTATGGTAAGTCTATTTTGCCATAATCAAAACACAATATTCCTGGTATGTTGTAAAGCTTCATGCCCATATGGGTGGCTAGAAATGGTTATTTTCATGAGTGTTTTATGTAAATTATCAATTTACCAATGCATTATACTAAGGTAAGAGCAGGTTTGAGATGAAAAGCCTATTGTAAAAGTGAATAAACACCTTCTGATTCAAAAAATGGTCTTATGAGTCTTAAAAGTATAAATTTTATACCCAAGTTTGAATATTGTAGAATCTAGTGCCAAAAAATGGTTAATAAAATACCCCCTTTTAATCATTTTTATGTTACAAAGGGACACTCAAGTTGAAAATAAATTCTTGTTGTCCTATCATGAAACTCAGTGTTGCTGATTTTATGGTAAGGTACTTAAAATGTCAGGAAGGTAAGGCTGAACATTTCCATTCTAGATGGTTATTATATCTTCATGGCATGTCAATAGGTAAATAGGTGGAAATCCCCCTTGTTCATATTACTAGGATATGTAAGTATGAAACAAACATGACACTATATTGGTTATAATTGATTAAATTTACCAAGTCATGGCTTCACTACTAGATTTTTAACAATTGGTGCTTCTGAGCTTTAGAATGTCTTGTGAAAGGAATTTTAGAACCTCTCATGGGCCATGTAACCTAATTATTTGATTAGTCATTGAGATATCTCTCTTTTAAGTGGGGGAGAATGTTATAACCTATCTAGTTCTCACCTCTATATAGTTTTTGATCTATTATTAATGTCATCTGGTTGATATTTAACTACTGAATTAGATGACTAGTTTCATTGTGGACATTATATCTTGATATCATGATTATTATTTGTGTTATGATCTATGTATACTATAGATAGTTATTATGGATTTAATTATATATTTCTTATACTATGTTTGGCTTAGAATTATGTTATTCTTTGATATTGATTTTTATCATCTAGATTCTATTGATGTCATATTTGGTGGTTGTAAAGATAGTTTTATGAGCTAGGCTCGAAGGAGGATGTTGATAACCTGAGATATAATAAAGAAGTGATTAAAAATCATAAAGACCCAAATAGGTAAATGATTCATGATAAATTCCTAAGCCATCAGTTTTATTTCATCTTTATTATTGCTATTAATTTTGTGTTTGTTCTTATGTCAAGTATTGTTTTGCCTTCTTTTCCTATGTGTTAGTGTTGTATGGGATTACTTGGGATGTCATCATGTGTAAAAAATTCCTTGGTTAGTCCCTTACCTTTTTTTGTGTGGTCATATTAGCTGATTGATTCAATATTTTGATGACAATGAATGCTCAAATTTTTCTCTATTGTGAGCCTTGGCAATGCTAATTGATTATTGTTAGGCCTTGACTAGTGCCATGAATTTGAGTGCCATTGTTTGAAAATTGGTATTATTATCTTACTATCTTAATAGGACTTAATTTATTTTACATGTTTAAATGTTATTAATTGACTTGGAATTTTGGGTGTGAGCTTGGTGTCGTATAATCCACATAACCTTTACTTAACCATGGTGTTAATGATTTCATGTTGGGGTTATGATTCTCACACCCTACATGGGTCAACTTAATTTATCATGTATACTTATTATGTTGGGATCTTGGTAAGTACGTTGACATATAAAAAAAATTATTTGGCCATAATGGCTCATTATTCCACTACCCACTAGCTTGATTTATGTGCATTATCTTGGTGGGTGTATAACGCACCCATCATACCAAAAACTAGGTAGACAATTGAGAAGCCCAAGAGAAGAGGTACATGGGGTTGGTTAAAGGCTAGAAGGGCACATTTTTAGGGAATAAAAAGTTAGAATGTGGGAGAGAGAAGAATGGAGACTAGTTGAAGGGAAAACCTAACATTGGGCATATTTTTTTGAGGGTAAGTCAATTTTTCCTACAAGGGGTCTTCCAAAAACCTTGCAAGTAAGTGAGTAGGGTTTTTTCCATGGTTACTATAAATTATGCTAGTCACTATTGAACTATATTTACATTATTTGGATTTGAGGGGGGGTAAAGGTTGGGCCATAAGAGTTTTATTTGAACCTTAAAAATAACTAAAATGTATCCTTATATAATTTTTGGGTGTAGTTTTGAATGTTTCTAGTAATTTTATTTTAGAGTTTTTCCGTTATGCATTGGCTGGTATTTTGGGCATGGTTAAATAAATGAGGAATTAAGAAAAAATAAAAATGGTGTAAGGTTCCATCATAATGGTATATTGTTGTAAACTTGATATTATCAAATAATTTATTTTGACCCTAATAAGGGTGAGACATGGTTTATGGATAGTTGATTTTATTTACAACTTGTAATTTCTTACCTTGACTATGATTTTCTCATTTTTGCCTAAATGTTTTAGTTTGGTACAATTCCTTTAGAGTCTCTTTACCCTGATGGGTATGGAAACTTGGGTACATCGATTAGATTCTTGGCATGACCTCCTTTCTTAGTAGGAAGCCTACATGCTTTAGTCAATTTAGCTATGTATATTATTGTATGGAGCTCATCCTAAATTTTTATTTATGATGTGTGTGTGTGTGTGTGTGTGTGTGTGTGTGTGTGTGTGTGTGTGTGTGTGTGTGTGTGTGTGTGGCTAGGTTTTGGAAATGGGCTCAAATCAATTGATTTTATGGTTTGAGGTGATAAGTAAATTTGTTATAATTCATGATTTTGTATATATTATGGTTTTAGGTTATTCTTGCATTAAACCATATTTTAACCTAGGTGGTAGAAATTTTTGGATGCTTGGTTAATTTATAACCACTATATATTTATGCTTGAAAATACCTCATTGAAGATGAGGGAATTATTTTTAATTGAACCTAACTTCCTCTAAATGACTATTTTAATCGAGTATACTTCTCTTATTTGAAGATGATCTAGATCATGATTTTCTAACCAACTCTTTTAGTTTCATTTTGTGTTCAAAACTTGACTCATTTTTAGATAGGTAATATTTTGAATGAGGTCATCCCTAAAGTTTTGTTTATTTTAATGGATCTCATGAAATTGTCTTAATGTCTCTAACGATTGAGAATTGTTTTCCTCATGTAGAATGTTTTAGTTTTGTAGCATTTTGGGTATTTACCCCTTTTTTGGATGATTTTTGGGTTTTATTGTTGTGGTAAATTTATTCTTGTGTACTAATATTATTTAAACACCTGATCATTTAGTACCTCCTGACATACTCCAAACCTCTCTTGAGGACCTAATTATTAAATAGTGCCATCTAGCTGATGGATGGGATGGTTAGGGCCACCAAATGGTTGGGCTTGTTGGACTAGTCACATGGATTTGTCTTGTTGTTTGAGTGATCTTCTTATCATGAATATTAATAGTTTAGTTTATGCTAGTAACATATCTTATGCATGCATTTCTTCAATAGGTTTTTTTAGTACAATTGCAATAATTATAAATGTTATATTTTATTCTCCTTTATTGACACTAGGTAACCAGGTATCATCAATTGACCTATGTAGGAGTTACCTTAATATCAACACTTTTGATTTACTTATGAGTGTGATGATCCCTCTTAATTAGATATGGAAATATGGTATTCATGTATCAATAATTGTTACTTTTATTTCTTGGGTTGTGAACAAATAATTAGGAATTTTTGGTGGATATTAGAAGTTAAAGTTCTTGGGTAATTTTATTTATTTTAATCATATTCCAATATAAAAAATATTTATATAAAATATTAGTTGTAACATTTACAACAATTTATTGTGTGATTCTTGCATAGTATTACTTAAAAGGAAAATAGGTACATCCAGGCCATTAGTTGTTATAAGAATTGGTTATATCCTTCATATATTGGTAATTGGTTTGTTATGATGGTATTGATCCTTGTAATTATGTCCAAGTTATATATTTATAGTACTGATTATTCATAGTTCTCCTTTTCATCATCTATTTCATGTGTTTGATCGCAAGTTGTAATTGATACTATCATTCTTGTTAGACCTGATAACTTGGTGTCTAATCATTAATCCATTTAAATTCTATGAGTTACATTGGGTTAATTTTATTGCTTAATGTAAGTAGAAATAATTTGGCATTTTTCATTAATTGATGGATATAACTTGACTCTTATAAAGTTTTAAATCAATGGAAAATATATATGGGGACATTAAGTCATATTAATGGGTGGAAGGTATAATTTTACTTATCAAATAGATTAAGTTATATGAGTTTTAGGAACATTATTATCCTTAGTTCTCATTATTTATTTAACTTATGTTGAGTACCTTATTGACATGAACATGAGTTGGGTATTAACTCACACTAGTTGTGTTCAGTATATTTATGGGAATTATTGATCAAGAATTACAGTAGTTGTATAAATTTGTATGGATAGTTATTAAAGGATATATGATTGCATTATCATTTTTGAGACTTATTTTTAGGCAGAATTAACATAGACCTCATGTTTATTAGCAATAGTAGGGTGTAGTGAACCTTCAAATAAGTTGCCAATACATGGTGTTAATTTATTACAGCTCTTCATTCTAAATTAAATCATTTATGAGTTAGTTGTATGGTTTATTTATTAATTAAGGGTTGTTTGATATTTTTGAGTTGTCACCTATGAGTAATTTTCCCCTTTGGGGTATATATTAACAATCTCATACTTATTCCTAGTGTGAAAAAAATAGTATGGTGATTTATTACAAGTTGAAATTTAGTCATAACTGATCATATTGAAATAGAATTGTTAATTACCCAAGAAATTATGAATGAGGGAAAAATTTGTACTTTAACCTATTTGGATAAAAATGTGACCAATTCTTAAAAATTAAAAAATAGGCAATAGTGCAAGGACCAAAGCAAAGTATTCTAGTTCAAAATCTTGGTAGGTAGTACCCAATCCAATTGCTTACAATCTATTATTGTTCATTTATAATATGGTTATTCCAATTTACTTATGTATATGATTTTATTACCTTGGGAGCTAAATGTTGTTTTTTGTTACACATTAGAGGCCCTTGATTATTAGTTTTGAACTATTATATTATCTCATACTTTAGCATTGTGATGATAGACAATTTAATCATATACACAGTAACCTTTATATTGATATGATTTCCTTGGAATAAGAAAGCTATGAATTGTAAATTATATTTCATATGGTGCTCAACTGAATCGAATATAAGGTTATCTATTAATGATATTTAATAGAAAAAGGATCTCAATAAATGAATGATTTGATAAAATAGTCTTAGGTTATACATTTGAAAGTTAATTTACATTCATAAGTAATAATGAGTAAGGCAATCTCTGTTATACACTAAATATACAAAGTGGATGAATTTTAAAACTTAAATCAAGAGAGCAAGGGTGCAATGATACTATAACTAGATACGAGGTTGTATAACCCTCAACTAGTAGCACCACTTTCTATGCCTTTAATAAACTTACACTTCATAAATAAGTGCAATTTTCCTTACATGAGTAATACATAATAATTTATGATTGGTGTTAAGGCTTATTTTAAAAATTAAAAGATCTGAAATATGATGATATTATTATTCCTTTGGGGTAATCTTGGGATAATTATTGATTTTAACTATAGAGGCATTATGGTGGAGGACCTAAGCCAGAGACTAAATATGAGACCTTAATAGGTAACACCAATTGAATGCATGCAATGTTTATATTGTTTATTTATAATGAAAACAATTTTCCACATGTTGATAATTAATTGCTTTATAGTGTTATAATTGGAGAGTTGGTACTAATACTTTTTGAGAGTTTGTACTAATACTTATGGTGTTCTTCCATTATAATGTTGGTAGATATAAAGGATAATTGGTGCCTTTGATAAATGCATAATCAATATATGAGGATAAAAACTCCTTGTTGAATATTATAAACCTATTATGGTTGAATGTCAACTAGGTACAAGAATGTGAGAAATAAGATACTATATACATCTATAAGTTATGTGGTGGGACGTACATGCATTCTTATTCACACTCTAATAAGTAATTCTAGAAATATTTTGGGGGTTGTTTCACAAATATCTAAGCTCATAAAAACATCTTGGATTTATCCCATAAATAATCTAAAATGGAATGAAACCTATACTCCTATTAGGTGAATCATTGTATGCAAATTAAAATTAGGCTAATACTTGATCATATTTATTTAGATTGCCACTTTAAAAACATCTTAATATATTCCTTGTTCCCAACTTCTTCCAAAGTGTTCTCCAAAAATGTCCAACAAACTTTATATCCCTATCAAAAATAATGCTTCTAGGAATTCCATGTAATCTTACCACTTGTGTGATTGTAATTGGGATTATTCACAAATTTACTATTTTTAGTAATAAAAACAAAAAAATACAAATAACATCAAAGGAGGGGATAAAGGAACAATTAGATAATTAAAATAGAATTCTTACCATCCTTTTGTCCTTTAGATCTCATCTCCAAGATTTCCAATCAAATTTGAATGAAAAATAAATGGATTTTGGATTGTTTGACTTGAGATTTTAAATGGAGACAATGACTTCTTTGAGTTGTTTTGATATCTTGACAAGAATATGGAAATGCTTTGATAATGGTTGATAATGAGGGTATAATGGGGGCTTATGGATTTTCTAAGTTAGCTTGTCCATGGAGGACTGGCTTGTATAAATAATCCAATGGGGGGAAAATTAATGGATTACATTTAAACTTGATCCATGAGGATCAAGGGTGGAGTAATTTCTAAGGAATTAAAAGTTCTTTAGAAGCCTCTAGAGTAGAGGCTTCTAGAGAGAATGGGCCAAGTTAGAGGAAGTTCTAGAGTTAGATACTTATATAATATCCTTAAGTATTAATTAGGATTAGTGATGGGTTAGGTAAGTAATTAGGGATTAGGGGGTAGGTAAATAAAAAGGAATTTTAAATTGTCAAGTGGGATAGTGGGTAAATTAGTATCTAAGTAGGATATCAAGTTGGATTAATGGGGTAATTAATTGACTATAAGGGTATGGTAAGGTTCCTGGGAGGTAGGGAATTTTGTGAGGGAAATAGGATATTAGTTAATTGGCTAGGAATATGGTTTAATGGGTTAAATTAGTGGGCTTAATAGGATTATTAGAGTGAGCAGATTTAGGTGCATACATTTTCCCCCTCTTTGAAATGGTATTGTGAGTGGATGAAGTGGAAGGAGCAATGTATTTTTAAATAACACCATTCCATGGATGGATATTTTATTAATAGGTATGATGCCACCTCAAGGGAGCATGAAAAGATAAATGAGCTAGATGGTCACTCAAAAAAAATGACCAAGGTGGGATAGGACCAAGACAATGATAAGGGGTTTGGATACCCTGAGTATTGATCTAGATACAATTGAGCTGCCTCAAACACAAGTGTTATGGGAGAAAGTAGCTTAGCCTTATAGGATGAATTCTAGACAATTTACATATGTCTAGAAGGGAGGCATGTTGATTAAAGATGATAAGACTTAGGTTCCCAAGATAGAGACACTGTCTAGGGAGTAAAGAGATGGGATGAGCAATAATATGATGATGATTAAAATAGAAAAGACACATACTATGGATGGATATAAGGATAGATAGGACATTGGATGAGTGATTATGGATAATAATCCACATTATGGTGGAATTATAGCTTAAAATGATGTAATAATGTTGAGTGATCCATCTAAGATGGGATGGGATTGGGGGTTAATAGTGGCCAAGCTATCCTTGGACATAATACCATGATTAGGTGTTACTTAAATAGTCTTAGGAGACCTCATTCCAATGTAGTTCTAAATAAATATTGGAACAAATAATGGGGAGATGGAAGGTCATGCCCTAGAAGACCTAAGGATGATAATCAATTATGAAATGGGATAACAGGTTCAAAAACAAGATCTAGTAAGGAAAATTAGGTGATAGGGTAGGATAATGGGTTTAACATAGGTCAAAGGGGTGACAAAGGTTAAAAAAGGAGGGTAAAATAGAAAAAAGGGGGTGAAAAGGGTCATTTTGACTTTTACCCTTAATGATTTTAGTACTCTAAAGCTTTAACCATGGACCACATTCCACATGCATTGCATCATAGAGAGAGGATTAGAGAGTAATAAAGGCTAGTTGATATGGGACCACCAATATGTATTCAATCCATAGATTATTAATTTTTTTGTTTTTACATTTATTTCTATGTTTTTATCTTATACGTCCTATGAGTATAATAATATAACTGAGAGCAATGCCCTCAGCAGTAATATTTGCCCATGACTTTTGATATTGTCATCAAGAACTATAGTATTGTAATACCATGATAAGTGATTCATGGTATTACAATACTACAAGGAAAAATTAGTGATATCATAATACCGTAAGGGGTGAATCATAGTTTTTCAAAAATATGAGGTTATAGTCATGGTTATGTAAAATTGCAAAATTTGAGTTGTGATATTATCATGGTTGTTAGTAAGCATTAATCCATCATTAGAAATATTATTTTGGGTAAGATTAAAGGGTTAGGGTGTATTTTATAAGGGTTTAAGGACTTAGGGGGTGGGTAGGGTGGATAAGATGAATTTGGTGAGGCTAGGGACTTAGGGTGAGTGGGTGTTAGGATTAAGTTAGCTGGGATATGGACATGAGTGAATAAATGGTGGATGACTGAGTTAGTGGGTAGATAAGAGTATGATGATGTTAGGGATTTAAGGACTAGGAGTGGGTGAGGGTAGGTTAGGAGATGTTAGGATAGAGGTTAGGGTTAGATTAAGTTAAGATTTTCAAGAAATAGGTGAGAATATGGAGGGTGAATGGGCTCAAGGGTTTGGGATAGAGGAGTGAATGGGGTTTAGGGTGGATTAGGGCAGGATAATTAAATGAGGGTAGGATAGGATAAGTTGGAGGGATGAATATGGTAGGGACAAGGTATAGGGGGATATATGTGATTAGGCAAAGGTGGGTTAGGGATTAGGGTAATGAGATGAGGGGAATTTTAGTTAATGGGGTATATGGGTAAGGGAAAGAATAGATAGGTTAGGTAATGTATTAGGATGATTAGAAAGGATAGGTTAGGGATAAATGTGATGAGATGAGCCCATTTTGATAGGATGTGTGATTGGTGTAGGAGGAGTTAGGAGTGATGGCATCTCAACTATAATGTCTCCAAGTTTTGCATGAGATGAACTGAATGACACTATAGGAGTATAGCATGCTAGATTTTATTGGTTTTTATGCATAGTTCAACATACATTTATCATTTATTCATGAAATGTAGGAACAAATTCATTCATCAACTCTACTTACCTTTGTCAACTTAACCTGGTTTTGATCTTGCTTTATTCTTTAGTTGTGATTACACAAGGTCTTTATCTCTATCTTTAGTAACTCAGTCCTTATCAGTCCTAGTCATCATTCACTATGATCACATTGATAGTCCTTTAACATTTCACATACTCTTACTTGCCTTTTTCATACACTTAACCTTTATGTCACCCTTCTTTCTCACAATGACTTAATAACTAGGCACAAAGTGCATTATTGGCTCCCCTATCCTAATATAGGTCAATTTCATGCTCAATATATCTTATCTAGCTTCTTACTAAATTCACAAACCTTTATTGATTATTTTCCTACCTTAAAGTCAACTTTCTTTTTGTAACAAAGTTTCTTCTAGCCTTTTTTAGGCCTTATTGCATGGTATAGTTTCATACCTATTCATTTTGGGAAACTAACAATATATATAGATACCCTTTATGGTTTTATTTATATAAAATTTTATGACCTAACTCATCATCTAAATCCCTTTCCTAAATGCTTTTAAACCCTTGTTTAGGCTTATTAGGTCTTTAGTGTCCTATTGAACCCTCAGTCCTATGTAGATGTACTAAAATGTATGGAAATAAATTAAAAACTCATAAATATATTATCCCATATTATTAACCAACAAATAACAAAAATTTCTATTTTTACATTAGTGAAATTATTGGAATATAGGTTTTGATTTCAAACCCTTGTTCTTAGGTTACACCTAACTGTGCAGGCATGAGAGGGTTGATTCAAGGTTTTAAGATTCTATAGTGACTTTAAAGAAATATTAAGACTTTTTTAATGTCTATTGAACATTGATAAAAAAATTTAAAAAAATTATTAATCACCAAATCATCACTATTCTCATTCTTTCCACCATTTTATGTTAGACTATGCAAGTTTTATTCACTATGATAGGACTATAAATGCCAAAAAGTGTTACAATTATTATGATTGAATTTATTAAAGGTTTTTACACACTTATAAAGTGTATTTTAACCTTACACAACACTCTATGCTTTATTTAATCAATTAATGCTTCTCCTAATAACTCTATTTACCCCCTTTGTCAAAATTATCAGTTGACTATATGTGGACTTGTTTTATTCTTTTTGGGAATTAGGTGTTTCATTCCTTAGAAAATAAAGGTCCGAGTAAATGTAAATTAGTAATTAATGTGTATCAATTATCCTTATAATTTTTTTAAATAGATATGCATTTTACCTTTTTTTAAAATAGTAATAAGTGTAAAGAAATCAAACATAGCTTATTCTAGGCTGAAACGAATGATACAGGGTCTAAAAATTATTGTGCAGGGATGGCAAACTATCATAAATAGGACCTAAAACTCTATTTTTTGATTAGACAAGAGTGAAAAACTGAAGAAACCCTACTACTTGGCATTGTAATCCACTTTTAGCACTATTTTCCACTTTTGACCCTACTGTTTTGGTGGTTTGGTTTTTTTGGGTTTTGCTTGGAAGGCTTATAACCACCTAATAGTGAAATATTGAATCATGGGTCTATGAAAATATCATTGTGTGTCTGATTCAATCTTTAAAACCCTTAAGATATCTTGGTGCTTGAACTTGAGTAGAAAACTTGGGAAAGAGAGGAGGGGTTAGTGTGTAAAGGATATGTTGGATGTAGTTCACACCCTGTGTGTAGGCACGCTCCCTACATACAAATATTCTAAAGAGGGATAAAACTAATGTATTTTTCTTATTTGAAGTGATTGGTGAAATTATGTGATGTATACAACTATTATGTGAAACTAGAATTTACTTTGGATGACTAGGGACTGGTATGAGTGCTTGAATAGGTTTAAATTTGTTTTGAAAGGCTATATGTAGAGAATAGAGAAGAGTGCTTGAGTGTACAAACTTGTATTCTTTATTATTTCATGTGAATGAGTATCAACACTTATAAATGGAAATTGAATTGCATTATATAGGGAAACCAATGATTGTGGGTTAGATGGGCTTGCATTAGGCTGATAAGGGAAAAGATAAGGATTTAGGAAAATTTGACCATTTGAGGCTAACGTGAACTTGGACAATAGCACCAAAAATGGGACACCCTTGATTTTTGGAGCTCCTATCCAAATTAGGTGATATTTTCTTAGGAAGATGAGACATAAGGGGATGGATCTAGGTCTAAGAGGGTTGTCTGGGTCTCACAAATCTAAGTCCAAGAAGCTACAAATCACTGGGAATTAATAAAAATCTAGTCAAGAAGGGTTGAGTGAGAAAGAAAGAGGATCTATAGGTTAGGTGATGTTAGCCATGCCTAAGTCATTTAATTTCACATTTTATATGATTACATTTCCCCCCTTTTATTCCAGTGATGAATCAAAGTGAAATTCTAGGGTAAAGTGAAAATAGAAAGCATGCCTAAACTTACCTGTAAGGGAAAAGATCATGAAGCTGTGTGATGCTGGATGTGCATAGAGAGTGCACGTTATGATGTGTGAATCTATAAATAAAAATATGAAGTAAATAAGTTCTTATTAGTTATGATATATGTAAAATAAGAATGTACAAAAGATGAGCAAAGGAAGAGAGAGGAATGAATACACTTCACTAGGTACACAAACCAATACAAAACCTATTTTGATGCTAGATTATGCTAAGTATGTGTTAAATCAAGAGTAATATCATGAACGGAGCTAAGTTCTCAATTCCCTAGATTGTGGCTTAAGAATTTAAAGTTTATCCCTTTGGCTCCATCATCACCAACTAAGTGAAGTTATCAAATCATGTGTGTGATAATCGATGTCTGGACTATGTGTCCAATCCTTCTAAATAAGTGGCTTAAGAATACAAAAGTTGGCACTTTGGCTCCATAATTTCCCCATGACATGAAGATATGAAGTGATATTGGTATATAATAGATGTCATATGATATTTCTCATGGATCCCATGAATGTGCTATAAATCTAACACTATGGTGTGGATAGTTGAATGTGTGCTGGCAAGTAGGCCACTCTTGGCCATTTTAAAAGATGGAGATTAGGCTTATATGAAAGCAACTCTAAAATTGATGTATTGAGCTTATATCAAAGCCAACTCAAGAACTTAGGTACTCAAAAATCTAAAATTATATTAAATTTTAACTTAAATGTGATGCCAACCACTTGTAAATGGAGTAAGGCATGTAACTGCTAAGAATGCCTAGAATAAATTGAACTTGAAAATAAAAGAAGATCAATATACTGCACACATTTCCCCCAATCACTAATGTTTGAAACATGTATTTTGATCTAGAAGTTTATGCCAACTACCCAATCTAAAAAAAAAATTGAGAACCATCATACCGTGTATAATAACCCCTATATCTGAGAAAACTATGCTAAAACTACTAAATTTGAAGGATTTAGAAGTGCAAAAACTATCCCTAAACTAAACTTTTTACCTTTTTATGGAAACCCTAAGTGATTTTCTACTTGGATAAGAGCATTAAACTATGGAAACCCCTATTTTTGGTGCTACCATATACATTTTTGGCATTTCTAGTGCTACTATCCATTTCTATCACTACTATACATTTTTGGCACTATTGTCTAGTGTGAAAACTGATTGCTGATATGAGATTGTTCCTATTTTTTGGCTCTAATTTGACTAGTTTAACATCTAGATTCTATGTTGACTTTTCTAAATGTTATTCTTTTTATTTTTAAGAGGTTTTATCTTTGTGAAAAATCCCCCATTTGAGGGCCCTCTTTTGAGGGTAGAAATGAAAAACCTATAATAACTTCCCTAAGAAGAAAAGAGTCATGCAAGTGTGTTTATATATATATATATATATATATATATATATATATAACATTATGTTTCAAGATATAATAAATTTTTGTACTGAGATATTGTTAGATCAATAGTGGTATGCCAAGATAGATATAAAAATGTGAAAGCATGTATAATGTATTGAACTAGAACTATAAATGTTAATTTTTAGTTATTAGTTAGAGGGATGGAGCATGATGTCCATCATAGCATGTAATATCCTCTTCAAATAGGGAATATAGAAACACAAAAGCTCTGAACAAAGATACAATCTTACAGAATAAATTCAGAAGATAAACAATAAACCACAGTAAATCTCTTAACTGCCAATCAAAGATCTTATTATTCATCCAGATGATTACAATAGTTGTCCTTTGTCATGCATATACAGAATATGAAAATATAGTCTTGAAAACCTGATTCCTCTAGCAAACTGAAAATAACCTTGGGTTTGTGCAGCTTTCGAGTCACTGTGTCGAAAACACAGTCGCCATAGTCGGTCGATATACTGTCGACGTCGGTCACTGTGGGTCCTTCTCTATCGATGTCGGTCTTCAGTCAGTTGATGTCAGTCACTGGGGATCTCTGCCTGCTGATGTCGGTATCTACGTGGATCTGTATGAATTTGTATGGACTTCATATGGCCGCCAATATAATATAACACACCTTGATAGCTGAACAACCTAATCTCAAGATATACAATTCTAATACATAAGATCTATATCTGTATAACTTATTGAATCCAAAAACCTAATAAAATAAATACCTAGAAAGCTCTATGACAACTTTTGTATGAAGTTACCTCTCAAATCTATAAACCTCTGTGATAACTTCTATATGAATCTATCTCTCAATTTGGCAATAGATCAACTGATATTTCACAGCCTCTGAATCGCACACACTGAAGAGTGGACGTTCTCCAATGCAGATGGAATCTTGGAACCCTTGGCTCAATCTTCACAGAAGAATTCTTCAATATCAAAAATCAATAGTCAATGCATAATTCAATAATGGCCTCCATGAGAAATCCTTATACCCTCAAAAAGATGTGCTTGCCCTAATTAGGGTTTTCTTAAATTAGAATTAGGGTTTCTAATTAAAAATAGGCCAAATAATTAATATTTAATTAAATCAATCAAATATTAATATCTCCCTCAATATATGTCTGATCCTCGAACCGACTGAAGCTGGTGAATCAGGGAGTGATTCTGCACATGACCATACCAAAATAAGGGTGCTCTTTTGCATGTCAAATATCCCTAAATAATAGGAGCTTAGGCTAAGTGTGTCTAAAAAAGCTTGAATGAAAACCAACTGTAGAAATTTTGCAAATCAAAGCCAAGCCAAGCTCCATTATGACCCTCTATCCATCCTATCAGCCTACAAGGGTCGCATAATAGGCTAATCATCAAGTCTATCGATGTCCACTAAAAAAGGGGACATGACAATCTACCCCTCCTAAAATTGTTTATCCCTAAGCAATATCATAACAATGAACCACTCGATCCACCTGGGTCTCAAATGTAGTTATGCTTTGCACTACTATTAATCAATGCAAGTTCCTGAAATATCCTCTGTAGTATAACCAAGAGGAACCCACAATCAAACTGGGAAATGCAACTCAACCAATCTCAAAAATCACAACTGCCCTGGATGTATCGATACTGTAGTCTATGTAACTTGCTACTACCAATTCCATCTAC
Organism: Torreya grandis; assembly: GCA_037957365.1. Classification (NCBI taxonomy): domain Eukaryota; kingdom Viridiplantae; phylum Streptophyta; class Pinopsida; order Cupressales; family Taxaceae; genus Torreya; species Torreya grandis. The sequence continues at coordinate 1,892,853 of JARHVA010002140.1, forward strand.
AAAAGATGGTGCCAATCCATCCCATAATGGATGGTAAGAAACTAGATCCGATCCACACCTGCATGAAATCAAATCATCTAACTCTGGGTCAAAATAAAAATAATGAGCATATCCTACCGTATAATGTTGGTAGGAACCCCCAAACTCTACTACTGGCTCACCATCACTTAACTGGGAATCAATAGATGGCTCCAATCTCTGACTCCAAGTGGTTGTAGGCTAGATAGGATCCTGTGTAATTTGCTCAACAAACCCCAGCTCAAAATCCCTATGAGGTAGCATAGTAGAAAGGATCACTATAATCTCCCCACCCAATCTGCTTATAGCACTAGTACCTCAGATGAGAACACCTTCTATCACTTTATGCGAGTCCAAACGAACACCTTCACTATCTAAAAAATACTCCATGAATGATTCAATGTAGTAGAAATTATATGAGGAAGCATCAACATACTCCCCCACACACCACAATTGATTCCTCTATAAAAATGGTACAACAAACGGTACCATACTATCATATCTATGAGAAGAATCAATCTGGAGACTCGACTCCACTGGTATCCCAAACTCATCAGGACTAGGTACTCCCAAATCCTGAACATGTGTGTTAGCCCCCACAATGTGTTCCTCAGCTATAACTATAGGAACATACTCACAATCAACACTCAATGTACTAACCTTTGAGTATACCTCCACACTCTAAATGCCAGCATCAGACTCATCCTCATCTAACTCTGAAAAAGCTACTGCTGAAACTATCTCATCATCACAATCTCTAACTCCCACGTCCTCTGAAACTAACTAAGAGTCCAAATCCTCATGACTAAGCTCATCCACATGTCTCTCAAAATCTAAGTGAGCCACCTTCATTGTCTCCATGCCCTCCTTGATCTGTTGTAAGTCATCACAAGAAGAACCTGATGTAACTCCTTTCTGTCTCCTTATGTTTTGAAGATATTGTCTCACATTGGCAGCCACTAATCTAGCCTCCTTGGCCTTTTGTGACCACATATCACATAAATTTTGGGTCCTTTCCATATCCATCCAAGTTTGATGTTCTTGATGTGAAGATGAAGGAACAATATGATCATGTAAAGAATCCATACTCTTATTATCCATATCATTAGCATGCTCTATGTTGGTCTCCAATGTAGAAGTCTCAAGTGAAACTTCTTGCAAAGATGATATAGACAACTCATTCCCCATGGCTGCCCTCATATCCTCTTGAGTCAAATCAACATGTCTAACAACTGGTGTAGGGCTGCCCTCAACCCCTGTAGAGACCTCTTGTTTCTCCTTCTATCTATTTTGTGATGTGGACCTTTTACGAATGGATGCCATATACTGTACTAATTTGTCTTCGAATGTAGGGTCTGAAATAATTTCATTCATCCTCCTTTGGGTTTCAGCCAACATATTCAAACTTTGTTTCAACTTCTTCATATCCTTGTCCCACTATTTGTGAGTACTTAAAGTCATCATGGATACTTCGTTGATTCAATCTACCCAACAGGATGGCAGGAATTTGGCTCTGATACCACTATAATGTCCCTTACTTAGGGGCTCCCTTTTTTTGCAAAAAGCTCTGATACCACTGTAATATCCCCTTCAAACAGGGAATATAGAAATACAAAAGCTCTGAACAAAGATACAATCTTGCAGAATAAATTCAGAAGATAAACAATAAACCACAGTAAATCTCTTAACTACCAATCAAAGATATTATTATTTGTCCAAATGATTACAATAGTTGTCCTTTGTCATGCATATACAGAATATGAAAATATAGTCTTGAAAACTTGATTCCTCTAGAAAACTAGAAATAACCCTGGGTCTGTGTGGCTTTCAGGTCGCTGTGTCAAAAACACAGTCACTATCGTCAGTCGATATACTACCGACGTCGGTCACTGTGGGTCCTTCTCTTCTGATGTCGGTCTTCAGTCAACTGATGTCGGTCACTGGAGATCTCTGCCTATCGATGTCAGTATTTGCATGGATTTGTATGAACTTCGTATGACTGCCAATATAATATAACACACCTTGATAGCTGAACAACCTGATCTCAAGATATATGATTCTAATACAAAAGATCTATATCTGTATAACTTATTGAATCCAAAAACCTAATAAAATAAATACCTGGAAAGCTCTGTGACAACTTTTGTATGAAGTTACCTCTCAAATATATAAACCTCTGTGATAACTTCTATATGAAGCTATCTCTCAATTTGGCAATAGATCGGCTGATATTTCACAGCCTCTAAATCACACACACTGAAGAGTGGACGTTCTCCAATGCAGATGGAATCTTGGAACCCTTGGCTCAGTCTTCACAAAAGAATTCTTCAATATCAAAAATCAATAATCAATGCATAATTCAATAATGGCCTCCATGAAAAACCCTTATACCCTCAAAAAGATGTGCTTGCCCTAATTAGGGTTTTCTTAAATTAGAATTAGGGTTTCTAATTAAAAATAGGCCAAATAATTAATATTTGATTAAATCAATCAAATATTAATATCTTCCTCAATATATGTCTGATCCTCGAACCGACTAAAGCTGGTGAATCAGGGAGTGATTCTACACATGACCATACCAAAATAAGGGTGCTCTGTTGCATGTCAAATATCCCTAAATAATAGGAGCTCAGGCTGAGTGTGTCCAAAAAAGCCTAAATGAAAGGCAACTATAGAAATTATGCAAATCAAAGCCAAGCCAAGCTCCATTATGACCCTCTATCCATCCTATCAGCCTACAAGGGTCGCATAATAGGCTAATCATCAAGTTTGTCAATGTCCACTAAAAAAGGGGACATGACATAGCATCAAAGAAATAAAATAAAATGCATGATATGGATCATGGCATTGAACACATTTGATAAGAAACAAATAAACAAGCAATAATTAAGAAGCAAGAAGCATACTATATGGGCCAAGGGGCCATGCAAACAAGGGACATGGGCACATATCACTCAAACTAGAAATAAGTATGGAAGGCATGTTAAAATACCACATACACATACAAGTGAAATAAGAAAAGTTGGCACAGGAACCATAGGCACATAAAGGAGTATAAAAAAATGACATTAGAAAATATCCTAAGGCAAACACATGAAAAAGAAGCAAAGGGCATTGGCAAATGTCCTAAGGCATAAGTAGGAGACAAGTTGGAATTTAAAATGCAATCACGCAATCTACACTAAGCAATTAGAGAAAGCATGTAATAACTAAAAAGTTAGAAGCACATCTCACTGATCAAAGAAAATGTGAGAGTATGTAAAACATGTATAATATAAGACTAGGTACATACTAAGAAATACAAAAGTGCTAGATACTAGTGAGATGTTGATATAGTATTATATGTAAGCTATAAAGTAATGTACATCATCATGATAACTCAGAGTGTGTGGTGTAGAAATGACATAACCTGGATATATATGCCTCTCTGTGTGTGTGTGTGTGTGTGTGAATTTATCTATATAAAAAAGTATGAATTCAAATTGCATAGAAGATATTACCACACATGTTTTGAAATCACATGGTCTTGGGTTCAGGGAAAGGTGAGGATCACTTTTTAAATTACAATGGACTCCATGGATGTTGGATTATCCTTTCATATTATTCCCATTCAAGTCTGCAAGCCATATCATACTATACAATCACTTAGAAAGGCTATGTCATATTGAAACATAATCCATATATGCATCTTAAAATTCTAATGTTAACATTGAATACTAAGAATAGGATTTTTGTATGTCCTTATGGCCTCTGACATCAAGTTATTATCACATATATAATTGGCCACTATCAAGAATGTTGGGTGAATATTTTGTCGGCCAGCTAACTGGTGACCAAAATAGTTCCTATCACCACAACATAGGGAGATCAGTCAGCTAGATGTGCAAGTTTATTACATCAGCAGGGGACAAATCTCTCCTCTCATCAAGGGGAGGTTCCCTATTAAATATTTATATGGCACGGATATATGTATATAATTAAGCATAAAATAACACATGGGGTGGTATCATAGCATCTACCTCTCTTTTTTCAGAAGTAATGTATAAAGAACAAAAGGGGGAAATCCTAGTTTGTAGCCAACAACATTCCTCTTCTTTCAGGGATGGTATCAAATGGAGAGAAAGAAATCACCTAAAGTGACGAAGTTCACAAGAACACTCACGTAAGCACAAAGTCTTCCATACTCTCCTTCACCGATTCAGAATGAGTACAATTGTAGAGTGAAGTGAAGCACAAAGTCTTCACCTGAAACTACAAAAGATAACTAAAACTTAAAGATAAAAGCAGCACAAAGTCTATCTTCTACCTCTCAGAAATGCCCTTAGATAATACTAACACACCCACTTTGCTTATTAAATTAGATAAACAAGATATTATCAAGAAAAAGGACGTAAGAACTATTTCCTAAATAACATAGACAATCTCAACACAAAGTCTGAACTAACCTGCTTCTCATTCATTCAACAAAATATGATTTACAAATTTGAGCACAAAGTCTCAAAAGTTGATTCAATTTCAGAAGAGTGTTTTCTATTAATTTTTCCAAGATCATTTACAAATGAGGTCTCCACCATATATAGGGAGAAAATCCTCAAAAAGAGAAAATAATAAAATATACAAAATATCTTGGTCAAAGATGACTCATCTTTGACTTTTAAATATTTTTTTGAAATATTTACATGTAATTACATATTTCAAAATTGCATGCACTTTACATAAAATAGAAGTGCATAAGGAGATAAGAAGAAAGAATGAGAGAGATTCAATTCTTGCTGCCAGATTTCTTCATATGTGCATCAAACATTGTGATGGATGCCTAAATTCTGATGTTGTCTAGCACAACTATGTTCTTAGAGATGATTTTGGCTCTAATCAATGCATCTTTCAATGCTATGATGGCTTTAGTGTGGCTAGTTAACCTGGATTTTAGATTCTCCAAAGTTAATTGAGCATCTAGAATGCTGTCCATGGTAGACATTGAGAAGGATTTTTCTTCAAAATCTCTTTGAACCATCTCCTTGAAATTATGAATCATTTCTTTTGCTAGAAGGAACTGATTGTCCTTAGAGGTTAGGTTGCATGGCAGCTCTTCTAGTTTATTTAGCAGGCTCAGGTCACTCTTCTCACTAGCCTCCTTGAAAGCTTTGAGATCATCAATTAGGTCTTTGAGTACCTAAATCCTAAAGATCAGTGACTCCTTGATTTCAACATAGGAGTCCTTGCTGGAGATGACACCGATAGATATTAAGGTGCTTTTCTTGAGATCCTTCATTTCCTTCCATCTGCTAAGATATTTTTCTGAACTATCGATCTCTTGAGAAATGAGGGAGACAAAGTCATCTAACTCTGCTTTTACCTTCTTCATTTTTCTTGTTTTTTTTGCAACCTCTGACAGCAAAGAAACTCTCTGAGTATGCATCTTTTCAATATAGTCCTCTAGGACTTTTCCCTTCAAATAAGTCTTTTCTACTTTTTGAATGACTGAGTCATCCATGGAGAAGGCCTATGGAGTTGCTGCTTCAGAAGGAAGAGTGAACCATTTTATTACTCTAGTTAGCTGCTCTACTTTGGCCTTGTAATAATCCTTCATTTCCTTCTCCCAATCAAATTTCTGGACCATGATGTCCATAGCCGATTGAAGATTACTTTTCGCACCTTCGTGAGTAACTTTGCCAATTTCAACATGAGAGATGGAATAGCTGCTCATCTCAAAACCCTCAAGGGTTGCATCCTGTGGAGGCTTGGCAATTTCCAAAAAATTTTGTCTTTTTTCTTTAACCAATTTAGAGAGGATCCTTGGCCGCTTAGGAGCCTTTGCTTTCACCGGCACTATTTTGCCAAAGTTGAATTCATCTAGGGAGATGGCCATCTTCTTTCTTTTTGGCATGAAAGTAGTCATCCAAGGTAGGAGAGAATTACCTATTGTGGCAATGGTTGTCTCAGTCAGTGTTACTGTAGCAGTTTCCATACTGCTAGTGGTGATAGTAGTTGCAGTTGGAGTAACTGGTGAAACTACACCAACTACTGATTCTGGCTTGGGTGCAGGGCTTGCTGGCAAGTTGAAGGAAGGAGATGATAGACTTGGAATGGATCTAGAAGAGTGAGGGGAACTTCTAGAAGGGCCTTAAGGATCACCAAATATGACTCTAAAAGGAAAAGCAGCTCTGAAAGAGGGAATACTAATAGGAGAGATGGGAGAAGAGGGTACCACAGGAGACTAAGGGGGAGAAGGAGAGACGCTCTAGAGTGGTTGCGCTTGTTCCTGTGAGAGTAGAGGTCCAGTGATAGGTTGCCCTGACAGTTGATCATCTTTCTCCATGGGCTAAGCTGCCTGTGCTTGTGGGTTTTATTCCTCAGTTCCTTTTGGTGCCGCTTCAGGCTCTTCAGTAGCCTTAGGTTTCTTGGATACAAAGATGATCCTAGGCTTGTGAGGCTTAGAAGGAGAAGGGATATCACCTTTGTTTTTTGTTCTGTTCTCTACTTTCCTCTTCAATTCTGCCTAATATTTAGCCTCTGATCCCGTAACAAATTCCTTCAAGGTGATCCCTTTGGCTGCTAACCAATCATTGGTGTTATCCAATATTAGTTTGAATCTTTTTCTCAGAGAAATTAGCTCCTTTTAAGATCACTGAATTGGAGGAATAGGGGAACTAACAACCTTCTCTGCCAGATACCTGCTATTAATAATGTTTCCATCATCAACTAAATTGGAGGGGATCTCTGCAAGCCCTAGGTATTTAATTTGCTCTAGGGTCAGCCTACAATAGTCCATTTTTCTAATCTCCTTGACTATTCTGAGGTCAACCCAGATATCCTCAATCATGGGTTCATGGAATTGGGTTTTCCTCTTGATCTTCTCCTTGACTCCCCTGTAGTCAAATTTTTTCCATCTCTTGAATGGTTTTAAAGTAACCATCTGCATTTCAGTTTCCATGACTGGATTTGGTTGATGTTGCAATGGAATACCTGCCAATCTCAATTGGAAACTTGAAACCTAGTCTCTTTAGTTCCATCTATCTAGTATGCACGACAATGAGTTGTCAGCAAAGCTCCATTAGAACTAATTTATCTGAAGGGAACCTGGGGAGCATGTAGGGGTAACCCTGGTAAAAGCCGACCTGAAGATAACTAAAAGTGGGGAACTGAAGGAACATGCAGCCATAATCATTGGCCACTGCCTAGGCCTCGTCTGATATTCTCTTCTGCTCGAGCTGAGGGTCAAAGAGACATAAAAATGTAACAAAAAAGGCATCATTTACCCTCTTGAAGTGATGGGTTGACCCTTAAAACATTAGTTGAGGATAATATGAGTAGACCAGGGTGGTCTTTCTATCTCTTTTAGTAGTTAATCTCGGAAAAGACCACATTGTGGTAGCTATGTAAACTAGGTATGAAGTCATGTAGAACTTGAAGGAAGTCTGTACCTTGGTTAACTACTCATGGAGGGCATTGCTAATTTGCTCTCCCCAAAAGATGGCTTGTTTGCCCTGGAGGATGATCGTGATGAATGGATACATTCATTCATAAAACTGTGAAGAAGACGGGAGGCTCTTTACTCTATTGAGAAGGGTGATCAAATCACCAACTTCTTTGAAGAAATCACTCCTCAGAAAGTTCTATGGCCATCTTGATAAGCTCATCTTGGGGGAATTCAACCACTTATAGTTCATAACTTTCTTCGCCCTCTTAGGGTCTTTGTCATACTCCTTCTAAGCATCTCTGAAGTCAATTTGGGTTACTTCGGTGGCTGGAGGGCACATGAAAACTTTATTGATGAATTTGGGGTCTAACCGAATCACCATGTTTCCACTGGCGTCTGAGACCAACCTGGTTTCTTTATTGTAGAAGCGAGCGCATTGGAGGATGAACTTAGTGTGATGCACTGCTACCAAAAAGGTGGCCACTAGGTGGATGTTGCTCTCGATGATCTTCTACATCCCAGTGCTTGGGTTCGTCACCTTTGTTCATGCAAAGAATTTGGCCATGTCCACATGGCCGATCTCAGTGTCCTAAATATCATCAATGTTAGAGGTGACAGAAGTGAGGGGGAGGATGCCCTGATACTTGTATTTCATTGTTTTTGCCTTCTTGGGAGATGCTTCTATCATTGGGAATGATCTCAATTGGATGGGAGCAGATGTGTAAGAGTTTGCTGATTGAACTGCAGTCATGATCACAGTAATTAGGGGAGAGAAGATGAATGGGGAAAATGCATTTTGAGTGATCATGACCACGGAGGTCACTTAAATAGGCCAGGTTAGGAGAAGGAGCAAAAAATGAGGAAGAAAGGGAAAGAAAAGGACAGGTGGGAAATTTCTGGGAGTTAGGAAAATCCAGGGGAGGGATGCATGGGTGGTAAAATTTGTCGCCCCTACATCCAGATATGAAAAAGTGTAAGGGTGGAAAAATTTGTTGCCTGTGCAGTGATGGCCTACATAGGCAGCAAATTTTGCTGGCTTTGCAGGTTGGAGGAAAAAAAAAGAAGGGTAGTGAATTTTGCCACCCCTATGAGGAATACTTGCAGAGGTGGCAAAATTCACCACCCTTGAAGAGAAGGGTTGCATAGGTGGCAAATTTTGCCACCTATGCACGTGAGGCAAGGGATGTGCACGAGCGGGTAAATTCGCCGCTCATGCATGAGAGAGAGAGAATGGAAGCCCGTGGGTTAAGAAGAGGGACGGTGTGAATTGCCATCCTTGTGGGGAAGAAAAACTTTTAAACTAACCTAAAAATAATGGAAAGCTAAGGAGGAACAAAGAAAAACAAAAAGCAAAAGCAAGACCTACCTGATAAACTGTGTGTGCCATGAGGTTGAATCCACCAAAATGCACTTCGACTCGTCAACTGGGTCACTCAGATGCAAGAAGTAGGAGGGGAGAAAGAAATAATGAGAAAGAAGAGGTTCAAATTGGGTTATATGGGGTGAAAAATCCACCCCAACAACCCATCATACATAGTAATAAATGTTGTGCATGATTATCGAGACATGCAGGGGCGGCAAAATTTGTCACCCTTGCATGTTCCATTTAATCTGAGTGCAGGGGTGGAAAAATTTGCCACCCTTGCATGTCAAAGTGTAGTGGTGGAAAAATTTGCTGCCCTTGCAGGGAAAAGTATAGAGGCAGCAAATTTTGCCGCCCTAGCACAAAAACAAGGAAAATGTAAAGGTGGCCAAAATTGCCACTCTTACACGAAACGAAAGAAAAGACTAACTCTGGAAGAGGTAGTCTGAAGAGGGGACATGGTTCCCAGAACATTTCAAGACCATAATGGCCTTCATTTTTTGGGAAGACGTGTTTCACAAATTTTAGAAGGTTTAAATAGACCAAGATGAGAATGAGGAAAACCCACCTCGAAAACAAACTTAGAGAGACGCAAGATGAAACAGACAAGTTTTGTAGAGGGTTGTTCCCAAAAATGAGTTAAGCTGATTTTGGAAACAACAGCTGGCTCCTATTGGAGAACTTCTGGTGATCAAATTGATTAATGAGAATAGAAACCAGTCTCTAAGTGCCTTCATCCAAGTCATTGGGCTACGGAGTCAAGCTAAAAACAAAAGAAAGAAAATAGAAAAAACATAAAAAGTGTACATATATACAAACAGAATCATCTAAGCTTCAAAGATTGAATAGCTTCAAATGCTGCCCACTATGAGGTAGTGCAAATGGCATTCCATCTTGGTAATCTAGCAAGAAGCTGACCTCACCACAAAGCTGTCGAATGGTGAACGGGCCTCTCCATAGGGAGTCAAATTTGACATGCATCCCTTTTGGTTCCTGCCTCTTATCCCATAACAAGACTTGATCTCTGACTTGGAAATCATGCACTCTAGCTCTCTTATCAAAAAGTGCCTTCACTCGAATCTGATGCTTCGTAATTTTGTCCACTACTATAACTCATTGTTCATTCAGCTCGATCAGACACATAATCCTTTTGTCAACTGAGCTTTCGAAGGTTGAGTCTTTGATTGCTTTAGTTAGCCTGAGCGCTGGTAGTTCAAGGGTGATGGGGATTTCTAAATTTAATCCATATAGGAGTTGGAAAGGTGACATACCTATATCCATTTTAGGTGTTATCCTATCGGCCCATAAAGCATCATATAAAGCTTTGTGCCATGTTCTCTGGTTGTCATCTACCAACTTCCTGATAATGGTGACCAGGTTCTTGTTACTCGATTCTGCTTGTCCATTTTCCTGAGGGAAATAATATAAAGTGTGAGATAAGGTAATCCCATAACCAAAGCAAAATTGAGTAATTTCATATGAGGAAAAATAGGCTACATTATTTGTTACAATTTTGAGCGGAACCCCAAATTGAGAGATGATATTTTCTTTGAGAAAATTACACACTACTTCAGATGTAGCGTGCTTGGTTGGGATGGCCTCCACCCATTTGGTAAAGTAATCCATTACAGTGAGGACATAATCATGCCCGACACTTGAAGATGGGTTAACCACACCAATAAAATCAATACCCTACTGTTGGAAAGGTTCTTCAATTATAACCGGCTTTATAGGTAATGCAGTCAGCTTAGGCTTCCCAATGAACTGTTGACACAATTTGCACCTACGCACCCATTTTTAGGCATCCTAGAACAACGTGGGCCAATAATACCTTGCTCATAGAATTTTGTGTGCCATCACCAGTGTAGAGAAATGCCCTCCATAGGCCAAATTGTGGAAAGACTTTAAGAGTCTTTCTTGTTGTGCCCTATCAATGCAACAAAGAAATGCCCCATCTAGGTTTCTCTTATAAAGACCATTGTCCCACAAGACATAGCCAACTGATTTCAATTTAACATTCCATTTTTCTTTATAAAAAAGATGAGTGGGACATTCACCATATGTCAGAAAGTGAGCAATATCTGAATACCACTCATCAGTGGTTGCAACAAAGAGGACTATAGACACATCCTCGGTCTCTACTTCATTTTCTGCTTTATCCAGAATGTTGTTGGCGATCAACTGGCAAAGACCCTTTCCCCATACAAGTTTTGTAGGTTTGATATCTAGATTGAACTCCTGAGTCTTGGCAATCTAATTACCTCGCTTCGTACCAAACTCTTGTTGAGTCAAAATAGATTTTACTGTTGTGTCAGGTATGAGAACTTCAGTGTGTGAGTTCAGGATATAAAACTTGAAATACTTGACTGCTTTGACCACTGCATATGCATGTTTTTCCACGTTAGAATATTTCAACTCATGGACCTTGAGTGGGCAACTCATGAAGGAGATAGGAGATTCTACACCTTCCTAATTTAGTTGAACTAAAATGGCCGATAGTGTATGCTCAGAGGCATAACTATATATCTTGAAACTTTTAGTGTAATCTGAGCAGACTAGGACTGGTGCAAGAGCAATCACCTCTTTGATTTCATTGAATGTTGATTCGCCTTCAGTGGTCCACCTAAATACATCATTTCCTTTCATCATGTTGATAATGTGACGAGTTTTTTCAGCAAACTCAGGAATGAACCTTCGAAGAAAATTCACCTTTCCAAAGAAAGAGTGAACTGCGGTCTTATTGGTCGATAGAGCAAGTTCCTAGATGGACTTGACTCTCTCTGAATCAATTTTAATACCTTCTCGAGACACGATGTGTTCGAGAAGTTTCCCCTCAGTAACTCCAAAGATAGATTTCTTTAGGTTTAAAGAAATACCATTCTGGCAACAACATTTCAGTATCCTTTGTAGATGATGAACGTGCTCAGAATGATGCTTTGAAAACACTGTCAGATCATCCAGGTATACTACAATGTATTTCCCCATTTTATCCTTGAAAGCGAGATCCATCACCCTTTGAAACATGGCACCTGCATTTATCAGACCAAAAGGCATTCTTCAGTAAGCAAACGTGCCCTAAGGTGTGGTGAATGTTGTCTTGTGCTGATATTCTTTCTCAACTTCAACTTGATTGTACCCCAAAAAACCATTTAGCATTGATAACATTTCTGAACCTATTACCATCTGTAGGACCTGATCCATGATAGGAAGGGGGTAGTTATCTTTTAAAGACAATTGGTTTAAGTTCCTGAAATCCACACAGATTTGAATTTCACCATTCTTCTTCCTGATGGGTACTATGTTGGCAACCCATGTTGAGTGATGGATTGAAAAAATTATCCGAGCATCCAGCATCTTTTATATCTCAGTTAAAATAGTACCTGAGATTTTTGGATTATACTGCCTAGATTTTTGCTTGTAAGGTATAGAGTTTGCCTTCAAAGGAATGTCATGGCGAATATCATTAGGCCTTAGTGATTTTAGATCATCATAGGAATAGGCCAACACATCCATATATTGGTGAAGTAAATTAGCAAGCTTAAACCTTTCCTCGGGAGTGCAACATTTCCCAATGTTTACCATTTTAGGATCTTGTTTGGTTCCCACGTTAATTTGATCAAAATCCAGAGAGGAGTTTGAATTTGTTCATTGTTGCTTAATAAACCTGTCATGGTTATCAAACAACTTCTCTAGGGAAACCAGGCCTTTGGAAATCTTGTTCCCCTTTAGTTGTACGAAATCCTCACTTGTGTTCATAATTGATTCAGGAGCTGCTTCACTACCTTCAAAACATAGTTGTTTAAAACTATCCTTTTGCTCTAAGAAGGTGATGATTTGATCATCGTTATTGAATACTTGCCAATGATCGGTGTTATTAGGTACACTTGGTCAAAATACTAGTTCGATAGTGTACTTATCTTCTCTAAAGTTTGGATGAGGAACTAAAAGGGTAGCTGAGACGGCCAATGCATCCGCTCGATCATTGAATTCTCTTGGGACAACAAAGATGTTGAAAGCGTCAAAATTTTCAATTTGGTCCCAGACCAGATTGCGGTAGTGGTGCAACCTTTCATTTTTCGTCTGATAGAGGTTCCTCACTTGGTAGACTATCAACTCAGAATCTCTTTTAGCATGTAGTTGTCTAATGCCCCTTTCTCTGGTAGCCCATAATCTGAGTAATAGGGATTCATTCTTAGCTATGTTATTGGTATTGCTAAACTACAATTTGTAGGACAAATGAGTAATCTCTCCTCGTGAAGACACCAACACAACTCCAGCTCCCGTACTAGTAGAGGAGTAGCTGCCATCAAATTCTAAGGTCCATACCTCATTAAATGCTGCCTTTTCTTTGAAAACTCCTTTGTCTAGGGAAAGAGGCTCTTCCATGCGCTCATTTTGATTTGTCAATTTTTTTTCTATACTAGTTGAACAAAGTCTCAAGTTATCACCTGAAGGAGTTTCATCAGGTGTCTCATGGGTTTCATCCATAGATAGGAAGTAGTTGCCCATACCTGAGGACTCAAATAAAATTTGAGCTTCCAGTGCTGATGATCTAGTAACTACGTACCTTGCTTCTTTTTCAAGAAGTAACTTCTTCATGATACCTTGAACTAGAATTCTTGCTTTCAACAAGTCCATACTTAGCTCACCTCCAACATCCTTGCAAGAATTCCTCTCGAGAAGGATGCCATAAGATGCAGGAACATCGGCCACTAAAACCATTATTTTTATCCACTTCTCTGGAAAAGCCGTGAAGGCATATTGAGCATTTTTTATTTGACCAAGGAGAGGAACTTGCTTATTTTCCATAGAAAAGCACCTCCCAAAGGTTCTGGTCAAGGTCAAGCCAAGGGAATCTACCACCTTAGCAGGCATGACGTTATCTGAAGCTCCAGAGTCTATGATGTAATTACTCAGCTTATAACCATTTATAAGCAAGGAGACATAAAATAGTTCAATTTTCCCAGGAGCGACAAGAGGAGTCATAGCAAGATTGTTTTGAGCAGATTTATCTTTAGGGAGATCGGGAGAAACTTTTGAAGAGTCTTGTCCTACAGAGATGGCTTTGTTTTTTACATATTTTGCTAACCTATCAAACTATTCTGGGTCAGCTCTCAAATATTTGACCTCTATCATTTGAATTTTAGTCTTTCTAGCATGGTCGATTATATCAAATAATTGAAAAGAACTTGTAACAGAGGAAGAGAGTCCATCATCAGGGACTTTAATAAGTGCAACACTGGTTTGAGTAGCAGAAGTGGAAGATATCAGGTGATTGGGGATACTCACCTTTTTATGGGTTCCCTGATCTTTTGATTGTGGAGGCAATGGAGTCCCACATTTGGCAATGAAAACTACTGGTCGAGGTTCTTCATCAACCTTTCCTTTGTCAGTTTGTGAAGCTGACTGATTTTGAGATCTGGTGAAAATAGTGTATGATCCATCCAAACCCTCCCCTTTACTTCCAGCTTCATCTTGGTAATCCAAAAAAATGATATTAGAGTCACCAGATAATTCCTCTTCCTACTCATTGAAGAGATTAGCATCTTCTTGTTGATCTAACTGAGGTTGAAAAGAGTTGTCGTGCTCAGCTTCCAGGTAGTTGACCGCTGAATTGGTAGGTACTGCTTCAATGGACAATCTCCTTGGAGGGGGAGGTAGGCGATTAGATTGCCCTTGGTTCTGGGCAGCAGTACCTTGATATTGCTGATTCTAGAATGTTCTCTTGGATGCATCTCAATAGGTAGGAGTAGATGTACCTTGGGGCCATTTGCCTCTTTAAAGCTATCAGTTCATTTTTCAATTTTTGCACCATAAGATCTGTAGTACCTATAGACGAGCTTTCATTAGATGAAGAAAATCTATTTTTACTTAGGTCTTTTCTGATCTTACCTGCCAGGATAAGATCATCTTCAATCTCAATAGCCAAACTTTGATCCAACGTTAAATCCATAGGGCCATCTCACCTTAATAGGAAACTTACTTCAGGAAGCTACGAATTGATGAAAAAGCACTTGAGATTTTTCGGCGTGGGCTGAGCCACAGTTGGAATTTGGTTTCTCAACTTGTTGAATTTAGCTATGAAATCCCTCATGGGTTCTTTCTTCAATTGTGTTAGTTGAGCTAACAAAGCGTGTGCATCTTTAGCAGGTTTAAACCTAGCTTCAAATTTGGACTTGAGCGTATCCCAGTCTATTACTGACCTGGCCTACAGGTGATAGAACCAATCCGTGGTAGCTCCATGCAAAGTTTCCACAAAAAGTCTAACTACTACATCTTCGAATTCCACACCAATCATGCCACATGCTATGGAGAAAGCGACAATATGCTCGTTGGGATGAACCTTTCCATCACTAAAAAACTTAGGAATTTTTTTTTAGAACTACGAGGTAGTTCATGCAAAGGTGCAGTCAAATTGAGAGGACCAAAGAAAATTACCCCACAGGCCTTGAGCCATAATGTTAGGATGATTAAATGGTGGGATAACAAACCTTGGTGGAGTATTTACTGGCTAGGCATGGTTAACTATAGGAAAAGAAGTTCTACCTTGTTTTGGTGACCTGATAGAGTTAGGGGGAAACTATTATAATGTTAGAGGAAAGGTGACGGAGGAAAGAGATCAAAGTTACTTTGTTGTGCCAACTCAAACACAGGGTCAACAACACCCTTAGATCTTTGGCTTCTAGTGTAGCGTGGAGTTTCCAGATTTTGAAATAAAAAAGGGACTAAAATTGCTTTAAGTTGAAGTTTGAGGCCTCAAAATGCATGTTCTTTCCAGTGGTTCTAGTTTTGTAGACCAGATAACATAACAGAGGTAGATGGTAAGGCTATAATGATAATGGGTAAGATGTGGAACAGAGTCGCCAAACTATGTAATGGATAAGGGTAGGGACTACTTCAATCTAAAACTTGAGGTTTCATACTGCACATTCGAATCCCCAACAGAGTCACCAAAAAGCTGTTGGGTGAATATTTTGTCAGCCAGCTAACTGGTGACCAAAATAGTTCCTATCACCACAGCATAGGGAGATCAGTCAGCCAGATGTGCAAGTTCATTGCATCAGTAGGGGACAAATCTCTCCTCTCATCAAGGGGAGGTTCCCTATTAAATATTTATATGGCACGGATATATGTATATAATTAAGTAGAAAATAACACTTGGGGTGGTATCACAACATCTACCTCTCTTTTTTCAGAAGTAATGTATAAATAACGAAAGGGGGAAATCCTAGTCTGCATCCAACAACATTCCTCTTCTTTCAGGGATGGTATCAAATGGAGAGCAAGAAATCACTTGAAGTGATGAAGTTCACAAGAACACTCACGTAAGCACAAAGTCTTCCGCAATCTCCTTCACTGATTTAGAACGAGTACAATCATAGAGTGAAGTGAAGCACAAAGTCTTCACCTGAAACTACAAAAGATAACTAAAACTTAAAGATAAAAGCATCACAAAGTCTATCTTCTACCTCTCAGAAATGCCCTCAGATAATACTAACACACCCACTTTGCTTATTAAATTAGATAAACAAGATATTATCAGGAAAAAGGATGTAAGAACTATTTCCTAAATAACACAGACAATGTCAACACAAAGTCTGAATTAACCTGCTTCTCATTCATTCAACAAAATATGATTTACAAATTTGAGCACAAAGTCTCAAAAGTTGATTCAATTTCAGCAGAGTGTTTTCTATTAATTTTTCCAAGATCATTTACAAATGAGGTCTCCACTATATATAGGGAGAAAATCCTCAAAAAGAGAAAATAATAAAATATACAAAATATCTTGGTCAAAGATGACTCATCTTTGACTTTTAGATATTTTTTTGAAATATTTACATGTAATTACATATTTCAAAATTGCATGCACTTTACACAAAATAGAAGTGCATAAGGAGAAAAGAAGAAAGAAGGAGAGAGATTTAGTTCTTGCTGCCAAATTTCTTCATATGTGCATCGAACATTGTGATGGATGCCTAAATTCTGATGCTGTCTGGCGCAACTGTGTTCTTAGAGATGATTTTGGCTCTAATCAGTGCATCTTTCAATGCTATGATGGCTTTAGCGTGGATAGTTAACCTGGATTTTATATTCTTCAAAGTTAATTGAGCATTTAGAATGCTGTTCACGATAGACATTGAGAAGGATTTTTCTTCAAAATCTCTCTGAACCATCTCCTTGAAATTTTGAATCATTTCTTCTACTGGAAGGAACTGATTGTCCTTAGAACTAATTTATCTAAAGGGAACCTGGGGAGCATGTAGGGGTAGCCCTGGTAAAATCTGACCCAAAGATAACTAAAAGTGGGGAACTGAAGGAACATGTAGCCGTAATCATTGACCACTACCCAGGCCTTGTTTGATATTCTCTTCTGCTCGAGCTAAGGGTCGAAGAGACATAAAAATGTAACAAAAAATGCATCATTTACCCTCTTGAAGTGACAGGTTGACCCTTGAAATGTCAACTGAGGATAATACAAATAGACCAGGGTGGTCTTTCTATCTCTTTCAGTAGTTAATCCCAAAAAAGACTGCATTACGGTAGCTATGTAAACTAGGTACGAAGTCATGTAGAACTTAAAGGAAGTCTGTACCCTAGTTAACTATCATGGAGGGCACTACTGATTTGCTCTTCCCAAAAGATGGCTTGTTTGCCCTGGAGGATGATCTTGATGAATGGATACATCCATTCATAGAACTGTGAAGAAGACGGGAGGCCCCATACTCTGTTGAGAAGGGTGATCAAATCACCAATTTCTTTGATGAAATCGCTCCTCAAAAAGTTTTATGGCCATTTTGATAAGCTAATCTTGGGGGAATTCAGCCACTTATGGTTCATAACTTTCTTCGCCCTCTTAGGGTCTTTGTCATACTCCTTTTGAGCCTCCCCAAAGTCAATTTGGGTTACTTCGGTGGCTGGAGGGCACATGAAAACTTTATCGATAAATTTGGGGTCTAACCAAATCACCATGTTGCCACTGGCATCTGAGACTGACCTAGTTTCTTTGTTGTAGAAGCGAGCACATTAGAGGATGAACTCAGTGTGATGCGCTACTACCGAAAAGGTGGCCACCAGGTGGATGTTGCTCTTGATGATCTTCTTCATCCTAGTGCTTGGGTTCGTCACCTTTGTTTGTGCTAGGAATTCAGCCATGTCCACATGGCCGATCTTAGTGTCCCAGATATCATCGATGTTGGAGGTGATAAAAGTGAGGGGGAGGATGCCCTGATACTTGTATTTCATTATTTTTGCCTTCTTGGGAGATGCTTCCATCATTGGGAATGATCTCAATCAGATGGGAGCAGATGTGCAAGAGTTCGTTGATTGAACTGTAGTCATGATCACAACAATTAAGGGAGAGAAGATGAATGGGGAAAATGCATTTTGAGTGATCATGACCACGGAGGTCACTTAAATAGGTTGGGTTAGGAGAAGGAGAGAAAAACAAGGAAGAAAGGGAAAGAAAAGGATAGGTGGGAAATTTTTGGGAGTTAGGAAAATCCAGGGGAGGGATGCACAGGTGGCAAAATTTGCTACCCCTGCATCCAGATATGAAAAAGTGCAAGGGTGGAAAAATTTGCCACCCATGCAGTGATGGCCTACATAGGCGGCAAATTTTGTTGCCTTTGCTGGTTGGAGGAAAAAAACAAGGGCAACAAATTTCACCACCCCTGCGAAGAATACCTACAGAGGCGGTGAAATTTGCCACCCTTACAGAGAAGGGTTGCACAAGCGGTGAATTTCATCGCCTATGCACGTGAGGCAAGGGACGTGCATGAGTGGGTAAATTTGCGACTCGTGCATGAGAGGGAGAGAATGGAAGCCCGTGGGTTAGGAAGAGGGACGGCGTGAATTGCCATCCTTGTGAGGAAGAAAAACTTTTAAACTAACTTAAAAATAATGGAAAGTTAAGGAGGAACAAAGAAAAATAAAAAGCAAAAGCAAGACCTACCTGAGAAACCATGCACACCATGAGGTTGAATCTACCAAAATGCACTTTGACTTGTCAGCTAGGTCGCTCAAATGCAAGAGGCAGGAGGGGAGGAGGAAATAATGAGAAATAAGAGGTTCAAATCGAGTTATATGGGGTAAAAAATCCACCCCAACAACCCACCATGCATGGCAATAAATGTCGTGCATGGTTATCGAGACATGTAGGGGCAGCAAAATTTGCTGCCCTTGCATGTTTCATTTAATCCAAGTGCAGGGGTAGTAAAATTTGCCGCCCTTGCATGTCAGAGTGCAGTGGTAGCAAAATTTGCCTCCTTTGCAGGGAAAAGTGTAGAGGCGGCAAATTTTGCCGCCCTAGCACAAAAACAAGGAAAATGTAAAGGCGGCCAAAATTGTCGCTCTTACACGAAACAGAAGAAAAGACTAACTCTAAAAGAGGTAGTCTGAAGAGGGGACGTGGTTCCCAAAAAGTTTCGAGACCGTAACGGCCTTCACTTTTTGGGAAGACGTGTTTCATGAATTTTAGAAGGTTTAAATAGACCAAGACAAGAATGAGGAAAACCCACCTCGAAAACAAACTTAGAGAGATGAAAGATGAAACAGACAAGTTTCATAGAGGGTTGTTCCCAAAAATGAGTTAAGATGATTTTGGAAACAACAAAGAACACACTACAGTTCTCAATTGAAACAATACATAGTCCATTATTTAACATATATTTTCTCTCTTAGAGTTGTGACTCATTCAAACTTAGTAAGGAGGGACCATAGGTGCCACATCCAATGCAAGTAGGCTAATGTGTCCAACACAACCATGTCTCATTATAAAAATATTTTTGTATTCCATGTGGTTCCCATCAAGTATTTATGTCATAGTTGTGAACTCAACCTTATGACTAATCCCAAAGTTATAAAATGTATATTCACAAGTGAACCTAGTACAATTTGAGAGTTTTAAAGCATCAATGTGTTATAATCACATATAAACAAGGTCACAAAAATAAATACACCACTTAAAGTGGTGGTAACATTTGTTAAGTGTGGCCATGGGATCATCAACACATGGCTTAATCATAGTTAGGTCTTCCATGATGATCTTGAATCCTACACACAAAAATTATTTATGAGCTTGATGTTTAAAATTGATATTGTATCAAGATAAGTAATTCATATCCTTTTGATCAGTGTGAATGTCTAAATAATTCATCAATGATTGTGATCTAACACTTAGATTTAATTTATGTATTATTCCATTTGACATGAGTATTTCTCTTCAATTCTAATTTTTATTGTGAATCTAAGAAATAACCATGATATACTAAATCCAAAGTGAATATGAAAAATTTGATATCTCAAAATTTATTTATACTTTATATTGTTGCGCCGCAACTAAGGAGATGGTCTCATCAGTATTTCCTTCAATGCACAAGTGTTTCCATTACAAACTGAACAATATGTTGAGGATATGTTACCTTTATCATGTATATTTGACTAAGTCTTACAACTACGAATAAAAAAATGTGAGCATTGTCAAATGTGATTAAGGATATCATTGTGGATTATTAGAGGTTTTGATATCAAGATAATATATTCCCAAATGGGTTGCCTCGTGAAGATTTTCTAATCATGATTCTCTATAAATATTAAGTTCAAAACTTATGGGTGACCATCAAGCTGTTCATAAAAAAATCATGTGCCTAAAACCCAATGATCACCTACATAAAGCTTATATATAAATTCTAATATAATCATTGAGGTATTGATAATATCCTTGATCCTTTGAGAATTCTATTACTGTGGTCTCAAGGGGTTCTTCAACAACATATAAATAAAACTCATCTATGTATCCAAGAGTGGTTATCAAATATTAGACAAGGTTTTAATATAAAATCCATAACCAATAACCAAATACAATATCAAGCCCTAAGATTCATAAGTTAGTACATTATCTCCTACTTTACTTTACAAGATTCACATATCCTAAGTTTGAGGCCTTGGGGATTTATATCTAAGTGATTACATTTTTATGAAGTAGGTTTGTTTGTTAGTTAGTCATAGGTGAATTCATTACCTATGGCCTCATCTTACGTATCATTCCTATAATGACAAAGGGAATAGTTCATATTTTATTAAAATAGGAAACTTAAGTCTCATATGTTTAGTTTAATTATCATTAGCATAACATGCATTCATAAGGGAATATACAACATATACGTAAATTCTCAAATTTATTCTCCTTATCTAATTCACAGTGATTAGATTATTCTTTGCATATAATCCATATATAAATCATAGGATTTAACTTCAAAAAACTAAGGGAGTCTCAAAGATTAATTGTGTTCCTACTTAACATCACATGTATATCCGTTTATAAATAAGCATCAATAAGAAAAAAACATAGTGACCTCCAATATTAAATTAGTAAAATAGTAATTAATCCTTTTCCAAGCATTTTAGATAACTCAAACAATATAAATAGAATATACACAATAAGATAAATTCTTTTTTTAAGTTTTTCACTATGCATATTCATCTCTGTCTATTGCATTATGAATCAAGACAATATTAAAAGTTAGAATGCATGCACAATATCTCTATAATATTATTTTTTATTTTTTATTTTGAATTATTTAACATTTTTCTAAGTGTGTAAACTGATGTATGGTGATGTGAAGTGATAATCTCCTATCCTTGCTTCTCCTTATCCTCTCATGTTTATGCAATAATTCCTATTCTAATAGGTCATATAGAGTGTAGTTAATGTTTTAGGATCCTTTCAAGTATACAAATGTTCTTAGAGTGTGTAATCTACCCTCTAGTTCACTTACCTTATGTTGTCTCATTCATATCACCTCTATGTTGAAACACTTATGTTAGAACCCCATAGGACTTAGAAGTTGGTTTTTAGGTCTTGTTTCATTATGATATAAGTATGATGGTTTTGTGGAAATCATCTTGGTGTATCACCCATTAGATTATTTTCAATCCTTGCTTCTCCTTATCCTCTCATGTTTATGCAATAATTCCTATTCTAATAGGTCATATAGAGTGTAGTTAATGTTTTAGGATCCTTTCAAGTATACAAATGTTCTTAGAGTGTGTAATCTACCCTCTAGTAGGATCATACTCCCTATGTTTATCATAAAAGGTCTCCCATGGCCTATTTGGTGGGAGAGGTAGGTCCGTTGACTCAACATAGAGACCAGGGGTGTCTTCTGTAGGATTTTTCCTAGTTTCCCAATAGGGCAAGCTTTCATGCACGATCTTGGTTCTAATTATATTTGTCCTCACTACAGAGGCTATGTAATCTACTGGGTCATAAACTCACTTGTCTTTGATCAATAGGAAGCCCAAGGAGGTTAACTTCCTTAGCAACATAGTCTCAGCTTCTTTAGCTTCTAGGCTTACATTGCGTACCATCCAAGGGAGATTATACATTCTCCTTTTCTTCTTCTTAGAGCTGAATTCATTATCAACCATTGATACCTACCTGGTGATTTCCAAGAATGCTAATCAAAGAGTTAAAACTTTTGGTAGCAATACTGGCTCCCCACAAAATCCATGGACCCTTAAGGTCATGTGATGGGCCCAAAAATAGTAATCACATGGGATGGGACAACTAACCAAGAGGTTCATGACACTTGGGAATAACCTATTTATAACAGGCTTGGGGTTAAGGCAATGGATGACAGGGGTGATGAATAATTCCTAGAAGTCATATGTGTCACTAGTTTTTGATAAAATATGTGTCCATGAAGACACAGGGATGGTTCTTTGGGGATCAAAGGCTGGGTCATATAGGTTTAGGCTCATAAATTAGGAGAAGAGGTTAGGGTTTTGGTGTAGAATGAGATGGAATAAAAATGAGGAATACTTGAATATCCCTTGTGCCTTAAACTGGGTCAGCTGCTCGATCATGGAGAAGGCAATGTGCTCAGAGAAGTCAAGATGGTACTCTTGTGTCTTGTTAACTATTTTCAACCTAAAGAGGATGGTCATTTGCTCTATGTATACTATCACATCATCCTTCATGCCAAAGATGAGAGCCATCATCGATAGTGTGTCTTGGCTAGTAGGCATGAACTGAGTCTATGAAGCGGGGAGTGTAGGCACCATTGTGTCACCATATGCTATTTGCAACTCAAACCTCAAGAACTTGGTCTAAGTGTTGACATTTTCCCATGTTCTCTATGCCCTTTCAATAGTAGGGAAGGTGGTAGTATCATCGTATCACAGGGCAAACATGTCCCTGATAGCTTGAGGGGTAACCTGCAGCATGAATGGACCTTGCTGAATGGTGTGAGATTGTGGATGGAGCAAGTTTGCACACAACTAAATTATATCTAGACATGGGTGCACAGCCAAGACAATGAACTGATCTAGCTGGGAGGTCCATATCCTCATCTTGAACATCTCATATTGCCTCACCCTGGCTCTTTGTAGCCATCTCTGGTGTGCCCCTTCTCTTTGGTTCTTACCATTGGCTCTTTGCAGAATTGGGTCCACGATTCCATCTACATAGTCCCTTACTTTGGATGGGTCACTGGTCTGACCAACTCCCAAAGATTTTGTTCTCGAGTAGCTTCTAGGTGGTTGTGCAGGAGTTGTGGTGTAAGATCTACTTGCCAGCAACCAGTCGAGATATCTAGGTGCTCATGTTCCTTGTTGGGACGATGATGCTCCTGTCATCTCTATGTTTCTTGTATGACACCCTGGTATGCACTTTGCTCAAGTTAAAACATGCTTGCTAAAACAATTTCACTAGGCGCTAACAATTGTAATGAGCAAGATATTTTTGTAGGAGTGCTTGAGAGTTATAAACTTTAAAATTTGCTAAGGGGGTATTTATGGGCGTATCAAGTCCCAAATGGCATTAATTTTGGGTGATCGTTAGCAAATCCTACTCAATCTTCAAGAAATAGTGAGGCAGACATGTTATGCAATGCAAGGTACCTTAGAGATCTCAAAGATTTGGGGAAGTATTTATTGCGGCAAAACTTAAAGAATTAAAGTATTCCTAAGATGTTGACTCTGCATTTAAAATACTTATTTAAAAGAAAAGTAGGAAAGCAATAACTAAAAACAAAGCAATGTGAAAATGGAAACCTACCTAACTACATTAATTAAATATTCTTATTTCCCTCTAGGATCAAAAATGAACTTTCCTATGTCCTCTTTATGACAAGCCACCTTATGCTGCCATACCAGTGATTGTAATGGGTATACCCTTGATGGGATGTCCTCTGCACCAGCCACACAAATTTACTTGCACTTGAATGGGTCTGAGCAAAACATGTATTCAACACCTATGAACTCTCCTTGCCCTTGAATGCCTATCAAATACTATTTTTTTGTGTTGTCGAGTGTCACCAAGGAATAATTAGCTATTGGTCCTTCACTCTGTGCCTTTTCATACTCATTCTCTTTTGGCTTGTTTCTTTCAAATTCTAACTTTACTTCATCATCTTTCTCTGTGATGATTTCATCCTATTGAAAGGATGAATCTGAAATATTGCCTTCTTCCTACATACTCATTTGAGTCTCAATGCTGCCTTCTTCATATTCAGTCAATCCACATCCTTCTTGAAGGATAGTGTCACCTACCTTAAGAACCTGATCAAGGGAGCTTCCATACTTCTCCATATTTTCTTTCAAAGTAAGGAAAAAGTTAGAAATGATCTCCTGCTCATCTGAGGTGAAGGAAAAATCTATCCTCTTGCCCATCAAAGGGGGAATCTATGCTAATTTCTTCCTCATTTGTTCTTATGAAATCCTCCTGACTAGCCATGAATTGAGCATATTCATCTACATACTCAGCTGCTTCCTTCAAAATATACTCTTCTTCGAAAAAGGATGAAGAAGGCTATGATGGAAAATAAGGAGCTTCTTGAGTAAGAGTGGAAGAG
This sequence comes from Torreya grandis, assembly GCA_037957365.1. Lineage (NCBI taxonomy): Eukaryota > Viridiplantae > Streptophyta > Pinopsida > Cupressales > Taxaceae > Torreya > Torreya grandis. The sequence goes on from JARHVA010002140.1 coordinate 1,917,511, forward strand.
ATTTGAGGGGAAAGTGAGAGTTTGGGGTCCTCTTCCCTTGCTGCTACTATAGTCTCTTCATTATTGGGGAAGTGACTTTGACAAGTTTGACCTTGTTCATGAATAGGGGTGGCATATGCTTGATATGGGATTTGTGGTAGTGGATATGAAGTTTGGTAGACTTAGTAAGCCTATTTCTCATGAACACTTAGCCTCTCTTCTAGAAATACAATCAATCCACACACATCTAGCATTTCATAGGTAAGCTCTTGTCAATTTTCCCTTTCAATGGGATCCCACTCACTTTTGATCAGGTCAATTACTTCCCTTACTTGATAGATGACATGACAAGGGATCTCTTGGCCATATTCCCTTTTGCTATCAAGTTCTAACACATATTTTTTGAATCCCAACAATGCTTTTTTGAAATTGAAAATGAGATCAGGTTGAGCATAAAACTAGTATAGCTCGTGATCATGTGCATCCTCATCACTTGACATAACGCCGAAAGAATCTTGTCCTTGATTAAACATATTTGAAGGATAAGTAGACTCATCGTTATGAGTAATAGAGTTATACATACCAAAAGGTGATTTCTTGGTGATACCGCTTGATCGGTTGATGACTTAGAATCATTGTTGGTGTTGGTAAAAAACCTCCAAAGGCTGATTGGCTGAAGAATACACTAAAATTCTTCAACTCCTTGATAGACGGGTCCCACCGAGTGTGCCAAAAACTGTTGATGGCATAAAATTGTGCTAGGTCTTAGCTGATCAACAATGGGAAGTTTCAAGCTGTGGGATAATGTGGCTTGAAACAACCTCAAGGTTTTTAAGAAGTTGGTCTCTTCTATTTTATAGGTGTTGGGGAAAATGGATAGGAGACTAAACAGAAACACAAAATGTAGGAATTAAAACCTAACTATGGTGATGCACCTAAATAGAAACCTAACTACTATTCAATCTTCTTAATAGAAACCTTCAATCACATAAGAGGCACAGAAGTCACGCACAGTTATGTAGAACTTCAGATTCCAAAAAATGAGACAAAAGCAAATAACATTCCCAATCACAACACTAGAAAATCTACATCATAAACTACTGTGTAAATGACATAGATAACATCAACCAAGGCCTGGAGCTTAAATTTCCTTAATTCATTTAGCCACATAAAGGGCACAGAAACATGCATGATTATATCAACTTTACAACTTCAGGAAATTAAGACAAGAGCAAATGATATTACTAGTCAAAATTACAGAAAATCTAAAACTACAAAATTTTCCCCCCTTTTTTATATTTTACAATTCTTCTTATATAGCCTTAGATGTCTCCCTGGATCATCCCCTTTCTCGCACAATCTTCTCTATCCTTCGCTCCTACGGGACAAAATAGATGGTGCATTCAATGCCTTGGATGCATCCTGGTCTTATCAAGAACTACCCAGACTATGGCATGGCGATCCATGTTTAGTTCCTTTCTTGACACCTAAAATTCCTCATTTCATCACCTCTTTAGCTGCTCAACTATCTACTCTATCTCTATTATTAGGGGACAAATAGACAACATCTTTAATACTTGCAAGCCCCAAAAATCTACCCAGTGCACTGTTCTATCTACCAAGAATAACTCTTGCTGAATTTCCCTCCATTTTACTATAAAAGGTAGATGGGTGCGAGGACACTTAGTTAATTTATGAAATTCCTCTCCTTTTGTCTAGGAAGCAATAGAGGATGACACTTGGCTACTTTCGATTTCTTTATAATTTGTTAAGGGATGATCTACCTTTGACACTTGTCACAGCTCACTTCCTCGATACTTTGTAGCTTTATTAAAACAAAACTCAATGCGTTCTTTGCCTTGGCAACCCTTAAGAAAGGATGGGTGTATGTGGTAGTATTCACTTGTTGACACTCGGTGCTTCCTTGGTCTTTTGAAATATCATCCAAGACCCACCACAATCTTTATTTGGCAATTGGGCTCAATGGTGGTTCCTCAAAGGTTGACACATGGTGACCTCCGCTGCTCCTGGGAAGATATGTGGCATCTTTCGCTTCTCCTTCTAGGGGGTTGTGGTGCCTTCTGATTTCTTTGGGGATGGAGTAGAGAGGGACCTAGAAGGTGACACTTGGTAGCTTCCACTGCACTTTGACACTTAAACAAAATGAAATGATGTCGTTATGCATTGAATGGGAAGCATTAGACCCCAGCATTGAAACAAAGGCTCTTGGTAGTTGACATGTGGTGGCTTCCACTGCTTCTTCAAAAAGGTAATTTAGGGCCTCCACAACTGCCACCTAGTGCTTTCCATTCTCCCTTTTGCTTAGCTCATTGAAGGTCTTTGTCAAAATAGAAAACATGGGTGCCTCTATGATATGTGAGTGTTGACACGTGGTGCATTTTGCTTAACTGCTACTAGGTATGTGGCATGATTTGTGGTTCTCTAGAAAGCTACAACGAGGTCCTCAAAAGTTGCCAGCTATCCATCTTTGTCTCTTGGAGGCCAACACATGGCCCCTTCTGCTTGAATCCAATACTTAGGCCAAAATTGAGATGAAAATAACAAAAGAAGCAAAAAAGGACTGTGCTCTGAGGATGACACTTGGCAGCTTCCATTGCACTTTGACACTTAGGCAAGAAATGAACCTGTCCTCTGCTCCAAAAACTCTGCAGCTTCATCTGAGATGTGCACGAACCAAAATTGCAGTGCTCGATCCAAAAAATAAATTGAATATGGTGTAGAGTAGGAAATTACTCTACAATACCCAATCCACATTATTATATGATTTTAAAGAGAATTATTTACTCTTAGGATACCATAAACCATAATTTATGGTGCCTTTGAGATATCTCAATATCTTTTTGATGAATTTCAAGTGAGATTCTCTAGGATCATCTTGAAACCTTCTTATAAGAGCTATTTCTTGCATAATGTTAGGCCTAGATGTATTAGAGTATAGAATACTTCCAATCATGGATCTATACAAAATTTGATCAACTTTTGGTGAGTCGTCCAATTTACTTAACTTGCATCTTATGATCATTAGAGTACCAATTGGCTTACACTCCATCATGTCAAACTTCCTTAACATATCCTTGATGTATTTAGCTTAATAAATTAAAATTATTACATCAAGTTGATTAATCTATAATCCTAAGAAGTAAGATAGTTCTCCTAACATTGACATTTCAAATTCAGTCTTCATAGTATTTGTAAATTCTATGCTCAATATTTCATTATTAGATCCAAAAATTATGTCATCAATGTATATAACTATTAATTGATGATTACCTTTTATCTTAATTTACAAAGTAATATTATCTATCCCTATTTTGAAACCTTGAATAAAAAAATACTTATCTATCCTATCATACCAAGCTCTAGGATTTTGTTTAAGACCATACAAAGCCTTCTTCAATTTACACACAAAATCTTGATTACTTGACATGAAGTATCCTTTAGTTAGCTCAATGTAGACTTATTATTCTAAGTTTCTATTCAAGAATGTATATTTCACATCCATTTTATATACCTTAAAACCTTTAAAACATGCATATGCCAAAAAGAGTCTAATTGCTTCCATCCTTACCATAGGATAAAAAGTCTCATCAAAATCTATTCCTTCAACCTAAGCATATCCTTTACACACCAGTCTAGCCTTGTTTCTTGTGGCTTCTCTTTTCCTATTCATCTTATTTTTGAACACCCATTTGGTACCTATCACATTTTTATCTTTTGGTTTAGGAACTAAGTTTGATGTTTCATTCATTTCTATTTGATTAATTTCTTCATCCATTACATCATTCCAACTTTCATCTTTTATATATTCCATAAAAGTTTTGGTTTTAGTCATTTATAATAGAGATGAGTCTTGTTGATTTTGATTAATCAACATTCTTCTTATATTTTACAATCTTGCACCAACATTTCTAATAATCTGAGAGATTGGATGATCTTTCTAAATTCTTCTAGATGGAGTTTTAGTATCTTATCTTTCTTCCTCCTCTTCATCTTCATCATTTATTTGAATAGATAACTTATCATTATTTGCAATATCATTTTGAGTTGAGTCACTTACTTACAATATTGGCTTCTTGAATCTACTTGTCTCATCTACTCTTACATTTGAATGTTCAATAGTCTTGTGAAGTCTCTTGTTGAAGCATCTATAGGCAATATTGATAGAATAATATCATAAGAAGATGCCCTCATCAGATCTTGAATCAAATTTTCCAAGATAATCTTCATCTCTTTTGATGAAGCACCTACTCCCAAACACTCTAAAATGTTTAACATTAGTCACTCTAATCTTCCATAACTCATACGGTTTTTTATTACAATTTAATATGATTTGACATATGTTTAGGATGTGCATAGAAGTCTTCATTGCCTCTTCCTAATATCCATCTAATATTTTTGCATCTTGAAGCATGGTTCTACCCATCTGAATCATATTCATATTCTTCCTTTCAACCACACCATTTTGTTGTGGTGTTCTAGTAGTAGAGTATTATCTTATTATCCCATGTTCATCATAGAAATCATCAAACTTATGAGACCAAAACTCACCTCCTCTATCTAATCTCACACACTTGATATTTAAACCTTTATCATTTTCCACAAGAGCTTTAAATGCTAGTTTTTTTTAAAAGCTTTTGATTTTTCTTTAAGAGTGAATATCCAAGTCATCATAGTAAAATCATCAATGAGAAGCATGAAGTAACTATTACCTTGAGTACTTTGAGTTCTCATAGGTCCACATAGATCATTATAGATTAACTCAAATGGATCTATAGTGGATAATTATTTGTTCGTATATCTTCTCTTGGTTTAATTCCCATGAAGACATGACTTGCAAAAAAAATGAGGAATCTTAGAAATCTTGGGCATATGCCTTACCAACCCCTTTAAACTGATCTTTACTAAATTATCAAAATTTATATGTCAAAGCATTATATACCAAAGCTAGATTTTATCCAAATGACTCATGAATCACTTCTCCTTTTGGGGTTCATGAAATAAATACATGTTTTAATCTATTTTATGAACCTTTACAACTAATCTATCAATTTTTTCCTTTCTTACTTCATATACATCATCATGAAAAGTTACAACATTTCCTTGCTTACACATTTACCTTACACTTAAAATATTAAGTTCCAAACTTTTTACATATAATACATTCTTAGTCTTCGTATGAGCATTGTCCAAACTTACAGTACCATTGCCAATAATGTTAGTAGATTTTTTGTCACTAAATATTACTACACTTGGGTTAGTTTTATTAAGAGAGATAAACTTGCTCTTGTTTCCTATCATATGATTTAAGAATCCAATATCTATGAACCATCTCTTGTTCTCATTTTCTTGAGTATACAAAGCCACTTGAACAAATGATGAATCTTACTTTTTTTATCTTCTTGTAATTTGATTCTTTTCTTTTTTAGACTTGGTCTTCTTGAACCATTTGATAGTGTCAATGACTTATATAAATTTTTTCTAAAAATCCCTATTATAGTTATTGGCTATGTGACCTTGTTGGTTATAGTTGTAACATATGAGATCCCTTTTGATTTATGGATAGAGAGAACAATCCTTATATCTATGACCAAATTGATTGCAAGAGAAGAAATACCCATTAAAGATAATTTTCATTTTTTACCACCCTTTTTCATGATTATTACTGATCTAAGAATTTTCATTCTTGACCCTATTGGTGGAGATGGAATCCCTTTTCTCCTTGGATAAGAGAATGTTTAAGTAAGTCAAGTCTTTAATTTCCATTTTTTGATTGAGATATTTATTCATCATAACTTGTAGATTCTTGATTGTTGCCTCTAGATTTTTCACTTGTGTCGTCACACTATTAACTTCTGATAAATCACCAACAATATTGTTTTGAATATAATCCATAACCCTTTTGTTAGCCATTATACCTTTGATCAACATCAAGCTATTAAGCCTTTACCAAAAGACCTGATCTAATACTAATTATTAGAGGTATAATCATTGAAAGGGGGGTGAAATAGTTAGCCCAAATAATACAACTTTAATTTTGATCTTTATAAATAATTAACTAGTTACCATAAGCATTCATGACGCATACATATCATTCATAGCAATAAGCAATAGAGATAATTCAAGATCAATCACATAACACAAGACATATGTGGGAAACTTGCTTGGGGAATAAAACCCATTAGAACCTATAAATGGAATACTATCCTATAATAACAAGATCCAATTTAGACCATCTAAAATGATCAAGGAACTAAAATCCATTTTTAATGAGACTCTAATCCCACAAGGTGCTACCACACCTATCTAACTGAGATACAACAATAGTCTTAATTTTGTTATAATATTTAAGACATCCTCATGGAAATATACCCCTAATTTTATCTTCAAAAAACACACGCAAACATCTCTCAAAACTCTTCCAAGTCTCACATATCTAATATATAGAACCCATCATTTTATGTTCCACTATTTATAGAATAATCTTGATAATCACTACCTTGGTTGACCATTAGTCATGCCTTAGTCCTTAAATAATATTTCACATGAAGACATGACTCAATAAAATATTCATCGGTCATCCATAACATCTATAATTTTCCCTTAAGGAACTACACCTTTTAAAATAAGGAACTTGTATCCCTTATAGGTCTCATGTGAACCCATTCCCTCTTTTAGTACTCTATTGAGAAAAAAAGAACAAAAGATCACCAAATACATAGGTCCACACCTTATGTCCCCTTAAACATCTTCAAAATATCAAAATCAATGTAGCTTACCTTTGCATATGCTCAATCAACTCAAACACTAACCTAGTGAACACAATCGCCATGAACGAACACATAGTCAACTTCTTAAGCATTTTTCATACTCAAGATAGATTGATAATACCTCAAAAATCCACAAAAATCATCCTCATAGTCTACAACACACTCCAATAGATAATTCATTTTCAGACATCAGAACAACATCAATACAAGCTTGAATATCTTTCTCAGGTCACTTTCAGAATAATCATGAACACATAGTCAATTTCTAGGCTCAATATCTTTGACTGTACATAATTTTAGATATTCAAATCAATATAACTAGATGCACCTTGGAGTCCTATACTAAATTTTTTTACCATATGAGCAAATTCATCTTCTATCAAAAGATATGGTTGAAATATAGATCTTTTGATCTATGAATTTGACTTAATAGAGGTGATTAGTATCGTGTTAGTTTCAAAATGAAAACAAAATGAAAGAAACACTCTAACTAGCATAACATCTCTAGGCCTAGACAATAGGTAGAGATTATTTAATAAACATGAGTAAAAAACATAACTAAAATGCAAAAGAAACATTCTTTTACCTTCCTTGGATGCTCCAAAATGCTTGTTGTAGTGGCTTGCTTGGTTTGTGCTCTTGAAGTCTTCATCAAAGGAGATTTGGCTATCTCCTCTTCTCCTTGGCACTTTTGGCTTTGGATTGGCTTCTATTATAATAAATTTGGCATTGTAACACTAATTGCAATATCTTTTGGAATCATTTTTGCATTATAAATTTATACCAAAAAATCTTAGAAATGATGTTCATAGCCTCTTTATTTATAGATTTTGGAAAATGACTAGAATCAACCTAAACCATCCATCTCAAGATTGAGATGTGTGGCTAAGGATTAATCCAATTTTTTTGAATTAAATCTATAATTATCCTCATCATGACATTGTAAAAATGGGCATGAATGGTCATTATGAGGTATGGAAGACCCATAATCCCAATATTTGTGGCATTTATGGCCTAGGGATGTGTTCCCAAGAAATGAGGTCACGTGATGATGTAAATATTTAATATTCATTTCCAAAAATAAGTATTCAAAAAGTTTCCATGGAATTATTAATTAGGATTTAGTTTGGTTTAACTATATTTTAAGCATGATTAAGCACCTTGTGCACAAAGTACTCAAATTGATCAAAATGCCTTGTTATTGGTCAAAAATTTAACAGAATTGGAATTATAATGTGATATCAGATGAATTTAAAATGTATTCACATATAATATGTTACCAACACCAAATAATAAAATAATACATCTCATACAAGAAGTTTTATATAAAAGAGTAATCCAGAGCACTAGGTGTAAAATTGGCATTTTGACTCGAAATGATCTGATCAAAGTTAGCTGGCCCATAAATTGCACTATCTCATTTAATGATACTCTAGCCAAAATTGGCACTTGAATATATCAATTTAAACTTATTTAATATGTTTTAGTGTTTTTAGTCCAAATTGTGCACTTTAGGTGGAAATTGGTCAAAAGCCTAGTTGGAGGTCATTAGTGGCCAAATTTAGGTGTCTACAGTTTGCCCCTATTTGAGAAGGAATTGAAAGCTATAAGCATAGTAATGCCTTATCAAATAATTAAAAGTTCATTTATTCCTACAACTATATTGATGACAAACTAACTATATGATGCCCCCTCAAGGGAATGATTGGCACAAGTATGATGAAAAATGGTCCCTCGATAAGAAGAAAAATGAGGGGACAAAAGAAAGGAAAGATGATGGGGTGAAAACACAATGATTTTTAAAAAATAGTCAAAATCATTAAGAATGCAAGTGGGACAGTGTATAATTGCTTGTCCAAAGGTGGTTATAAGCACTGTACCTAGATAGTGGAAATGTGTTATGATAACACAATGATTTACCCAAAGGTAGTTATAATCATTGAGAAGATGGAGTTGGCCCAGTTAAGAGAGACAAAAAAGATAACAACATGCCCCTATATGGGTAAAAAAAGTAAATTGGTGACAACACAATGATTTGCCCAAAGGTGGTGATAATCATTGATAAATGTAGGTGGAATGATGTGTAATGATTTACCCATAGATAGTTATAATCATTGGACCCTAATAATGGTAAACATGATAAACTTGGTTGAGAATGATGATAACTTAACATAGAGGGTAATGATGAATTAAAACAACCTATTAGTAGGGAGATACTTGTCTAAACTAATAAAGCTTGAAATTCTTTCATGGTTAATTACTCTATTTGGGATATGATTGGGAGTGAATCAAGATGTTGATGCTGAAGAGATGCCACCATTGATGAATAGAATTTTGAAGTTTAGGGTTGTTGTATAAAATGTCAGTAGGCATCATGGTATAACATCATGAGTATTTGGCCAAAATATGCATAAGGACTGATGCCCAAAATCTAATACTTAGAAAAAAAAAATGCACCAATGATAGAAACCATGATGAAAATGTGCACATATGAATATGGATGGATTCAAGTGTAAGTGTGGGAAAATAATCACCCAATGAACACACATAAACCAAATCAAGGAAATAGTGTTGAAAGTAAACAAATAGGTAGACAAACAAAAAAAAACATTAAAAAAAAATGCAATATAAACCATACAAACATTTCCCCTAGAAAATAGGTGATAACTAAACAAACAAAAAAAATAGTGAAATATAAGAAATAGACAGGGGTGGCCAAGTTGTCTCCATATGCACTAGATAAGTGGACACTACCTACATAGTTACATGGATGTAATATCCAATATAAAACTTTAGGCCAAATGTAGTTCTCTGAAAGAATGGGAAGAATGTGATAACTGATGAAAATAAATAGAATGGATGTGTTAAAAGAATAAGAATGGTCTTAAAAAATGGTAAGTGTGTGAGAGAGAAGGCCAAAAAGGATGGGGAAACTAAGTGACAAGTGGTTTACTTTCCACTTAGCAAGGGTTTCCAGAATCCTTAAGGTAAAGAAATGGTCAATGTTTTTGTTTTTTTTCTAATGATTTTATAAATGTTTTTGGAATTTTTTGAAGTATCTCAACTCAATCAAGAATGATGAGACACTAAATGGTTCAAGCTCACAAAATGGTGAGAGCGTTCAAAATTAGGTTACTCATAAAATAGTGAGAGCATTCAAACTTAGGTTTCTCATAAAATGGTGAGAGCGTTCAAACTTAGGTTGCTCACAAAATGATGAGAGCATTCAAACTTAGATTTATCACAACATGGTGACAGTGTTCAAACTTAGGTTGCTCATAAAATAGTAAGAGTTTAGTAGAAAAGGGTACTGATCTAACCTCAACAAGTATCGAGTGCTACCTACATATTCCCAGAGTAGGACCTCAAGTCACTATAGTTCTACTCTACAGTAGAGGAATTTGATTAGTGTAGCAATTAATTCAAACAAAATAGGTATAGTTGATAAAAAGGCATAGTATGGCACATGAAGTGGAAATTTGGTACATCAAGACTTCAATAAATAAATGTTTCCCCTAGTTTTCCCATAGGCAGTTATAAATAGGACACAACAACATGGATCAATGGTACTAATTTTACCAAAGGTGGTTATAATTAGTAGCAAGATTGATGATAAGAAATGAATAATAAATGAAGGATGTAACTACAAAAATTTATATCACACTACTCTAAAATATGATCTCTATCTAAAGTACTTGAAAGAATTGATGAAATTGATCAGATTCCTCGATGTTAAAAATGTGTAATGAATGGAATAAACCAAGGTTAAATGGGTTAAGTGGATAAAATTTAGAACATGTTTGGTCAATAGAATAGGATTGTAAGGTAGATAGAATGGGATAAAAGTAATGATAAGCATGATATTTGTACAAAGAAGAATAGTGATAAAATGGCACCAGTGAAATGGTCCTTATAGACAATACACCTTAACGCTCAAGCATGGTACCACTTGAGGTTAATAATATTCATTGTCTTAGGAATTTTATCTCCATTTGGTTTGATAAGATTATATGCTCCTGATCCATAATCTATAGTAATGATGAAAGGCCCTATCCAATTTGGTTTAAATTTACCTTTATAATTCTTCTCAACCATAATATTCTTTAAGAATAAGATCACCAAGTTTAAATGTTTTATAACTTGACACAATGATTGTAGTGGTATTTGAGTTGGTTTTGATATGCTTGCAGATTTTTGAGTGTATCTATACATTTTTCATCAAGTATGTCTAGCTCTTGTAGGCAAGTTACTCAATAGTCATGATCATCTAGGACATGTTTGAAAGATATGCATAGTGAAGACAACTCAACCTTAGTGAGAAGGATGGCTTCTATACCATAAATAAGTGAATATGGAGTGGATCTTATGGGGGTACGATGATTAGTATGGTATGCCCAAATGATGGGGAATATCTAAAAGTGATAATCATGGCTGGCATCATTGACAATCTTTTTGAGAATATTGACAATGGTTTTATTCGATGCTTCAGCCTGGCCATTACCTTAAGGGTAATATGCTATAGAAAAATGTCGCATGATGTTATATTCAGTACATAACTTGTCAAAATCTTTATTCTTAAATGATCCTCCATTATTAGATATAATGTCAGAGGGGATACCATAGAAGCAAACGAGATGGTTGAAGATGAACTTAGAAATTTATGTTTGAATCATGTGAGGGGTATAGCTTCAACCCACTTAGTGAAATACTCAATGGTTGTAAGGATATATTTATGTCCATCAAATGAAATGGGGTTGATTTTTCCAATGAGGTTGAGTCCCTATGTAGCAAATGGCCATGGTGTCAATATTAGTTTTAGAGTTTGTGCTAGGGTGTGAATTATATTAGCATGTCATTGGCATTTGTCACACTTCTTTACATATGCAGCTACATCTTCATCCATTGTGGGCCAAATATAACTAGTATGTAAGAGCTTGTTGGATAGGACTACCTCAGTAGAATGAAATCAACATACTCCTTTGTCAACTTCTATTAATGCTAGTGTATACTTTGCTAAAGTTCAATAATGAAGCAGAGTTCCATCAAAATTATAGTGGTAAATGGTGGATCCAAGTAGAGTATAATGAGTGAAGTGATGCATAAAGGATTTGGTCTATTTTCAAGATAGGTTAGGTAGTATAACCTGGTCATGAAGGTAGTTTTAAAGGTCTGAGTACTAGATAGAATCAAGACCAATAATGTCAAAAATCATTACAATGGTTGAAGGTTCATAAGCTGGTGCAACAAAATTCTTGATGAGAAACTGATACTCTCTAGATTTATTTATTTGTCAAATTAAAGAGCCAATAGTAGCCATGGCATCTATAGCTTTATTATTAGCCCTTGATATATGCTCAAATTAGATATTTATAATTTTTTACTTTAGGGAATCAACCATAGCTTTATATGGAACTAGCTTATCATCTTTGCTTTGGAAATGGTCTGTGGCCTGATTGATGATTAACTAATAATCACCATAAACTTGAAGATGAGATATGTTGTAGTGTATTTCCTATCAAAGTCTTTTGATAAGTGATTCATACTTAACCATGTTGTTTGTAAAAGTAAAATTGATTTTGAATGATTTAGGGATTAGATCCCCCTATGGTGTAATAAGTAAGAGGCCTTCCCCTAATCCATGTGAAATAAATGAACCATCAAAATACAGCTTCTAGTGCTACTCCTTAAGAGGTGTGTTAATGATGATCATTATGGATTCATCATGAAAATGAAATGTAAGTTGCTTTGTGTCTACAAGGGGTTATTTAGTAAGTTAATCTACAAGAATATGTCCCTTGATTGCATTTTGATTGACATATTCTATGTCAAACTCACTAAGAAGCATGATCCATTTGGCCATTCTACCTTGTAAAGCTATTTTAGATAGTAGATAGTTGAGTGGATCTACTTTTGAAATGACCATGGTCTTATTGTTCAACATGTAATGACATATTTTTTGAGATGTGAAGACCATGGCTAGACAAGATTTTTTAATAGGTGCATAATTGTGTTTATATGTGACCAAGGTATGACTTAAGTAGTATATTGAATGCTCTTTTCCATTGTTATCATGTTGAGCTAAAAGTGCCCCCAAACCATTGTCAGTAGATGGTAAATACAAAAAGAATGGCTTTCTTAGCATATGAGGTAACAAAATAAGTGGATTAACTAGATAGTCCTTGACTTGTTGAGAAATTGTTTGGCAGTGATCATCCTAGTGAAATGCAACTCCTTTCTTTATAAGATGTGTAAATGGATGATGATTTTCTTTTACTTGAGAGATGAAGCATTGAATTGACTAGATTTTGCCCTACAAACTATAGAGTTACTTCAAATTGGTTGGTGGTAACATTTCAATTATAGCATGGAATTTGATTAAATCAACTTCAATGCCCCTAAAAGACATAATGAAGCCAAGTAACTTTCCTGAGGTTACTCCAAACACATATTTATTTGGATTTATTCTAAAATTGTACTCTTACAATCTTTTAAATATCCTATGTAGCACTATTAGATGGTCAGCCCTAATCTTTGATTTTCCTAATATGTCATAGACATAGTCTTCAATAATATCATGCATCATATCATGGAATATGATAGTCACAACCCTTTGATATGTATCTATAAAATTATTAAGACCAAATGGTATTACCTGATAACAAAATGTTCCCCATGGGGTGGTGAACACTATCTTATGCTGGTATTCTGGTGTTATTCTGATCTAGTTGTATCCTAAAAAACCATATATGAGTGAGAGCATTTCATAACCCATTGTGGAGTCAATGATCATGTCAATATTAGGCAATGGAAAGTCATCTTTAGGATAATGTTTGTTAATTTATTATAAATTAGTAAAGATTCAGTTTCCTTCAAGATTTTTGCTAATAGTTACAACATTAGATATTTATTTTGAGTAGTCAATGGATCAGATACATCCTAATTCTAAGAGTTTTTCCAACTCTTTCTTTACCAAGATAACAATGTAAGGATGCATCTTATGTAGCTTTTGTTTCATCAATTTGGCATCAAGATTGACTACAAGGTGGTGTAGAACCAAAGTGGGGTCCAAACCTAGCATGTTAGAATAAGTCCATGCAAAGATATCTACAAATTATGTTAGTAGAGTTTTAAAGACTTCACATTCCTCCTTAGTGAGGGTCATGTCTAATTTTATCCCTTTCAAGTCTAATGGAATCTTGAAGTTTACCTCTATTGTATCTTTAACTAGAAGGGTCAAACCATCATCTAGGATGGTAGGTAAAGACTTGAATTGTTGAACTATATTAGGGTCCTCTGTTAAGACTTAAACATTTCCTAGGCATGATGAATTTGAGTCCCCCAATGAGAGATTTGGCCATGTGATAAAAAAAATTGGAAATTCTTAAAGAATTTGATTAAATAATTATTGTTGCACAAAACTAAACTGAGATCCACAAATAAGTTCATCGTTGGTGGTCTCTTAGTATAATTTTGAAGAAGAATGAACACCCCCATCTAATGGTGCCTAACATAGGTTGTCACCACTAGACTGGCCTTTATATTTACTTTTTCCTTGGTAGGAAAGTGCCTCAAAGAGGTTTTCACTTTGGGACCTCAATGTTTTATTTATTTGTTATTGGCTAAGGGTGTTCACCCAATCTTGAAAATAGGATTTAGGATCTAATGTAATTGAGAATCCTAATTTATGATCTCCTAATGGAATATTGTCTTTAAGGCCTAAAAAGTCATATAATGTCTCATCATTCTAAAACTCATCAATCAGCAAATTGGATTCTTGTTGGTCATAATCTATCAGTTAGGGATAATATAATGGCAATGGGTTGTGATGAATGATTGGGGTAAGGATACAAATGTCATTGTTATCAAATAGGTTAGTCTCAACTAGGTCATCAAAGGTGAGGCTGTGATTGAAATCTACTTCACTATCATCATCATCAGTAACCATTAGAGATGAAACTCAAATAAGATATGTGGGGTCACCCCTAGGTGGTTTAAATCTAAGTCCATAGGGTTTTTTGTACTTAGTCATGGAAATTATCTCAATGGTTCCTTATTGATTTGGTTTGAATCCTCTTCCTTCATAATATTGATGCTCCATGACCTTATTAAGCATCATGGATACTTTGCACTTTTATAACAATCAACTTGGTTGTCATTGTATAACCATGATTCATCTCTTTCAAGAGGGTCTTGTTCTAGGCCAGATGCTAATACAAACATGATAGGTCCCTTATCTTTGTTCTTTTATTGCCAATGCATGTGTGGGGTATTTTAGGTCATCTAAAGGTCTTTAGATTTTGAAAATGATTAGAAATAAGGAAGGTATCATGGGTCACATATTCCCCTGGGCTATTATCTAAAATGGTAAAATGATTGGAAGCTTCAGGAGGTGGTATGTGGGAAAGAGAATCCAAGCTATTAGAATCTATGTAATTATCATGTGGAGGATCAATAAGTATGGCCTTTCTTTTATCCTACTTGGAACTTGGATTCATGTCATATTGGTAATTGTAGTTTTGAAACTTAGGCTCAAAATGTTTGCAATGTTCATATGGGTGTACACCAACTAGAATATTCACTTCCATCCTTGAGTGTGAAAACTTGATACATTGGTACAACATTGACGGGACTACACAAATCTCATGTAAGCAAGGCCTACTTATAAGTATATTATATAACAACTCAATATCAAGCACATGGTAAAGTGTATCATGGGTCAAAGGCCTAATGATAAGTGGTAAGCTAATGGTGCCTTGTGATTCTCTATCTTGATTATCATAGGCTTTGATAGTTATCATTTTAGGTTAGAGATCTGCCATTGTATATGCAGGAAGATTGATGAGCTTTAGAAACACTATGTTGAGGACTAATCCATTGTTTATAAGGACACATTCACTTTATGTCACTTTATATAAACTTCTATGTATAATGGATTATTATGGAGTAGGGTGAGGGAAGACATATCAGTTTGGTTAAATGTGACTTGTTGGGTTGGAACTAGGTGTCCAACCAAAGCTTGAAATTTATCTAGGCGTATGTCACTGGAAATAATGGATTGGGTTAAACAATCATTCAAAATGTTCTTATGGATTGTTGACATTCACAAAAAATATAAAATAGAAATTTGAGTTGGTGTCTTCTACAATTTTTCCACAATATCAAATTTCATGTCTTTGTCAATGGTGAATGGTTTATTCTAAGACTAAATGGTTGGTTGGATAATAGTAAAAGTGGTAGATGGTTGTGGGCCTAGGATAGTAATATTTGACCTTCAAGTTATAATTTCATAATCATGATTAGATGTTGGACCGTAATTTCTAACAAATGTTTGGAATGGTATGAGACTAGATAGGATAAGTCTTAGTTGTCGGTGCATTTGTATGTGGTCATGTGGTAAGGGCAAGTTATCAGTATAAGGTCCAAAAGTGGAAGTCCTAATTTTATATTTTGCTTATGTGAAATCCCAATTCAAAGAAGGATTATCCATGTAATTTTTTTGATTGGTATTATTTAGAAATGGTCTAGATTGATTAGTGCTTAGTTTAGAATTAATGAAGATGGTATTAATGCTACCCCTATAATATGACCTATAACCCTATTGTATTCATGTTCAACTACATGGTAGGTTTTTTATTATGACCTTAGTTCTGTCCATTATTCTAATGTTGTGGGTTATGTTATTGATTCTACTAATTCTATTGAATCTTTTACTTTGGCCTTTGATTTTGATACTTTTGATTTTTTTATTGCACTAGTCAGTGTTGTTGTTATTATTGTTGATGTTTATGTTATGTTGTTGTTGTGTGTTATGCTAGGGAAAGGGGTTTTGATAAATACCAAGAGTTTGATTAGAGTTTTAAGTAACATTATCCAATGTTATCTCCTCATTATCTAACATATTGTCAATTAAATGCTTGATTTACACACATATTCATAGATTATGCCCCTTGACTCGATGATATTCACAAAATTCATTTTCATGGTACTAATCAGGATGATGAATGCCTTTTGGATGATGCTTTGGTATAGGCTAACTAATCAGATTATCAGTGGTAAGTTTATGAAATATAAACTCAATAAGATCTCTTAGGTCATTAAAGACATGATGTTTAGGCATAGTTCTCCTTTGAGGAGGGGATTGTAATGGTAAAGGTTGCTACATTTGTTACACAGGTCTTGGTTTTTATGCTTGAAGTATTAGTTGGAGAGGTTTTTGGGTAGGAGTAAGCTAAAAGGTGGTGCAAATGATGTTTTCACTATTTTGACATGATATGACTTAGTTACTTCATTACCCACAACATTCCTATTATGCTTGAATTGTTTTTCTCTATTTTGGTTATAGTCTTATGCTAGTTATGATGTTTGTGATTAGATTAGATGTTGGTTTTGGCCACTTCCTTGATTGGTACCTTAATTCTAATTAGCTGGCATAAGCTTGATGATCCATTTATTAATAAGGGCTCACTTAATCAACAAGTCTTTATCGATAATCTCCTTGAAAGTATGTGCACATTATAGTTCCAGATGATAAGCTATCTCACTGTGAAATTTTTTTAGTAAACACAGTGGATAATTGTTTATCTATTAAAATATGGGTGAATCATCTTGTAAGGGCTCTCCATCACTATAGATAACTTGTAAAACTCTCACTAGCCTTTTGTTTTGCTTGTGATAAGTCAACTAATGAAATCTCATGTTTGAGATTATAGGAAAAGTCCTTCACAAGCTTATCAGAAAGATCATCAAAATTTGTTACTAAATTATTGGGAAACTTTAAAAACCACTCCAAGGCTTTTCCATCCAATCTCCTTAGAAACAAAAACAAAAGGTATATATCAATATATAACACTAGTTGACATGAAACAAAGAACTCAGTTAAATGGGCCTTAGGGTCACCCTTCCCTTTGTATTTATCAAATTTTGGTGGTTCATTTCTTAGAGGAAGTGGTATCTATAAGTACTCTATGTTGAATGGATAAGAACATACATCATCCAACTTAAACTTTTTAATCTATTTCCCAGCTTGAATGGAAGTAATTGCATCCTTCATTTGATGCAATTCTTTGGATAGAAAACTAGAAGGAACATTGGTTTGAGGGAGAATATTGGTTTAGGTCAATGGTTGGGAGGTCAAAATTGGGACACTTTGACTAGGGTATGATAAATATATCTATTGGGATATATTGGTTTGGTTGGGAAATGGACCAGGAATATGCATACATGGATTAGGATGTACTTGAAATTACACATTTGGTTGTGTGATATTCTAGTTTGGGTTGGCTATGAAGGTTTGATTTAGAGGATTTTATGGTTGGAATGGAGGGATATAACTATATTATGCTAGCTATGGTTGAAAAGGGACATGCTATTGACTAATCAAACTTTGTTGTTGAGTGGGAACTTGTGGACCAAGACCCTTTCTCTGAACTTGTGGCACATTTTGAACTAGTTATTGTTTAGTAAGTACTTGAGAAACATGAGATCCTCCTTATTACATGAATCCTTATTGAGAATAAAAATCATGTTGAATATTTGGCCTCTATCATTGACTAATATTTACATATTATTGGCTAGTCATCATTTGATTTTGGATTGGTACACTAGTCTATGACTAAGTGTATTTGTCACTACCTAGTGAGGTGGAACATTAGTTGCCCCTTGTTGAGGTGATAATACATTCAGCCTCTATTGTGTTGGTACACTAGATTATGCCTACTATTGTATAATACTACTCATCCCTTCTTGAAGAGGAGTAGGATTCATCACATTTAGCTATTGAGGTGTGACATTGGTTACTGGTTGACTACCTAATCCTATTGGGTACACACTTGGTGAAGCAACTGGATGAGGTTGGGACGTAGAAACTCCTACTCCCTAATTTATAGAATCACTTGTAGTGTCAACTAAAGGCACATTTTGTTGACTAGTTATTTGTGCATTAGTACCACTTTGATTTGGATTAGATGTTGCTTGCACATTATCCACTATATTTTTCTCATTATTCTACATAGAATCAAAAGACACTTCCTTAATAATGGGAATATGCAACAAGTTGTCTACTAAAGTGTTTTTTATGAATGGGTCTAAACTCTAATTGTATTGACTAGTTAAAACTATCAAAACTGTTGTTAAAGGAACTAAGTCAATAAGAGGTTTGCTCACCATGGTCATCTGATTAAAGTTGCATGCTAGATTTAGGCAAGTTTGGTATGCCATCTACATTTATTTAAAGTGGTATTCCATGATATTTTTTCCTCTGTTAGGAATATTAGTTTCCTAACACATTATTTGGACTATAGCCAAAGGATTGCTAGAAGAAGCCTGTTAATCATAAATTATGTTGTGGGGTATTCTTACTAGGCTTGGTAAATTCTCATGAGGTAAGTCTAAATGAAACTTGGCCCATACCTCTATGTCTCTAACCGAAATCTCATCTTTTTCTCTAATAAATGATTCTTAAATAAAAATTGATCATACATGGAAGGTGTATTAGTATAGCGTAACTATTAGAGAACTAGTTCATCAGTTGTGGGTATTTTAGCTAGGTATTGTGTAGTTTATTCTTGGTCTTATTATAAACAAGGTGACATATTAAGAAAATATTTAGACAATGGATCTTGGATTTGTGACCCTAATTGAGTATTATAAGAGGGATATAGATCTATTTCATAAGCAATATTATCTGCATAGGGGTCTTGCACCATTTATTCCTATGAAACAACATTACTAATCCCTAAATTATACATGAGTCCACTACGAGTGTAAGAATACATGTTGGGATCCATATTAAATATTTTTGCAATAAAATTTTAAAGAATTATACAAACTCTAGAAAGATAGTCTAAAAGCTGATGCTCAAATTTGGTCTAGATTCGTCAAAAGGATAAAAAAATGTTTATAAAAAGATTTGTGATAACATAAGCTAATGTTAAGTGTCTAAAATTACATGTCTTACTAGAAAATATTAATTAAATGAACCAAAAATTGAAATGCCAAATCTAAGGTCAAAGTGGTTCAAATCAGTCTAATCTAGGAAATTTGCTAGGTCTTTTGGCCAAAACATGGCATCAAAATCTAGGCTCAAACAAGGCATGTGCTAGTACTCTTGGCCAAATGATGTCAAGATATAGACTTTAAAATATATGAAAGTTTTAATCTAAATTTTTTTAAACAATTCTAACAAACACTAGGCATTTGATTCTTTGACATGGACTTGATCAAATAGGCATAAGGTATGAAACAAAAGGCACTTTAGAGATAGTTTGTTTTCTCACAAATAATGGTATAAAATTGTTTCCTTTAACAAATAAGATAGACAAAAAGTGAACAATGTAATTTTGCTAGACAAAGGTTCACAAAGGTATACTCGACTTAGTTTGAAAATGTAGGAATGAATTTAAAATATATGCAAGAGGTCCTATTAAATAATATCTAAAATGTTTTGGGTAGTGTAATAGTGCTAGACTACCCAAAAGATGTGATAAAATGATTTTTTTTAAATCTCTAAGGCAAAGATAATTTCTCACAAATTTAACAACATAACACTAACTTTATTGACTCAACATGTTGTGGTGCATAGACTCAAAGTGTAAGTTTTTAGCATAAAATGACTTAAGTCTATCAATTGGTGATAACAATCATGAGTCTTAAACGGCCTTCAACCCTAATTGGAAATTGAACCTAAGTTCCCTCAAGTTTAGTGAAAATAGTGAACCCACTTAAAACATCAACCCTATGAACTTATAAAGGTGAAATTTTGAATTTAGACATAAATGAAGGACTTAAACAACTTTGGCAAAGGTTTAGACTTAATTGGGCAGCATAACTACACCAAAGTGGATGATATGACTCCAAGTTTTGATGAACTTTTAACAAGGCAAATTGATTATTTCACATGGGAATACTAATGACTCTTTGTTCAAAGGAAAATAAGGACCATGTGTTTTGGTCTACATTATTTTTTTACACCAAATTTTGACTCCTAATTAGACTTTAATCTAAGAAAAAACTAGCTAATTAATCACTTTTAGATCCTAAACTGACAAGGTTGCTTGGTATTATTGAAATCTATCAATATACATCATTTGAGAGGATATTGAGCATTCATCCAAAAGTAAATATGTATTATATATTAGGGTTTTTTACACCCCCTTTCTCTCAAATGATGGTACTATGACATGGACCTTGAGGTGCACCTTGTACCAATAATACTTCCATGACAAGTGGGGATTTGTCTAAGATTTACAAGTTTTTGAAAATTCTTGGGGAATCAATGGCACAATGACTTTAACATCAAATAATGCAAAATAAAAGTACAAATTTTGGGTTTTTATCACTTAGCTTGTTACAAAAATGTCTAGTCCTTTTTGAAACCACTACATCCTATTATTTGTTTAGTGTAGTGTGATGTCAAAAGTGCCACTACATCCTGTGTGCATCTCCAATATGGATCCAAATGAAGTCAATGCTGAGAGATGAAACCCTAGGTCAAAGTTTCCATAAGAACTCATGGGAGGTAATGACATCCCCCTCGTAAGCCAAGTTTGCATGAAATAAAAGACTAATAGAAAGACTATAGGGTCATTTTCGAGGTCACCCAAACTTTGAAAAGTCTTTAGGGAGTGCTTTAGATGATGTTATTTCTATGCCTTGGACTAGGAAATTTTAAAATAAGTAAAGCCCTTTTGCTTCTAAGGGTTCCCTAAAGGGGACAAATGGAAGAGCATACACGCAACATCCTTGTATTTTGTAAAAAACAAAGTGCTAATTGTGAAAACAAAATTAACAAGTGTGTTCAATTTTAAACCAAAATGAAAGGTTTAGTGGTGTTTAATTAACCCCTTGGTCTTAATTTTTAACTTTTAAAGTTAACTACAATATATAAGTAATAATACCCTAAATGATTTTCCTTTAAGCACCAAAATCAAAAGTTTGATTCATTTTAAAACACCCCAAAAGAATTTTAAAAGGATTTATTTAAGCATTCTTTGATGATTTTTCAAGTAAAACCTACAAAAAAAATGTTTTCAAGATGCTTAGCTTAGAATCACTTTTGAAGATAAAACAACCAACTTAGAAAAATGAACTCTCGAGTTTGTGTAAAAAAAAACATGATGACCATCGATGGTTATACTAATTGATGATGATGATGTTTATGTAGACTAATGATGGTTTTATTAACTGGTAATAGTTATGTAGACTGACATCAATTTTACTAATTAACTGATGACATTTGAAAATGATTGTCGGTGGTTTACTCAATCAGGGACGGTTACTGTGTAAACCCATGACAAAGAAAAATGGCAAAACAAAGTTAGAAAATCAAATTGTAAAAGTTTTAATGATCCAAATGAAGATTTTAAAGTTAAAAAATGATATTCTTCATGTGTGGGATGTTTTGGGTCCCACAAGGTGTGCCATTATGTGATCTAGGAATTTGACTCAATAGAGGTGATTAGTATCATGTTAGTTTCAAAATGAAAATAAAATGAAAGAAACACACTAACTAGCATAAAATATCTAGGCCTAGACACCAAGAAGAGCTTAGTTAATAAACATGAATAAAACACACAACTAAAATGCAAAAGAAACCTTCTTTTACCTTCCTTGGATGCTCTAAAATGCTTATTGTAGTGGCTTGCTCAGTTTGTGCTCATGAAGTCTTCATCAAAGGAGGTTTGGCTATCTCCTCTTCTCCTTGGCACCTTTAGCTTTGGCTTTGGCTTGGATTGGAATCAATTTGTCATGGTAACACTAATTGCAATAGCTTTTGGAATCATTTGTCAATTATAACTTTGCACCAAAAAAGCTTAGAAATGATGTTCATGGCCTCTTTATTTATAGATTTTGTAAAATGGCTAGAATCAACCTAAACCATCCATCTCAAGAGTGAAATGTGTGGCTAAGGATTAATTAAATTTTTTGAAATTAAATCTATAATTATTCTCATCATGACATTGGAAAAAGGGGCATTTAAGAGGCATGGAGGGTCATTATGAGGCATGGGAGACACATAATCTTGATATTTATGGCATTTATGGCCTAGGGATGTCTTCCTAAGAAATAAGGTCACCTAATGATGCAAATATTAAATATTAATTTCCAAAAATAAGTATTCAACAAGTTTATATGGAGTTATTAATTAGGCTCTAATTTGGTTTAACTAGCTCTTAAGCATGATTAAGCACTTTGTGCACAAATTACTCAAATTGATCAAAATGCCTTGTTATTAGTCCAAAATTTGACTGGATTGGAATTAAAATGTGATGTCAGATGCATTGAAACCATATTCCCAGTTAGCATGTTACCAACACCAAGTAACAAAGGCACACATCTTGTACAAGAAATTTGATAAAAAAGAGCAATCCAGAGCATTCAACTTTGATCAGATCATTTTGACTCAAAATGATCTGATCAAAGTTATTTGGCACATAAATTGCATTGTCTCATTTAATGATACTCTAGCCAAAATTGGCACTCGAATATAGTAATTTCAACTCATTTAATGTGTTTTAGTGTTTTAAAGCTAAATTGTGCACTTTTGGTGGAAATTGGTCAAAACCCTGGTTAGAGGTCATTAATGGCCATATTTAGGTGTCTAAAGATCTCTAGTTTTTCCTATGTTAAATTAAAATATTTTAATTCAAATGGTCATAATTAACCTTGAAACACAATGCTCAAATCTCATGAACTCTCATCTTCTAATAAAATATGCTCCATAGATCTTGTTTGAACTTTAATACATAGACCGCCAAAGCTAAACATTAAAAAATAGTCACATTGTCCTCATCTCATGCAATCTTTGAACTTTGACTCAATGTGCTCCATCAATCTCTATGGGTCAACTATGTTAGTAGTGATCAATGATCACCATTAAATCAACTATATGAACATCTACTTATTTTTGGATCATTAACTTATACCTTTGGTTAGTTATTAAACATCATGTATCTATCCTCATCTTGATCCCTCCCAACTCCTTGAAGAAACCACAATTTATTGATATTTCTCAAGTATTAACACATTCAATAATGACCAAGTATGGGGACCCTTTCAATATGCATGAGTAGTAGTTTTTGCACCTCAATAACTTGTTTTGTGCTAACTCACAAGATCTCAAACTTGGACTAGATGATCTCCTCACGAAGGATAATCCAACCATGTAAACAAAATCCTATAACCCTAATGGGTGAAAGATATAATGACATTAAATTTAATTCTCAAAACATTTTATCATAGATCCAACCATGTCTAAATCGACTTGAGAGGCCAACTTTAAAAATCTATAACTTTTGTTGTGCTTCAGTGCATGAAATCAAATTTAGCGTAAATGATCTATGATTAAAACTAAACAAACCCATATGATCATATTATGTTGATACCTTCACATGTGTAATATATAACATCATCAAAATTCTCACTTAGCTCTTTCTACCATACTACAAAATTGGCTAAGTATGGGAAAACATGGTCAATCTAATTTGGAACCCAATTTTGCATATGCATATATTTTGAAGCACTATATCTTATGATATATAAATTAGCAAAGATAAACTAGATCCAAAACTAAATAAACCCATGTGATAACCTTCTTTTTAAATGTCCAAATGTGTGAGTGTTGACCTCATCAACATGCTTAATTAGCTCTTTTTGGACACTTAGGTAAATCTGGCTAAGTGTGGGAAAATAATGAAATATATCTAAGAATCCAACTTTGCATCCTCATATCTTTAACTTTACTTTGATGCATGACTTGATATTTGGTGAAAAAAACTAAGGACTATTGTGATTTCAACTATATGACCAACTCCCCTTGACTCATTCCCATGTGGTAATGGTGATATCATCAAACTACCTACTCAGATTTTCTACCATTAGACCCAAACTATCTAGATGAAAAACTATGATCAACAAGATGAATTCCACTTGTGCACACAACCTCTAAAATCATATATAACATCTTAGGAAACTTTTTCACATTATCCAATCACCATACTCAACCTTGAACATCTCTAACTAGCCAAACTCTGTAAAATAGCCAAGCCACCTTTAAGCATACAAGAACAAGCACATTGCATACTTTGTCAATGACACTTCATATTTCACACTTTCTCATTATTACTTAAGATATCAAAGTGATTCATCTAATCACTAGAGCATCTCCATGAAACAACCATTACATCATCCTTACAACTCTCCAACAATACGTATGTGTTTACGTCATTTTTGAATTCATTCCAAATGAAAGGAAACAAACATGCAAGAGATGATATAAAACTTTGAATCAAAAAGTAATCTACTTCATCTATCATTATTATCATGATTCCATGAAATATAAATTTCATTGAGGGTCCTAGAAGGATATAAACATAAACCTTATGGTTATCTAGGGTTAGGGTTTGTGAAATATTCAAAGTAAGTTACGTTCACCAAATGTTTTAACCTTTTACAAGTTAATGAATGTAAATCTTGTGTTGTTGAAGATACGAGTATAAAAAATTAGGGTATAAATATGGAATAAATATAACCACTTATTTGTTAGATAATTGAATAACTTTGACCTTTCTAAAAAAATAATAAATATTGTAAATGAGAAATTAGTTGTTAAATTATTGAGAAAAATGATTTGAAGGTTGAAAATTGAGGCAAAGGCTGGACTAAGTGTCAAAAAACCTTCAAAATAGTAGCTCCCTAATTGGATAGTAGCACCCTGTGGTGCTAGTGTCCCTATTTTGGTGGTATTGTCCTTTGTGTAAAACTATTCTAAGCTTTTAGGTGCACTTGTATCAAGATCTATCAAGCTTGTTATTACATGTATGAGTTATAAAACCCTGTAGATGACCTATTTTGATTAATTTTATGAGAAAAACCTAATCCTCTATGTTGTTTGGGCACTTATTTGATAACCCATGTTTTCTATTTTTACAAAGACTTTCAATGAGTTGAGTGACAGAGAGAGTGGAAAGCACCAGGTGGCAGTTGCAGAGGCCCTGAATTACCTTTTGAAGAAGCAACAGAAGCCACCACGTGTCAACTTCCAAGAGCCTTTGTTTCAATACCTAGGTCCATGCTTTCCATTCAATGCATAAAGGTGTCATTCATTTTGCTAAGTATCAAAGTGCAGCAGAGGCTACCAAGTGTCACCTTTTGGGTCCCTCTCTACTCCATCCCCAAAAAGTGGAAGGCACCACATACCCCCAGCAGGAAAAGTGGAAGATGCCACGTATCTTCCTAGGAGTAGTGAAGGTTGCCATGTATCAACTTCCGAGAGATCACCTTCGAGCCTAATCACTGAATGAAGATTGTGGCAGGTCCCAGATGATATTTTAAAGAAAGTAGAAGCAGCTAGGTGTCATCCTCTGGTGCCTTCTCGATCAAAAGGAGAGTTTTTCATAAATTGGCTAAGTATCCTCTTCTGTCCTAATAGAATAGAGTGCCAATCTACTTGTTATAGTGAAGCTGGAGGGAAATTTGGTGAGAGTTAATTTGAGTAGATAAAATAGTGCACTGGGTAGATTTTTGGGGCTTGCGAGCATTGAAGGCACCGTTTGTTTATCCCCTAATAGCAGAGGCAGAGTAGACAGTTGAGCAGCCAAAGAGGTGAAGGACAAAGAAGATTGCATGGGAAAGAAAGTGATCAAAGGAGACACCCAAGGCTATATAAGTAGGATTGTAAAATCTAAAAAAGGGGGAAGATTTTTGATAGTTTAGACTTTTTGTAATTTTGACCAGTAATATCATTTACTCTTGTCTTGATTTCTTAAAGTTGTAAAAGTTGATATAATCATGCATGTTTCTGTGCCCTTTATGTGGCTGAATGAATTAAGGAAATTTAAGCTCCATGCCTTGGTTAGTATTACCTATGTCATTTACACAGTAGTCTATGCTATAGATTTTCTAGTGTTGTGATTGGAAATGTTATTTACTTTTGTCTCATTTTCTAGAATCTGAAGTTTTACAAAACTGTTCATGACTTATGCACCTCTTATGTGATTGAAGGGTTCTATTAAGAAGATTGAACACTATGCCTTTGTTGACAATTCTTGTATCTCAGCAAAAGACTCCCCTATTGTGAGCCTCTATTTTTGTTATTCCAATAATTTACATTGATCATGCACCTATCTGCTCTTAAATGTAATTAAATCATATAATAGTTTCTCTATGCTCAGGTTAGGATTAGGATTACACTCAGGTGCATCGCCATAGTTAGGTTTAAATTCCTGAATTTGCATTTCTATTTAATCTCCTATCCCTTTTCTCCAATACCAAATACAAAAGAAGAGACTAGCTTCTCTAAAATTTGGAGGTTGTTTCAAGACGCATCATCCCACAGCTTGAAACTTCCCATTGTTGTTGATTAAAATCAAGTGCAATTTTAAGGCATCAACAGTTTCTAGCACACCTAATGGGACCAATCTTTCAAAGAGTTGAAGAATTTTGGTGTATTCTTTAGCTAATCTACCTTTGGAGGTTTTTATCGACACCAACAATGACTCTGAGTCATCATCCAATCAAGCAGTATCATCAAGAAATCCCTTTGGTATGTATAACTCTGTAACTCATAGCTATGAGTCTTATTCTCCTTATATATTTAATCAAGAACAAACTTCTCCTGGAATTATGTCAAGTAATGAGGATGCACATGGCCACGAGCTATACCAATTTTATGCCTAGCCTAATCTCATTTTTACCTTCAAGAAAGCATTCATGGGTTTTAAGAAATATGTATTAGAGAATGACAGCAGAAGGGGATATGGCCAAGAGGTTCCTTGTCATGCCATCTATCAAGTGAGGGAAGCAATTAACCTGATTAAAAGTGAGTGGGACCCCATTGAAAGGGCAAATTGGAAAAAAATTACATATGAAATGCTAGAGGTGTGTGGATTGATTGCATTTCTAGAAGAGAGGCTAAGCATTCATGAGAACCGGCCTTACCAAGTCTACAAAATTCATATCCACCACCAGAAATCCCATATCAAACATATGTCACCCCTATTCATGAACAAGGTCAGACTTGTCAAGATCATTTCCCCAATAATGTAGAGTCTATGACAGCAGTAAGGGAAGAGGTCCCAAAACTCTCAACTTCCCCTCAAGAACCTTCTACCCTTCCTCAAGAGGCTTCTTGTTTTCCATCATAGCCTTCTTCTTCATCCTTTTTTGAAGAAGAGTATATTTTGAAGGAAGCAGCTGAGTATGCAGAAGAGTACACTCAATTCATGGCTAGTCAAGAAGATTCCATAAGTACAGATGAGGAAGAAATCACCATAGGCACCCCCTTTAATGAGCAAGAGGATAAGCCGCAAGCTTTTTCCTTAACTTCAGATGAGGAAGAGATCATTTCTAACTTCTTCCTCGCTTTGCAAGAAGACATGGAGGAGTATGGATACTCCCTTGATCAAGCCATTGAGATAGGTGACACTATCATTTAGGAAGGATATGGAGAAGATGACTATGACACTCATATGAGTATGCAAGAAACATGCCAATTTTCAGATTCATCCTTTCAAGAGGATGCAGTCATCATAGAGCATGATGATGAAATAAAGCTAGAATTCGAAGGAGATGAGCCAAGAGATAATGGATATCAAAAGGCATAGAGTGAAGAATCAATAGCCAATGATTTCTTGATGACACCTGACAGCATGAAGAACCAACATTCAACAAGCATTTAAGGACAAGAAGAGTTCGTAGATGTCAAATACACATTTTGCTTAGACTCATTTGAGTGCAGGCAGACTCGTGTGGCTAGTGTAGTGAACATTCCATCAATGAAATATCTATTGCAATCACTGGTATAACAACACAAGTTGACTTGTCATAAAGAGGATGTGGGAAAGTTTGTTTTTGATCCTAGAGGGAAGTAAGGATTTGTCATAAATATATTTAGGTAGTTTCCATTCTCACATCACTTTGTTTTTGTTTTTTGCTTTCCTACTTTCTTTTAAAATAAGCATTTTAGACGTAGAGTCAGCGTCTTAAGGAATTCTTTAATTCTTTATTTTTGCTACAATAAATGCTTTCCCAAATCTTTTGAGATTTTCAAGGTACCTTATGCTGCATAACATGTCCACCTTTCTATTTCTTGAAGATTGAGTAGGATTTGCTAACAGTCACGCAAAATTAATGCCATTTAGGACTTGATCGGCCCATAAATACCCCCTTAGTAGATTTTAAAGGATCCCAAACTCTCAAGCATTCCTATGAAAATATCCTGCTCATTGTGATTATGGCACCTAGTGAAGTTTGTTGCAGCAAGCATGTTTTTATCTTGCAAAAGGTTCATACCAAGTTATTATACAAGAGATTTAGAGATGGCAGGAACATCAAAAACACCTAAGAAGAGAAGAAGGGTGCAATTCTAATTAGACCTAGAAGAGGAAGAAGAGCCTTCACAGTGCCCAGTGTAGAGCAATGCAACTTCTCCTCATGTAGGAATTACTTCCCCTCCTCCCTCTCAATCCATGCCTCCACCCAGCCAAATGACACCTCCTGCCACTTCTGCCATTACCATTTCACAATTCACCTCATCTTTGATGCCTCAAGCCTTAACATTACCCTATTTTTCCCCTTCCATTCCTAGAAAGATGCCCCTGCAACTCACCCCTACACAACCAATGGCTCTCCAATATGGCCTGCTACAAGGATATCCCTTTACAGGGGGCATATTACATCCCCTTCCACCTTCCAGATGTAGGCTGATGCCACAAGGCAAGAGAAGCCCGATTGGAGAATAAGATGAGTAAAGAGAATAAAGCATTGGCCATTCCACATTTGAGGTCACAATTTGACCCCATCCAATAGCAGCTGATGGTGACCCATTTGTCACCCAACATTGCTAGGCTGAGTGAACAAATGCAGCTAGAAGACTACACCATGAATGCAGTGGCCATCAACATCTCCTTATTCAGGCCTCAAGATAGATTTGAGCTCATGACTGAATCCACTTCTATGGTCACAAAAGATTATTTGAGGATATCAAGGAGACTATAGAAGATGGAGGCTGACCTGGCCATAGAAAAGGCAAATTGTAGTTGTTTGGCCAAATAAATAAACTAGAAGGACAATGAGATAGCTAGTCTATAGAAATAGTTGCAAGATATTATCTCCCTCCAGATTCAATGGGAAATTTAGGCCAAAAATGATTCATTAAAGACAGAGCTTGCACTTGCAAAGGATGCAACAACTCTAAGATGGTAAAATGCAACACTATAGGGAAGAGTCGAAGGACTCCAACTATAGGTTACCCAATCATAGCAAAGGTTGCTGGAAGAATAGAATAAGGTTAAAACTTTTCAAGCCTATCTCTAGGTAGAGTAACAACAGACCGTGCAACTAGCAATTAAGCTAGCCAATAGGCTGAGAGATATTAGAGTGGTGTAGCTGGTAAAGGGCCTTTACGAGTCAGTGTGGGAGATAATCTCTTCAAATATTCTCTAGCTCAGGCCATTTTTCACTTTCTTCCTCAAAGCATAGTAGCTATGTGTGAGGGTCAAGAATCTGGTACAAAGCACTCTAGCCATGATCTCCAAAAGAGTCACAAACTCTCATTTTTTACTAGAGAAGCTCTATAGCTCAAGGGATGCAACATTGGCAGTCATAGGGATTCTTGACAAAATGGTCACCATGAAACAGGTCAATGAGGAGCTCAATCATAATGCCATAGCCAACAATTATAGAAGCTGTCTCGATGTCATCAAAGAAGGCATCAACAAAATGAGGCAACACAATGAAGATCTAGTGCGACTGGGCCTTCCTTCCCCATTTTCAAATGCGAGAATAGTGCTGATGGTGGACCAAATCTAACCATTAATCCTAGCCAAGCAAATGGATCAAATAGTTTTTTAGAGCTTGCAGGATGATTCTCTAACCTCTGAGGTTGAAACTATTCTAATTCTTATTTTTTGGCTAGAATCCAAGCTGAAAGCCACTGCCCAGGTCCTAAAAACCTTCTCGCACAAGGATATCATTAGCTTGGATTTGGCTTTTGATGAGTTGCAGAATATGCAAGGATTATCTAACCATGAGTTGTATATCTTTTAGATAACTCTTTTAAAGTTGTAAATTTTGAAATTTTGATCGAGTAAGAGTTGGGTTCTTTTTGAGCAGGCTCAAAAGCCCTGATGGTCACCAATAACTATAGAGTAATTTCCTACTCTATGTCGTATTCAATTATTTTCAGTCAAGCACTACAATTTTGGCACTTTGAGTGAATCTACAGAGTTTTGGAATAGAGGATGAGTTCATTTTTCCTAAGTGTCGAAGCACAGCAGAAGCTTCCAAGTGTCATCCTCAGAGCGTGGTCCCTTTTTACCTTTTGTTTCTTTCCATTTCAATTTTGGCCTGAGTATTGGATTCAAGTGGAAGTGACCATGTGTCAACCTCTAAGAGATGAAGATGGATAGCTGGCAACTTCTGAGGACCTCTTTGTAACTTTTCAAAAAACCATGAATTGTGCCACGTACCTAGTAGCAATTAAACAGAACACACCATGTGTCAGCATCTACATATCATAAGAGGCACCCATGTTTTCTATTTTGACAAAGAATTTCGATGAGCTGAGCAATAGAGAGAGTAGAAAGCACCAGGTGGTAGTTGCAGAGTCCTTAAATTACCTTTTGAAGAAGTAGCAAAAACCACCATGTGTCAATTGCTAAGAGCCTTTGTTTTAATACCTGGGTCCATGATTTCCATTCAATGCATAAAGGTGTCATTCATTTTGCTAAGTATCAAAGTGCAGTGGAGGTTGCTAAGTGTCACCTTCTGGGTCCCTCTCTACTCCATCCCCAAAAAGTGGAAGGCACCACATACCCCCAGTAGGAAAAGTGGAAGATGCCATGTATCTTCCTAGGAGCAATGGAGGTCGCAACGTATCAACTTTCGAGAGATCACCTTTGAGCCTAATCACTAAATGAAGATTATGGCAGGTCCCAGATGATATTTTAAAGAAAGCAAAAGTAGCCAAGTGTCATCCTCTAATGCCTTCTTGATCAAAAGGAGAGTTTTTCATAAATTGGCTAAGTATCCTCTTCTGTCCTAACAGAATAGAGTGCCCGTCTACCTATTACAACAAAATTGGAGGGAAATTTGGTGAGAGTTAATTCAAGTAGATGAAACAATGCATCGAGTATATTTTTGGGGCTTGCAAACATTAAAGGTGTTGTCTATTTGTCCCCTAACATCAGAGGCAGAGTAGATAGTTGAGTGGCCAAAGAGGCAAATGATGGAGAAGATTGTACGGGAAAGAAAGTGATCAAAGGAGACACCCAAGGCTATATAAGCAAGATTGTAAAATCTAAAAAAGGGGGGAAGATTTCTGATAGTTTAGACTTCTTATAATTTTGACCAGTAATATCATTTACTCTTGTCTTGATTTCTTGAAGTTGTAAAAGTTGATATAATCATGCATGTTTCTGTGCCCTTTATGTGGCAAAATGAATTAAGGAAATTTAAGCTCCATGCCTTGGTTGGTGTTACCTGTGTCATTTACATAGTAGTCTATGTTATAGATTTGCTAGTGTTGTGATTGGAAATGTTATTTACTTTTGTCTCATTTTCGAGAATCTAAAGTTCTACATAATTACGCATGACTTCTGCACCTCTTATGTGATTGAAGGGTTCTATTAAGAAGATTGAACACTATGCCTTTGTTGACAATTCTTGTATCTCAGCAAAAGAGTCCCCTGTTGTGAGCCTCTATTTCTATTATTCTAATCATTTACATTGATCATGCACCTATCTGCTCTAAAATGTAATTGAATCATATAATAGTTTCTCTGTGCTCAGGTTAGGATTAGGATTACACTCAGGTGCATCACCATAGTTAGGTTTCAATTCTTGCATTTGCATTTCTATTTAATCTCCTATCCCTTTTCTCCAATACCTGATACAAAAGAAGAGACCAGCTTCTCTAAAATATGGAGGTTGTTTCAAGCCGCATCATCCCAAAACTTGAAACTTCCTATTGTTGTTGATTAAAATCAAGTGAAATTTTAAGGCATCAATAGATAGTAGCACCAAAATTCGGACACTAGCACCATATGGTGTTATTATCCCTATTATGGTGCTAGTGTCTAGGTGGCATAACCTGAAGCACAAAGGGATAAGATCTAAGAATGAGGGTATAAGACTACTTTAGGGATGACTAGGGAAGATTTTGGCTTTCACAAAGGTTGGAAAAGTGTGAAAATAGGCCCTACAATAGGTTTAGGGCTAAGTTATGGATATGTGGTCTCAAATAACACTCTTATCACTCAAGTTCCATTTTTAGGTGATTACAAAGGGTAAGGTTTATTATTAAAATCATAATATTCAATTAAATATTAAATCCTTATAATATAAATAAATAAACTATACCAAGCACATGTCAAAGCCAATGTCTATTATGGATTAGCTAAAAACATAGAACACACTCAAACACAATAAAGAGTCTAAGGAAGCTATTTCAAGATAATTCGATGATTATAATCAAAGATGATGTTAGTAATAGATTTTTATACATATACAATGTCATTAATAAATGGTAAGTATAATATATAAAAAATAATTGATAAGACTAAAATAATATTCAATATTATCCTTTTAATTAACACACACTTAGCCTAATATAGGTTTATTAGCTTAATTTAAATTCTTCAATGAACATAGAAAGTTGGAAGAGACAACATATTCACACAAACTCACATAATAGCTATAGAAAAATTTATTTGCTTGCATTAATTTACAAATTATCTCAATTTAAAATAAATAAATTACATGTATATAAATTTTGATGGGGTCACCTCATATTCAAATGTTATCTAAATTTATGAAGTCTAAAATAATATTGAATTCTAATTGACATGTAGAATCTACATGTTTTACAATGTATATGAGAAAGAGTATTAATTTATCTTTACATATTTTATATATAATTATATAAATAAATTTTTAAAAAATAGACTCTATTGGTCACTTCAATGGGTCTAGGTAACATTACTAGTTGAGACTACACTCAAACTAAACTAGACTGTAGTTGGAACTAGTCGACTAGAAACAGCTAGAATATGGGACACTAACATGGATCCTATCATGGATGGTATTTTAATGAATATAATGAATGAATTAATTAAATATACTACTATATCTGTGACTAAATATGTTCTTGGATGAGCTTATGGGGGAGTTATGGTAGTAGACAATGTCACAAATACAAGCCCTACAGGAATATAGACTATCATATACATGGGAGAGGAAGACACATTTGTTAAAATTTGAGTTTATGAATATGAAGCTTCTACATGGATGGCCAACCATTCTTTCTTCTTTATATTTTAATATTTAGTCCTACATTTTGTGAAGTTTAGCTCTATGGCTTTAAAATTAATAATAGGAAGTTTAAATTGAACTAAAATATTATTCATCAATTTCTTGTGTAAGACCATTGAAGATATAAAAGAGGTATTCAAATAATTTGACTATGCCACTTTGTCCATGGAAAAATTGATCAAATAAACCACTTGGTCTCTACTTCTAAAAATTATTATTTTAACTTCTGCCTTGAAACTATTGGTAGCAATATGAAGTAAATTATCAAAAAATGGCCTAGTGAAAAATTGGTCAAGTGGTGTATATATACCATTGATGAAAATATCTCATAGTATTTAGGTGTATTTATAATCTTGTCTTGTCAATTATTCTTTAAAATCTTTCATTTTTATGCCAGTCCATTAAATGAGCCCTTTTATTCATCACATAGTTCTATGTTAAAGCAATGTATGTAAATTTGTAATAAATTGAGGTGTTGATATATTTACCTCATTACCTTGTTGATGAAGTGTATTTTACCATATAATATCTTCATATACTCATAAAATTTTACCACATTACCCCATTGTGGTTGTGACTTTTATCTTGATTGTTGAATAAAACATAGTATGTTATGAAGGGCTTTCGCTAAGTTGTGTACAATGTCTATTATATATTTTAGAGGTTATACTTTTATTTGTACCTCTAGTATTTTGTTTTTCTATTACAACCCACTCAACATATTATTTAGGACTCCTCCAATGGCATCTACCATATAGATGGGATCCTCTTAGATATAATCCCCTTGTCCATGTTTAAATTTTATTTTCTTTATTAGTGAGAAGAGTTATTCTTATCTTAAAAATTGAGTGGGCTTACCTCCAATTATTATCCTCAACATTTTGAGTTTATTTTAGGTATCATAAAATTCTATGGTAAATTTGGTCTCTTTATTAGTAACCAAATCTTCTCTAGTTGATTTTTCTTGTTACATTTTATGTATCCATGTGGGAATAATTAGCAAGCATAGAGAAGAGGTTTGAGTAGGTGAGTGGTGGAGGAATGAGAATAGAGGAAAATGAAGGAGTGTAACAAGGAGGTGTATATGGTGAAGGAAAATATGTGATGATCTATTTTTTTTGGAAATATTGGTCTAGGTATGGGTCCTAATAACATATTTTGTAAGGTTAGGAGATTCTTGGATTGAGATAATTGTTGAATATGTTAGGAGACCTTGTGTAATGGACACCCCTAATTGGGCAAAAATATATTTTTTAAAAATATGCGTAATAAAAATTAATTTGGATATTAATACTAAAAATGTGTTCTAGTGACTATGGTATCCAAGTCATGTGAGGAAATAATAGATTGTGTAATGGAAACTTGGGCTAAAAATTTCAAAAAATTGTTAATTGATGTATAAATAATAATCATGGGGTTAGTGGTAGAAGTAATATTATTCAAACAATCCAAATTTGTATTATTTTCCATATAAATGAAGTCCATATAAGCTATGATAGTTTTAATGATGACTATAAAAATTGGTGTAATAGATGGAACAAGGGATGTGGTAACCTATGTGAAATCCTATGGAGAAGCCTAAGTGATAATATGTTGAATAACTAAAGTAGTTGGTGTAATCACTGAAATGTCAATTTTTGCACCTATTTGGTCTTCAACCTTATCTAAAAAATGATATTGACCTTATTTCTCAAATTTTACCTATTTTATACTCTAAGTTAAGGAGTAATGGGGCTTAAGGTCTCAAAAGTTCTATAAAGAGGCACCCCCTAGAAAATATCCAATGTAGCTTCATCTAGGTCTTATTTATATCCATCATATTCATTTGGATCATCTACGGCTTCATATAAAAAATATCCTTCCCTATACTCATCTTCTATATCAATTAGGGGATGCCTAATTATATGACCAAGTTTAAGGATGATATATTCTCTTGATGTGTGATAACATGAGTTTGAAGAGAGGTAGGCAAATATTATGACATAGGTCACCATAAAAAGAGTAGTTACTATGTGTAATGAAGGAGGAGAAATGGAATGGACCACCATTGTATCTTAAGGTGGTAGATCTATTATTAGTGTGAATTTAAAGGTGACCTTGGTATTAAGGGTGTCCCTATACCTATAACTAGTTGCTGTGCCTCTTTAAATCTTGGGATATTTTTTAAAACCCTTGATTTTTAATGATCATTATTTTCTTCCTCTATTTACTCCTTTTATTGAGGTTATTCATCTTGTCCAAAGGTTTTTCCTTTTTTTTTACATTCTAACTACATCTTATCTTATTAAGAAAGGATCATATCGGATCATCTAAGCAATTATAATAAACATTTAAAAAAAATCATTCTTATATAAACATATGAGTTATACTCTAGGTTCAAAAAGATACAGTCTTATTCATACTCTTGATGCCCATAATATTTCTTGAATTCCTTATGGAACTTGTTTATTTGTTTCCTTATCACCTTCCTAGAATCCCATAATATGAATTCTACTAGTACAAATCTAAATGATCCTCTATGTTTGGAATCTTGGCCAACTAATCCTAATTTTGAAATTGTTGCCTACCAATGATGAGGGGTGTATTTTGATAATCTATAATTCTTTAAATTTTTATCTACATTTTTTGTTAGTTGGTAAACTCTTTCTTTCTTAGCTAGATTTTTAGGTACATGCTTGGGTAAATTAAATAGATCTACTAGTGTACCTTCAATTTTAATAATTTTATAGTCTAGGTAGAACCAATAATCACCTAATGACATGATTTATATATTTATTTGA
The DNA here is from genome assembly GCA_037957365.1 of Torreya grandis. Taxonomy (NCBI): domain Eukaryota; kingdom Viridiplantae; phylum Streptophyta; class Pinopsida; order Cupressales; family Taxaceae; genus Torreya; species Torreya grandis. The sequence goes on from JARHVA010002140.1 coordinate 1,954,364, forward strand.
TCATACAATATAGTCATTAGTTTCCTAGTTATCTTTATGTAGACTATTGGATAGAATGTGTCTTATATTTTCTACATATAATTCCTATATTTATGGATATGGAGATGATTGAAATCCTCACAATTTTTTTTGGGCCCCTTTGGCTCCCATGGAGGGATATTAACCAAGGTGATAGTCCTAAAGATGGAATATATTACATAAGAAAGCATTTGGAAGTTGTTATCTACTTGGTCACACATGGTATTTTTGAGATTTAAAATTAAAACTTATGATTCCCAAAATGGGGCAATGATATTTCCTTTTATTATTATAGATATCAATGATATCCAAACCTCATTTACATGAGTGATAGATGAGGTTATATGTACCCTATTCAATAGGGCCATAACGATTATGAAACCATGTATAAATTGAAAAATTTTAACCTTTTCTTCATAGTAAACTTGTTAGGATTTTGAGCCTATCCTAATATATTATTTCAGACACTATTGTCTTTGAACCAAACACTAACTATTTTTTTATTGTCTGGGATGTTGGTTTTGGTATTTGATAAAATTTATTAAATGTTAATTTGGATATGTATATTATAGGTTGTGTGCTATATTTTTAATGTAAAATTTATATTATGTAGGTGTATGATTTAAATAAATCATATACTAGGTCAGCAAAATGGAATGCCTTTGGTTTGGATACCTCTTTGTAGAGTCTAATAGATTTGATTGCTAGAAAGTCATCTATGTAATCCATTTTATTGAGAGATAAATTATGTTCATCCCTATAAGGTTGAACAACCTCAACTTCTACATAAATCACTATGTAATGATTTAATGATCCCTTTAAAATAACTCAATTAAATTCAGTGTCTTTAAATTCTTTCTTGGTGATGAAGCATAACATATAAGGAATAGTTTCTAGGTTTTCAGGTTCTATTTTATGATTATGTGTCATTAGGAATATCTCATATTTATATTTTAATCAAGTTATTTTTATTAATTAAGAACACAAAAAAAATTAATTTTTAATTAAGAACACAAAAAAAATTAAATATATTTTGGAGCATAAGACATCTTGAGCAAACAAAGAGTGTTTAATAATATATTAAGATCCAAATTCAATGCATGCAACTATTGATTAAAAACATATTTCATAGGATGCAACTCAAATGTAGCATCAAATGGTCTTTTTCAATGCCAATTATGTTGAGGCATCTCCATTCAAGCTATGAACTAGTTTAATTTGGTGATGAATTAGAAGACATGATGCATAAGGGGATTTGAGAAATGGTTATCACTTGATTATATATCTTAAGCATTTTGAATTTTTAAGGGAATAAGTATATATATAATTATTTAAGATTAATGAGGAGTTTTCATATTGAAATAAATATGAATGGTTAAAAATGAGTCCTCAATAGTGCACATGAATCAACACATGGATCACTAATGTGAGATCTTCATCTTACTCAAAATGAAGGGTAGAAGATGATCTTTGAAAATATCAAATGAGGACTAATATAGACCCTTCATCTTGTTTTCAAGATGAAGGATTGAGGATGAGTTATATATATATATATATATATATATATATATATATATATATATATATATATATATATATATATATATATATATATATATATATATATATATATATATACATACATACATACATATGTATATATGTATGTATGTATGTATTTATGTATGTATGTGTGTGTGTGTGTGTGTGTGTGTGTGTGTGTGTGTGTGTGTGTGTGTGTGTGTGTGTGTGTGTGTGTGTGTGTGTGTGTATAGACACACACACACACACACACACACACACACACACACACACATACATAAATACATACATACATACATAAATACATACATACATACATATGTATACACACACACACACACACACACACACACACACACACACACACACACACACACACACACACACACACACACACACACACACACACACACACACACACACACATACATACATACATCACACACACACATACAGATATGTGTGTGTGTGGGGGGGGGGTGTATAGACACATGCATACATATGTATATATGTGTGTGTGAGAGAGAGAGAGAGAGAGAGAGAGAGAATTATTGTGGGCCCTTTATCTTATTTCCAAGGTGAAGGGTGGATAATCATTCCCAAGAAAGCACATGGATAGCTAATGTGGGACTTTCATCTTGTTTCCAAGATAAGGGTTGATAACACTTCCTAAAATATCTCACAATAATAATTATGATCCCTTCATATTGTATCCAAGATGAAGGGTGAATAATAATCTTGTATATCAATTCATTTAGTAATTATCTTAGCTCGCAAAAGAATATTCCATAGGATCTTAAGTTTATTTTTTGAATGAAGATGTATTTCAAAAGGAAAAGGAGGAATTAATAGTTTAAATGAAATTATAATTCCATTTTCATGGAGTTATTACTATAATAATGATTAATTTAATTAATGAAAGATCAATTTAATTAATAGAATTTGGGGAATTGGATTAGAATAATGATTTAGAGAAGGGGAATTAATGAATTGATCATAGAAGAATTATTGAATAGATAAATTGATTGGAATGATAATAATTGACAATAGAAATTGAGGATAATGATAATTGAATAGATAAATTGACTAGAATGATAATTAAACAAATAAATTGACCAAAATGATAATTAAATAGAGAAACTAACCAAAATGATAATTGAATAGATATAAGATGGTTAATTATCCCATATAAGAATATCTCAAGGTGAATTCAAACTTGTACATTAGATGAATAGGAGAATTTGGGCTAAATAAATGAATTTAGACTAGCTTGTGTGTAATTACAATGAGTCATTCCATTTTATAATTTTGATAAAAAAAAGTAATAAAAATGGAGTGTCTATATTTTCCCCTATTTGAAAATGTGTTTTGATATGTAGAATAAGTAATAACTTTTCAATAAATGAAAAATATAAATTAAGGAGGTTAAAAAATTAGATGAAGAAAGAATAGATGTTGTAATTTCATCATTCCAAACTGATAGGTACAAAATATTGAATGGAAAGATAAATAATATGGATTGAATTAGGGATGACCCCCCTTGAGAGGGAATTTGGGGATGAAACACTTGGATGAGATCTCAAAAAAGAGATGATGCATCTAAAATAGAAGACAAAATTACCCCATGGACAAGAGTATGCCACTTAAGCTAATGCTTATATGCTTTAATTTGTGATGATGATGAACTAATTTGCCACAAATAGGGTATAATTAAGAAGGAAACATACCAAGTGGAACACTATGAATTTACCCAAATAGGGTGAAATTTTTGGACTCAGGCATGATCTATACTGAATTGGAAGCTGTAAAGTTTATTTTTCCTTAACAAGGTGAAAACCATGAGGTTGGGATTAGAATTTTCCCCAAACAAGGAAACATTGATTTATTTTTCCCCAAATATGGTAGATTGGATTTGATGAATTGATAGAATGATCTTGATTCTGTTAGTCTTATGATTGAATCATGTGTGTGTGTGTGTGTGTGTGTGTGTGTGTGTGTGTGTGTGTGTGTGTGTGTGCGCGCGTGCATGCGCACATGTGTGTGTCTAACATTTCCATGTAAACCTTTTTGAGACTTGATTTTTAATATTACACATGATAGTATGCATCATAATCTAGGAAGGACTATGATAACATTCATTTGTCAAAATGTGTAATAATTTGAATTCAAAATGTGAATGTATACAAATTAAAATAAGATATGGAAAACAAATCTTCAAGTGTAAAACATAATTCACTTAAATAATTCAGATACAAATGTTCACAACTCAAAATCATGATATGAATAATCAAGACTTAATTGGAAAGCATACTGTATTAAATGAAGGCAACTGAGTAATAAAAAAACATACCAATAAGCAAACAAACAATCAACACATAAGCAAAAGTGAATAAACATTTAATTTAGAAAGGAAAGTGTGTGAAAATAAGGTTTTAATCTTTAGGACCAAGGGTATAATATAAAAATCATGACCAAGGAAGGGGAAATATAAGAGTAAGGAAGGGGTGGTTGAGATAAATCCAAATTCCCCATGCAATTAGATGTTTCCTACATAGTCCTATGCACTTTAGGCCAAATGTAGTTCTCCCAAGGATTTGAGATTGGAGAAAATTGATGAAAAGTTAATAAGATAGACTATAGAGGAAAAATAAGAATATTAACTCATAAAATAGTGAGAGCATATAAGGAAAATTCTTAAAAAAATATTTAGAGATATTCTCATAAAATTTTGAGAGCATGGTATAATGGATGGCTGATTTGACCTCAAAAAACTAAGCATTACCTAAATAGTCCAATTAGTCCTCAAGCCACTATAGTTTGACCAAAAATAGGGAAAAAATAATGATAAGTATGATAAGATAAGAGATAAGAAAATGAATAATGTAAGACTGAATGGTTTAACTCATAAAATGGTGAGAATGTGAGAAGTGAACTCATAAAATAGTGAGACCATGCAATAAAAATAATCACATAATGGCTTATGTGGAATAAAAAATTATTTTAAAATGAATAGATTATGAAATTAACTTGAAAAATGGTGAGATAATGTAATGGGAATATTTAGGAGTATTTAGAACATTATTCCCACAAGGGATCACTATCAAAGGGAAAAACATGTTCTATCACCAATATAAGATGTAATAAAAAATGACATGATTGGGATGATTAGATGGGATAATAATGAATGATAAGTGGATGATAAATATCCAAGGACCATATCACCTAAGAACCAAAATTTCTAATCATCAAAGTGTCACTAAGAGTATATGCCAAGAAGTTTTCTAAAATAGGGCTCATAACAACTTCCACTTTCTTATTAAGATGAAGATGGAAAGGAAAAGTGGACCATGGTAGGATGAATATAAAAATGGTTCAGGATAAGGTATTATGATGGGAATTAAATAAATGTCAATGTAGACAAGGATGCCCCCAAGTGCTAAGGTACTTGTAGACAACAAATTATTTACACATGATAATAGAAACCTATTTTTCATCATGGTACTTAACCAAGGTGCCACAAACATGGTTTTCACCTTTGGAAAAATTATTTAACTTTCTCTTTTGATTGTATTTGTTTGATTATTTTTTCTTAAATTTTTGGTATCTCAATATAATGGAATATTACAAGATGTATAATGTTAAATGTTTGATTTTTAATCGATAACAATTTTAAAGAGCTTATCTACTATAATTCTATTGCTAAAGTAGGTTGTACTAATGTTGTTGTGATCTACTTTGGCCATTGATTATAATTATTCTAAGCCTATAGATAATGTGTCTTCATAGTCTCTTTGAAAAATAATGCTTCCTAAGAGTGTATAGATGGATAGGTATTAGATAAATGATCCGATTGGATACTAGAATATAGGTCTTGAATGAATAATATGATCACAATGGAATGTATAATGGTTGGGGGATAAATTAAAATTGGTGATTTTAGTCACACATAGTGTTGTTGAAATTATATTCAACTTCATTTTTGTTGTGGCAGGCTAATATTGACTTCAATAATGTCTTCATCATGTAATGATGAATTAATTAGCTTAACTATTGTCACCTCAAAGAAGTTTTAACCAACAAAGTCTTCTTGATTATTTTGATTAGGAGTGTCTAATAATACATTGAATAATGTTTCACTAAGGGATGTTGATAAATCATTTTGATTGTGGCTTAACACCTTAATCAATGTTTTAACAAGGATTCTAAGTTTTTATCATGCTTACCATCTATTGCCTTAAACAAGGTCTCACTAGAAGATGTTGAGTTTAACTTTGATTATCCCTAGCACCTCAAAAATGGTTTCACTAGGAGATTTTTCTTCTGCATGAATGTTGTCTTAGATCTCTAGAGATTATACCACTAGAATGTCACCATGAAATACATTTAATAATGTGTGATTATTTTGGTCCCAATCAACATTTGTGTGAGGTAAATATAATTATAATGTCTAGGATGGTTAATTAAAAAGGCATGTATAATGTCAATGAAATGGCAAAAGGAAACATAGTCCTCATAGAGGCTACTAAGAGAACTTGTGTCAATGTCGAAGGAATCATCCTAAAAAACCATGGAAGGTTCACAAATATATTCAATCTGATCTACAAAAAGTGTGTAGCTAATGTCATAACATATATTAAGTTATGTTAATGTTTTAATTTTCCCTTAAAAATAGATCAATCAAATTCACTATCTTTAAATTCTTTCTTGGTTATGAAGAAGAACATATAATGACTATGTTCTATTTTTGATTATGTGTCATTAGGATTATCACCTAGATATATTTTAATCAAGTTAGTTTTAGTCAATGAAGAACACAAAAACAAATTATATATAATCTGGGGTGTAAGACATATTGAGCATACAAAGATTTGTTAATAATACATAAGATCTAAATTTATTGCATGAAAACCTCCATTAGAAATACCTTTGCATAAGATGCAACTCAGATCTAGCATCAAATGGTACTCATCAATGCTAATTATGTTGAGACATATCCATTGAATCTATGGACTAGTTGAAAGTGTTGATGAATTTGAAGAGGTGATGCATAAGGGGATTTAATAAATGGTTAGCACTTCATTGTATATCTTAAGCATGTTGAATTGTAAATGGAATAGGTCTACCCATAATGATTTAATATCAATGAGGTCCTTTCATCTTGAAATAAATATGAATGGTTACAAATAATTCATCAATAATGCACATAGATCAACACATGGATCACTAATTTTATCCCTCACCTTACTTAAGATGAAGGGTGGAGGATGATATTTGAAAATATCAAAGTAATATTTACATAAGACCTTCATCTTGTTTCTAAGATGAAGGATGGAGGATTATCATCATAATATATTTATGAGAGTTATTATGGGCCCTTCATCTTATTTTTATGGTGAAGGGAAGATAATCATTCCCAATAAAACACATGGATAACCAATATCGGCACTTCATCTTGTTTCTAATATGAGAGGTTATGTAGAGACTAGAAAACTACACAAGACGGTTCTAGATGTTAAAACACCCCTAGATCAAACCATTATCCAACCTTCAACCATAACCTTAAGTCAATATAGATAACTAGCTAAACCCAACTAATTAACCTCCTATTTTACCTAACTTAACCTTCAACCCTTGACTATCAATGGTCACCTTAATCGTCGATAGTCAAATTTTACCCATTTGAATAAAGACAACTCGAGCTGTGTGAAAGCTAACATGTCAAAATTTAATATGGACAATAAGATAACACATAAAAATAACCAACCAAACCTCCTATGGAACATTCTACCTCCATCTCTCTTTTCCTATAAAAGGAGTGGAGTAGGAGGTGGAAAAAAGATCCAAGATCCATTCATCTATCCATCTTAATAATCAAACAATCAAGTAACTAGTAGTCATCAGGAGCTATCAAACTCTTTTGTAGGTCTCCACTTCACCAAGTCAGAAACCAAGATAGAGACCTGGACCTCTACCAAAATCATTCTTTAGGAAAAGTAATGTTACTTTACCAAAATTATGTCAAGATCATCTACGAGTCATCATGCAACCAACTGAATATATTTTTGGTTTTCAATTTTTGATTATTTGGTTTCTAACTCAGACCCTCTTACATCATATCCTCAGATCCCTTGAACTTAAGTAGATCTCCAAACCACTTATTGGCCCCTTTTGTAACTTGAACTAGACTCTTTTTTAAACACCTTTAAAACCCACATCAACCATTGATAGTCACCCTAACTATCGATGGCCACCTTCAACTGTCGATGGTCACCTTAACTGTTGATGATCATCCCAACCACTGACATTCACTATGGTATGAAATAAAACCAAGTTATTTCCACCTACTTACCATCAGCCAAATTCCACTTTCTATGTCCTTGCCTATTCATAGAGACCTTACCTATTTTTTGAACCCAACTTGACCTATTTAGCATTAGTATTGACACACTTATTTTTATAATTAGTCTATTTCCTTTTATCAAAGCATTTATTTCTTTTTTCATTTCCTTTCAGTCTTTACTATCACTTGATGCAATTATTTCATCTTTACCTCTTTCAACTTAATTATTATAAAAGATTGGATTGGTATCCTCTTTGTAAGCTAATGCTTCTTAGATCTAGCTCATTCTAGGAAATCCACCTTTTTACCCATCTAACAACCCCTTTGCATTAGTGTTTTCTTATCTACAAGTCATTCTTCCCAAGATAAAGAGGAGATCTTCACAATCATCTGGATCATGTGTGCATAAAAAAATAGGTTATTCTACCATACCCATAATTAGTTTCTTAATTCTTCTTTAAATATAAATGAGCATAAATTGAGAGAAACATTTTGGCATAATCGGTGGGACCTAGTAGCATCTAGGTTCCATTTTCTTCTTTATTTTATGCTCATATAAAGAAATAAAAATTTATTTTGGGTATAAAATAAAACTTTCATACATTGATTACTTGCATGTTTATCTCATCTATTTAACTTAAAATCAAAGTAATTAATCATAATTTTACTTCTTTATCACACACTATACCAAACCACTTAAATCAGTTAAACATCATAACAACTTACATAAGTCTTGAATAGGGTTCCATCTCCTAGCAGATCACCTTCACCCTTTGGCTACTTACTTGGAGGTCATTACCAAGAAGATAAAACAAAACATAGCTCTATAGTTGATTCCAATTTATATAAATTAGTATATATTGGATAATCGTGAAACACCCTTATCATTTTAGTGTGTGAAGAGAGGGGGTAGGCCCTAATACCAAGCCATGTATTGATTTCCAACATAGATTCTTTTGAGAGCCTTGAACACCTGAAACCAAGCATAAAATTCTTTTCTAGTACCTTTTATACAAACCAAATTCTTCTTCACACTTTAAAGCTAAGGCATAATCCAAATAAAGATAAAAGGTACCCTTAGATTTTAAATGTGCTCTAGTGTATGTTCTTTTTGCATATTTTGTTTGCTTTGTGTTTGAGTTGTGATCTTTCCTTTATTTCCTTTCTACTTCTCATATGGTTTTTACTAGACAATAGTTGAGAAATTAAACCAACCAAGAGTCACCTTCTTCTTTTTATTCCTCTATGGAGTATTCCTTAGATGTTGAGGGTTCTCCCCATCCTTATACCCCTTACCATGCCTTAGATAGTTTCCCAAGGGGATGCATATTTCTACACCTTACTTGATAACAACCCCATGGCCCTTTAACATTATCTCAACACATTATCTCACCATACCCCTAATTTTGTTCCTCTTAGTGATCCACCTTATGGATGCCCCCCCATCTTATCGTTTCCACTACCTCTACCCAACCTATGACAACTCAAGCATCTTCTTCCACTAATAATATACCTACTACCTCCACCCAAACTCAATTTAAAAACCCTACCATTAACCAAACACCCCTACACTAACCAAAAACTCATCTAACATAGGTCCAACCTTACCTTTAGTTACCCAAACCCCATCCATGATGGGCATACCTTATATCCATATTGACACTATTCTCCTCATCACTGCCAACCTAGCAATTTTCACCCCACTTCAAATTGTGGTTCTTTTTATACTTTCTACCCTTCCACCTATTAGTACCAAAGTTATCACTCACCCCCAACCAATTGACCCATCCATACCTCCAACCCAATCTATATCAATTCCCTAACCTACCAATTTGATCACACTTACATACTAACCCACATAAAATACCCAATTAATACCTATAAAACCTTACCCATGCTATGTTCCTAATCCATAAGGATACATAGTTCCATCTTTCGTCCAACCTCTTGTGCCCATCAACCCTTATGTGGCATCATCCCAACCCCCAATGACCACATACCAACATGTAACATCTTCTCAACATTCTACTAGTTATCCATATATTGAATTTACCCAACCATAATAAAATATGCCATATAATTATAGAACTCCCCAACCCCAAACATATTTGGTCAAAATGTTGATGGACAAAATGACCAACCTAGAGTCATCTATCTCTGGGGCTCATAACCTATTATCTAACAACCAAATATATAATGAACCTGTTCACCCATCAATCCCTATCTAACCTTACCCTCCTTAATGGGAACTACCCAAATTTTCTAAACTCTAAAGTAAGGAGGACCCCCAACAACACTTAAGAGAATTTAGACATTCTTTCTACTTGATTACCTATGATGATGCTCTTCTCCTTCACACCTTTCCTATGTATTTATCTAGACCAACATTAGATTAATATAGTACCCTCACTAATCACTCCATCTCTTTTTCCCAACTTGCCCAAACCATTTTAGACCACTTCTTAATCAATATATCTAAGAAGGTTGCCATCATTGACATCTACTCCATCAAGCAATTTGATGATGAATCAATTGCCGATTTCATAGTTCAATGGAGAGGTCTTATTAACCATCTCTCTTTCTCTTTACTCCAACCCAAGTTGATTGAAATTTTCTCTTAGTCTTGTGCCAAAAACTTTTCTCCCACTCTATAGGTTCAAACCTTCATAACTTTTAATGAGGATTTCACCATGGCACACAAAATAGAAATCAGAGCCATCAATGAGGGGAAGTTGAAAATAAGAAGTAAAAAATCTAGATTCAATTCTAATGCCCCTTCCCCATCCAAAACCACCAACTGATAGAACTACGCTAACATCAAACCAAAAGAAACTGTAAACATGGTGGTCCTTAAAACCACTCTACCTATGGTTGTTAACCAACCCAACCAAAATAACCCCTCTATCCCCTCTAATCAACAAACTCAAGATCAAAATGGGCTCTCCCAAAACAACACACTACACTATGGGAGTAATATGCTTCAATTTTGGACAAGTTAATCAAATACAACATCATATAACTTCCCCCCATCAAACCTCAATAATTTGATGATTCTCACCCTATGCCCAATTGGTAAAATGAGAATGATCTATTTTCTTTCCACCAGGTCATTAGACATGATGTTATTAGGTGTAAGACCTTCAAAACCATTGTCTAAAAATTGATTGATATAAGAAAACTTGCATTAGATAATCCCAATGCACCCCTAAGTCAGTCACTTGACATCTTTCGATAACCTTTCCCAACCATGATGATAATAAACTAGAACCATCTCACACTCGTGACGTCTATATGGTTAATGTAATCATTAGTGAACCTATCATTGAGAAACCACTACCTCACCTCCCTCTTTCTCCACTTCACTTATTGAAGTGGTGGAGTTACCCCCCATTCCTTTGGATACCCAAACAAAGGAAACAATCACCTTTTTTCCTTTACTTGATGAGATAAAAAATTTACCCACCTCTCTCTTGATAGAAATACCAAAGGAACCAACCATTGCCATCATACCTTCCTCCCCCATCATGAAATCACCTACTTTCTCTTTGGAAACCATTCCATAAGGAGAGATCAATTTACCTACTCCCTCCATAGAGGAAACATATTCCCTAATCTTGAAACCTCTCAAGGACAAGGGTGAAGAAACCATTCCCCTGACCCAACCTATGGGCCTAATCTTTGAATTTGATTCCCAAAGAACCCAACCAATTTATAAACCCTTCTCTAGACTAGTTTAAATCCTAGAATTATCTTCTCAACCTAATTTGGATTGAGCCACCTTTTGGCACCATCTTGGGATCCCTTATCAAAATAGGCATGAACATTTAACCTCACTTTCATCTACCATTAAACATGTCATCACCTCAATACCTTCATCAAACACCTCTCACTTAAAAACCATGGAAGAACCATCCAAATCATCTCCATCCAAAATTATCAAATCACCTTGCACCTATCTAATCAAACCTATCAAGAACCTATGGATACTTCATACTCTTATCCTTACCCACCCATATTTAAAGTTAGACTTAAACTCATCTAGTCCACCAAATAAAACCTTAATCAAACCAACTAAGAAGATGGAACCACCTAAACTCCCACATATAACTAGAACCATACCACCCCCTTCTCTTTTACGTTCCATCTTTGGACCCCATCCTTCTTCCATCTTAAGAACCCATCCTTCTATCAAGAAGTCAAAACCTCCCAAAGCAACCCAAACTAAACTTTCTCCTTTTAGTCTAACTTTACCTACCCCCTCCAAAACATCAAACTCCCCATCATTTTTAGATAGATTATCTACCTCCACCTACCCACCTATCTCCAAACCTTCATCATCTCAACCACCCACCTCTAAATCTTTCACCTTTAAACCTTCCACCTCAAAACCAACCAACACTAAACAAACCCAAATCAAAACCACCTACCAAAACCATTTTACCACCCACAACTTCCTTGGTGAATCCTACTTTTAAGAAAGCTCCCCCACCAAAAATAAAAATCCTATTACCCTCAACACCTTTACTTGAATCTTATTAAACCATTTTTCAAAATTTGCTAAAAACCTTTTCTTTAAACCTAGTACCTATCATAACTTTTACCCCTTAAATTCTTAAACCATCTTAGTTCAATGATAGTTTGATTTGCTCATACCATAGGACACTTGAACATGACATGGAAAACTACAAAGCTATCTAAGTACTTGTCCATAACTTATGGGATGAGTATGATCTATTATTAGATGAACCTCTCTTGAGCCCATTATCAACCCAACCATTGAATATACCTATCCAAACCTTACCCACTCCCACACTCTCACCCAAGAGTGAGGAGGAACTAAAGTATTCTTCTAGCCCAACACTTCCTCTCATCCACACCATCCATATGGTTACCCGATCTCATGCCTAGCAAAAGGATAAGGGAAAGGCCAAAGTGTACATTCCATGGACATATCCTTCCAACCCTCAACCTTCCAACCAAACTCAAGAACCGTCACCTTCACCTTAACCATAACCCAAAATATCCATTTTGGGTACCTCTCCCTCCAACCCTTTTGAATCTATCTAATGAGTAATTCTGAAATAGGTTCACCAATCATCAATAAAGATGAGTCTATACCACTAAGCACTGATAGAGGCCTTGTAATCTATAGAGGTCTAACTCGAAGATCATCAACCTCTCATAACCTTTATCAGAGCTATTTGAATTTATACCCTTGCCACATTTAAGGATTCAAATATACCTTCTATTCATCCTAAAGATCCCGATCTACCCCTCTTCATCACTACATACATCAATCAAACCCATATCAAAAGGGTGATGATTGATAGGGGAGCTAGTATTAATATTATCTCTTCCCATTCTTATGACCAACTATTTCTCCCAAAGAATATCATGTCAAAAAACAAAGTGGTCCTCCATTATTTTAATGATACTATGGCCATAACATTGGGACATTTATCCTTCATATCTGCTTGGGACCTCGCATGATTCCATAGATATTCTACATCATAAAAGGCAACTTTCAATTCAATGTCTTACTTGGACACCCTAAGATCCTAGCCATAAGTTGTGTCTCATCCACCTTAAATCAATGTTTCAAGTTTAAACATGAGGGTTAGGTCATCACCATACAAGCTGACCTTAGTCTATTTACATATTATAACATTACATATCAACCCAATAATGTTCTTCTTCTTTACTCATCCACCTCATTACCAACCAACAAAAACTCCACCCCTATCATCGATAATGATTCAACTAGATCATCTTTCACTTATTCTTAGATACCCATAGAAGACCCATTAAAACCCACATTCTAACATTTCTTCTTGGGAGAATATTGTCTTTTGGCCATGGATGACTTCCCTACTCCTCCAGAGTATGGTAACCTTACCCATAATCTAGGTTATACTCTCAATATCATCACCATCATTCCTTTTAGTATTCCCAACCACAAAACAAATTTCATGTATGGGGGACTTGATCATCCACTTCTCACTTTCCCCATCACCTCTTCTATCTAGCCATTTACCTATGATTTCTCCTATCTAGACAAACCATAATTTGGCAAAGTGTACCTTAAAAAGTATACCTAAAAGGGATTTAACCTTGACCATTATGAACATGGACCCCATGATCTACCCATAATTAAAACTCAAAAACCTTATGAGCTATTTGGCCTTGGGTTCATCCCACCAGAAGAGCCCACCAATTCACCTAAACCCAGTTCCACCATTGATGAGGATGTTCCATCCTCACCAATCCCATCTCTTTAAAATTCTAAGGATTTTTAAACCATACCTTCTAAATTTTTTTTAGTAAATACAATTAGTTTTGGCCTCTTGACCTATCAAAAGGATGGCCAAACTAAAACCTTTCCTATGATTCATCCTAAAATGGTAGAAAATGATTCTATTACCATCCACACCATTCAATGTCAAGACAATGATTTTATTATCACCTATCTTGTCATAAGGGATTATTATATCCATAAATTCCTTCCTCCTAAGAACCAAACCATGTTGAATGAATCCACTATCAATGTCAACTTGGGTACTCAAGATAACCCTTACATTATAAAGACTAGTCAATCCTTAGATTCCTCAGAATAACATGATGACCCTTCCTTCCTCTATGACCAAAGTATAGAATTTTCTTGGTCTTATCAAGATATTCCTAGAATAAATCCTTCCATATCCATCCATAACATCATCATATATCCTAATACTAAGCATGTTATGTAAAATATTTGTAGGATGTACCCTCACATCATCCTTCTAGTCAAAGAAGAGATTCAGTGCCTCTTATCTATCAATTTCATTCAACTCATTAACTATCCCAAATGGGTTTCCAATATTATCCCAATCACTAAACCCATAGGAGGACTTCACCTCTATATTGACTTTAATGACCTCAACCTTGCTTGTCTAAAGGATGACTTCCCCTTGCCTAGTATTGACCAGCTATTGATCTTATAGAATGCCATGAGATGTTATCTCTCATGAATGGTTTCTATAAATATAATTAGATATTTATTGACCCTAAGGATGGTTCCTTCATCACCCCATGGGGAATATTCTACTATATGGTCAAAAAATTTGGTCTGAAAAGTGTTGAGGCAACCTATCAGCACGTGATGACCTACATTTTCCATGATCTCATCCATAAAATCATAGAGGAATATGTAGATGATCTTCTTGGGAAGTATAAATCATAAGTATCATATATAAGTTCTAAAAATGATCTTTGACTTCCTAATCCATTTCCATGTCTGACTTAACCCCAGGAAATGTGTCTTTGGGGTCTTGTCTTGAAAGCTTCTTAGCCTCATCAGCTCTCTTTAAGGAATTGAATTAGACCCTACCAAATTCAGTGTGATCCTTGACATGTCAAATCTAACCCACCTTAAGAAACTCCATATCTTATAGGGGAATCTCAAATCCATCCATCACTTCCTCTTTTAGTTACCAAATAGATGTCATCCCTTTCACCATCTTCTTAGGAAAGATACATCTTTTAATTAGACTAAGGATTATCAATGAGCCTTCAATTCAATCAAATAAGACCTTCTTTCCCCACCCATTCTTATCCTACCTAAATATGACCAACCCTTATACCTTCATATATATACCAATGACCATTCCTTAGGGGCAATGCTCACTCACCATGATGAATAAAACAAAGAGCAAGTTCTTTACTATATAAGTCAAACACTTGTATAATATGAGACTCGGTACACCCATACCAAGAAGTTTTGTATTGCATTAGTCTTTTTGGGTTCTAAAATTCATCATTACCTCCTCAATACTAAAACCTTTGTCATCACCCACACCAATCCAATCAAGTACATATACTCTAAACCATACCAAAACTAATACATGGCTATGTGGCTCATGCTCCTAGTTGAGTTTAACCTTGAGTTCCTCTATTAAAAGTCAATTAAAGGGAAAGTTATTTTCAATAAATTGGGTGAATCTCCTTTTCTAAACAACCAACCACTTCTTATTTCATTTTTGTATGAGTCTATCATGAGTCTTCCCCAAGATGACATCACCTATTAAATGACCATTTTTTATAATGGTTCAAAGTGCCATCATGGTGGGGTTGTTGGAGTTATTCTAGTTCCCCTCAATGTAAAACCTCTTCCTCTTTCTTTCAAACTTGAATTTAAGTGTAACAACAATATAGATGAGTATGAAGCCCTATTAATAGGTCTACAAACCACTCTAGCCTTGGGAGTTAAGAAAATTAGTATCTTTGGTGATTCCCAACTTATGGTCAACTAGGTTAATGGATCTTTCCAATATAATAATGATGAATTTAAATAGTATAAATGACTGGTAGATGTACTTTTAACATCATTTTATCATTACCTTATCTAATCTATTCCATGATCTACCAATAAATTCAAGGATAAAATGGATTCCCTTACTTCCCAAATCCCATCTTTGCCTATCGATTCTGAGCTCTTTGCCACCATTCATCATTTTATCACACCCTCTTATATCCAATCCAACCTCCTTACCATTTTTAGTGTGGATTTATTTCCATTGGTAAGAGCAAAGATTTTACTACCTAAACCTCAACATCGTTCTTCCCAACCTCTCTAGGAATGCCCAAGGTGCCTTTTTTCAGAGCACCTCTCATTATACCATACTAGGGGGAATCCTTTATAAACATGGTTTTGATGAAATGCTTCTCCATTGCCTATGTAGCCATGAAGCTTCCCATGCTATCAATTAAATGAATGATGTGATCTATGGGTGATAATTTAGTGATCTAGTTATCACTAAATATATCCTTCACCTTAGATACTATTGGCCCACCCTCAACCAAGAATAATGTGATTATGTGAATAAGTGTGTTAAATTTCAACAACATACCAATTTAAATCATGCATTGGCCCATGGCCTTTAAGTATCCAAGGAATTTTGGCCCTTCTCACAATAAGGACTAGATCTTATTGGGGACATCAATCCTCACTCTTCATAGTGTTTCCACTCCATCATCACCACCATTGAGCATTTCACCAAGTGGGTGGAGGCTATTCCTCTCATCTTAACCATAGTTAACGAAATAGTTGACTTCATCAATCATCATATCATATGTTTTTTTGGTGTTTCCCACAATATCATCATTGATAATGGAAAATATTTTAAAAACAAACAAGTCCAAGGTATTTGTGATGTATTTTGCATCAAGTTAATATTTTATTCACCTTACTATCCATAAAATAATGGGTAAGTAGAAGCCTCTAAAAAAACCCTCAACAAGATGTTAACCAAAGTGGTCAATGATTCTGGTTAAGATTGACACTTGCACATCCCTTTTACTTTATGGTTCTATTACACTAGCATTTAAAATCTATGGGTGCCACCCCTTTCTCTAGTTTTTGAAGTAGAGGTAGTATTGCCTCTTAAATTCCAAATTTCCTCTCTTTGCATACCCTTACAAGACATCATTTTTGAGGGTGACTACCATCAAGCATATATAACATGACTTGATCTACTTGATGATCATTGTCCAGTAGTGCTTAACCACCTTCATGTATATCAAGAGAGAATCAATCATGCCTATAAAAATAACTTGAAATAACAATAATTAAATATCAGAGACCTCATTCTAAAGGAAAATAAACGTGTGACCAATATGGATAAAATCAAGTGAGGAAAGTTTTCATTCAATTGATATAGACCCTACATCATCACCCATAAGTATGGATTAGGATCTTATAATTTATCCTTTCTTGAAGGAAAAATAGAACCTAAGCCTCTCAATACTTTACACATGTGTCCTTTTTTTATTAAAAAGGGATCAAACTCACATTTTTTCTAACTTAATCTCATCCTTTGATTTATGATATTTTTCACCTTCCTCACAATTTCATCCCATCCCATTTGAGGATGACTAATTACAACATAAAACTATGTGACTAACCATCACAATCATGGCCTAATCATAAATATGGGTACCACAACTCTACCCATGGTATGGTTCTCATGGATAATTTTCATCCCTAATCAGACAAAATCCCATGGTCATTATTTCTCAAACCCCTCATTTCACCTATCATTAACTGCTTATGCTCTAGGTCTTTCCCTTATAAAGCTAAACCTTAAAGCCTAAATAGACTTGTCCATGTCAAACCTAGCATCAAAACAATTGTGGATACTTGAATATCACTTGAGTCAAATATGTCTAGCATGCAAACTACTCCTTGGAATGATAGCTACCCAAAATTTCAATTTTTTAAAAAATATAGACTAATCCCTTGAAAGACAACTACCAAAGGAATAAATCCAAAACTTGGATCACTCCCTTGAAGGATGGCTAAGTCAAATTTGTTAAATAAAACATTTGAATCTTCCTCCATCAATCAATTTAACAAACCTATTAGAACAAGGAAATAAAAGATCTTATATCAAAATCAAAATGAGCTATCCAAATAAATCTATAATTAGCTTTGATATATAGCATTATTAAACTTCCTATATCAATCAGTTTACACTTTGCATTAAAACATGGACTTATCTATTATGGTTCTTAGGTAACCTACAGAAGGTGAAAACTAACCCTGAAGATGTTATACTACCCTTCATACCACCTATCACCTATCTCCCTCTATAACATCTACAAATCAAGGGATTCATGACCTTACCTGAGATGATGTGATCAAGACACTTTTTTATCAACCAATGCATGTTAATGTAAAGCATTCAAAGGGCTTATGTTCATTAAGACAATCTAACTTTAGGTTTTTGTTTCATCCTTACCAATGAATAAGCACCATGCCCTTTTCTACCCTCTCATAATTGGTTCATTTACTCACTTAGACATATGTCTCATGTTTTTATCTCTTTTCCCACATCTAGTTTTGTTATCTAACTTATTTTATGTGCTATCATCAACAAACGAACTATAAACTATAAACATCACATCATTGTAACATCATATCAATAACCATAATAAACTACATCAAATAACCATATATGGAACCATAGTCATAAACATTATAACCTTATATATAATAGAACATCACATAATCATAATCATGTATAAACCACTTATCATAAACACCATCCATAATAGTCACACGCCTAATTTAGTGAATATACATCTCATGATCATAATCATAAACATCTAAAACCATGAACCATGAACCATAAAATCAAATCTATATATCATGATCATATCATATACATCATGTTTCATCAACATCAAATAGTATATATAAATAATGTGTATATCTCTCTCTCAAAAAATATACATCTCGATACATTAGATCATATGCCAGTATCATAATCATCTAAACCTATACATATCATATTATCAAACTATGCCCCTAGGGCACCACTACCACCTAGTATCTATCCCCTTGAGGTGCCTACTTTTCTAGCCACCAAAGTGGCCCACTAATCTAGAGTTGCTACACATACACTACCTACCAAGATGGCTCTATACTCACCCCATTGGGGATCCTATATATAATGTGTTAGAACTACGGCCTCATAATAATTTAACTTCTTAAATATGGCCATGTGCCATGCTATAAAGATACTATTTGGTGGTCTTAGTGATGTTATAACTACTCCTCTCTATCTCAAAGTGTCCCTCTCTTGGGTCACCAAGGATAGTGAAGTCCTACCCTAGTCCCTCTCACCCATCATACTATAAAATTGACCCTATAAAGTCACAACATGGCCTTGTAATGTAGACACCTACCCTTTTATGTGATTTATGCCTATGCATTGATTAACATTGCTCCTATCTATCCATCAGGACCACTTTCTTATACTTGTACCTATAAACACCCACCAACTAGGTCCACATCCATGGGATACCTTCCCCCATCATCCCATATAAAATATGCCACTATATAAAGGGCCTAATACCATGCCATGTAGCCATCAACAAAACTAACATCATTGATCTTTACTCTAACAGGTAGTTCCTTATGATCAAGAATAATCTCCACTAGTTATGGCACTAGAATAAAAATTTTAGCATCTTCTTACCTGTGCCTTAGGAATGGACCTAGAATCCCCTATACCTAGACAAACTATCTATGAAATATGTCAACAAGGATGATCTTTGTCTCACCCTCTTTCCTCCTAAAAATACACCTGTATCTTTGCATCAATAAAACATACCAAGTATAATGGAACCCACCTCTAAAAGCTAACATATAGCCTCTAGACCACATCTCCAACCACTAGGGCCTCTAATGCCCTATAGAACCAATTAATGTATATCAAACCTCTTATAGGTCTTGTGAGTGTGTAATTGATCCATCTCATGAAACCCACCCTAAAGTCCATCTGGGCATATCCCTCCCATGATAGCATCAGAGCCCAGATGTGCTCATAGGCCTGGTAGTGTAACATAAACCCCCATTGATGCCATATCTATAGTGAGATATAAACCCCCATAGATCCCTATATATATAAACCAACACAATCAATTTCCACCCAAAAACTATTTGACCTAATAAAATCTCCACCAAAACTCCTAATAGTAGATATGGAAACCTTCCACTACTCAAATCCAGTAATGTAAAACACAAGACTATCATCATCATCATCAACAACAACAATAATAACCTTCAATCATCTCTGACCCTTTGATATAATGGCCTATAGCTAAAGCCTTTTGCATGCCACCTGGTAAAGGCTTGATCCTCATCATATAAGATCTCTATGTGCTCATCTCTCTCCTCCCTCTCTATGTGATATATTAGTTCCCCTCGAATGGGTAGTCATGTGATATTATGTACATCCTCTAGTAGGATGGTCATCTCACATATCTTAGCATCAAATTAATATATCAATCCAATGTAACCCATACTCCATTCCTCAATTGTCATTAAGGAGGGATCCTAGGTCCCACTACTTGGCTATGCTCCTATCTACCCTACATCCTCAATCCACCTCAACAATTAACCACTTAACATATATCTCACCATCAACTACTCAATAATGTCCTCATCATCACTCTCTCACAACACACCAAGGATATTCTTAGGCATGGGAGTTAAAGAGTCAAAATCAAAAGTGAAAATGACTTGCATTTTTCACTTTTTATCCTCTATGTTTTTAGGGTTTCCCCTTGACCATTGATGGTTAAGGTGACCTTCGATGGTCAATTTTGTGACCCCTCATCATCGATGGTTAGGATATACTATTTTACAAACTTTTGGCACCAATACCTAAGTGTCCACTTTTTGAGATTACCTTCTTTGCCTATCCTATTAACCATTTCTAGCTTAACATTAGCCATTTTGGCCTGAACTATAACATATTTTGTAATGACCTTGCATTAGTTCTTTTTATCACACTGACTAAACTTACCATGTTGAACATTTGAATTTTCACCACCTTGTGTAACCAAACCACTTGCGTTTTTTCTAGGATCACTTCCTACCTCAAATACCTATGGAAACAATAACCCTATTTAGGAGACTTGATAGGAATAACCTGATCAATTATGTCTAATGTTGTGGCCTAGTTACCCCATCAATAGTCCTTCTATAACTGGCCTTATTTTTACCAACTATGGTTAGTTGGTCTATGTATTTTCTTAGATATTTCACTTAGTCTAATGTTGTGGCCTAGTTACCCCATCAATAGTCCTTCTAGAACTGGCCTTATTTTTACCAACTATGGTAACTTGGTCTATGTATTTTCTTAGATATTTCACTTAGTCACATTTTATGTGCATGTTTGTGCTTCAAATTCCCAACCACCATTGTCACCAAAATCATGACTCATCATAAACCACTTGTCAAACTCATACTCAATTTAGTTTCACCTCATCCACTCTCAATTTGAGGGGAAACACCTCCTCCCATACTTTTGAAAACCAAACCTTTGACTCATAATCTATTTTTGTTTTACATCTTGCTAACACAAACTACACAACAAAAAGGGGAAAAATGTAGACACTAAAAAATTACACATGATAGTTTTAGATGTCAAAACACCTCTAAATTGGACCACTACCCAACCTCTAACCATAAACTTGAGCTATTTTAGCTAACTAGCTAAACCCAAATCATTAACCTCCCCTTATAACCTACATAACATTCAACCCTTGATCACTAATGATCACCTTGACTGTTGACGGTCACCCTGACCATCAATATTCAAATCTTACTCATCTTAATAAAGACAACTTGAGTTATGTGCAAGCTAACATGTCAAAATTTAATATGGATAGTAAGATAACACATCAAAATAACCAACCAAACCTACCATGGAACTTTCTATCTTCATCTCTCTTTTCCTATAAAAGGAGAGGAGTAGAAGGTGAAAAAATAATCTAAGATCCATTCATATATCCATTTTATCAATAAATAAATTAGGCAACCAACAATCATCAAGAGCTATCAAACTTCTTTATAGGTCTTCCCTTAATCAAGTTAATAACCATGATAGATACTCAAACCTCTTCTAAAATTATTCTTCAAGTAAAGTATCATTACTCTACCAAAATTATAATAGGATCATCTACCAACCATCAAACAACCAACTAATTATATTTTTGGTTTTCAAGATATGATTATTTGGTTTATAACGTAGACCCTCTTGCATCATATCCTTGAACTCCCTGACCTCAGCCAAACCTATGAACCACTTATTGAATCCTATAACCTAAACCAAATTATTTTATGAACACCTTCAGAACCCATAGAAACTATGAAAAATCACCCTGACCATCGATAATCACCTTAACCACTGATAGTCATCCCAATCATTGACATCACTATGGTAGGAAATAACAACAATTTATTTCCACCTACTTACCCACAACCAAATTCCACTTTTTGTGTCTTTTCCTATTCACAGAGATCTCACCTATTTTCTAAACCCAACTTCACCTATTTAGCATTAGTATTGACCTAATTATTGATATAATTAGTCTATTTATTTTTATCAAAGCATTTATTTATTCTTACATTTCATTTCATTCTTTCCTATCATTGGATGTAAGTATTTCATCTTTATCTCTTTCAATTTAACTATTATAAAAAAGTGGATTGACAACCTCCTAGTAAGCTCATGCTTCTTGGATCTAGCTCACACTAAGCAATCCACCTTGATACCCATCTAAAAAACCATTTATATTAGTGATTTCTTATCTATAGGTCAT
The DNA here is from genome assembly GCA_037957365.1 of Torreya grandis. Classification (NCBI taxonomy): domain Eukaryota; kingdom Viridiplantae; phylum Streptophyta; class Pinopsida; order Cupressales; family Taxaceae; genus Torreya; species Torreya grandis. The sequence continues at coordinate 1,977,414 of JARHVA010002140.1, forward strand.
TCTTTCCAAGACAAATAATATCTCTTCACAATCATCTAGATCACATGTCCACAAACAAAAATGTTCTTCTTCCATACCCATAATTAGTTTCTTACTTCTTTGAATAAAATGAACATAAATTGAGATAAACAATTTGATAACACTCCCTAAAATATCTCACAAGATTCATTATGGGCCCTTCATCTTGTATCTAAGATGAAGTGTGGATAATAATTTTACATATTAATTCATTTAGTAATTAGCTTGGCTTAAAAAAGAATATTCCATAGGATCTCAATTTTCTTTTTCAAATGAAGATGTCTTTTAGAATGAAAAGGAAGAATTAATAATTTAAAGGAAATTATAATTCCATTTGCATATAATTACTATTATAAGAATGATTAATTTCATTCATCAAAGTTTAATTTAATTAATATAATATGGGGAATTTGATTAGAATAATGATTTAGAGAAGGGGATTAGTGAATTGATCATACAAGAATAATTGAATAGATAAATTGACTTGAATGATAATAATTGACCATATAAATTGAGAAGAATGATAATGGAATAGAGAAATTGAATAGAATGATAATTAAATAGTGAAATTGACAAGAATGATAATTGAATAAAGAAATTGACCAGAATGATAATTGAATAGATAAATTAACGAGAATTATAACTAAATAGATCTAATATGGTGAATTATCCCATCTATGAATTCCCCAATGTGAATTAAAATCTATACGTTAGATAAATAGGAGAATGTGGGATAAACAAATGAATTTACAACAAATTATGTGTAATTATAAGAAGTCATTCCATTTTACAATTTTGATATAAAAGTGATAAAAATAGTGTCTACATTTTCCCTTGTTTGAGAAGGTGTTGTGATATGTAGACTAATTTATGACTTTTTAATGAATGAAAAATATAAATCAAGGATACAAAATTAGATGAATAAATAATGGATGTTGCAATTTTGTCATTCCTAACTAATAGGTGTGAGAGATTAGATAAAAAGATAAAGAATATGATTTTAATTAGGGATGATTCCCCCTCAAGAGGGTATGTGGGGATGAATTATGTGGATGGGATCTCAAAAAAGATATTATGAAGCTAGAATAGAAGAGAAGATTAACCCGTGGACAAGACTATTCCACTTGAGCTAATGCTTGCATGATTTTATTTGTGATGATGTTGAAATAATTTTCCATAAATAGGGCATAATTAGGAAGGAAACATCCCTAAATAAGTATTACACTTTGAATTGACCCAAATATGGTGAAAATTTATATCTTAGGCATGATCTATACTAAATTAGAAGCTGCATGATTTATTTTACCTTAATAGGGTGAAAACCATGAGGTTGAAATGACAGTTTACCCAAAACAAGGTACCATTTTTTTTTGGTCCTAAATAGGGGGGATTGGATTTGATGAATTGATAGAGTGATATTTATGTTATTAGTCATGTGATTGGATTAGATATATAGAGATGTGTGATTGTAGCATTGACATGTAAATCATTTTCATACTTGATTTTTAATATTTCACATGATAATATGAATCATAATCTAGGAATAACCATGATAACATTCATTTGTCAAAATGTGTAAAAATTTGAATTCAAAATGTGAATGTATACAACTTAAAACAAGATATGGAAAACCAAGCTTCAAGTGTAAAACATACTAATTTAATTAATTTAGATACAAATATTCAAAACTCAAAATCATAATATGAATAATCAAGACTTAAGTGGGAAGCATAATGTACTAAATGAGGGAAAATGAGTAACAAAACAACATACCAATAAGCAAACAAATAATCAACAGACAAACACACAAGTGAAATTAAATAAACATTTAATTTAGAAAGGAATGTGTGTGACAATAAAGTATTAATCTTAAGGACCAGGGGTATAATATAAGAATTGTGACCAGGTAAGGGGGAATAAAAGAATAAGGAAGCGGTGGCCAATATGACTTCAAATTCCCCATGGAAATAGATGTTGCCTACATAGTTATATGGCATTTAGGCCAAATGTAGTTCTCCAAAGGATTTTAGATTGAAGAAAATTGATGAAAAGTTAATAATATAGATTATAGAGGAAAATATGGAATAGGGACACAAAAAATGGTGAGACCATATAAGTAACATTCTCACCAAAACAATAATAGATATTCTTTGAAAATGTTGAAAGCATGGGAAGAGGGATGGGTGATCTGACCTCAAAAAATTAAGTGTTGCCTATGTAGTTCAATTAGGCCTCAAACCACTGTAGTTTAACCAAACATTGGGCACATAAAATGATAAGTATGATAAGATAAGATAAGAGACAAGAAAATGAACAATGTGAGACTTAATGTTTTAACTCATAAAATGGTGCGAATATGAGAAGTAAACTCATAAAATAGTAAGAGTGTGGAATAAAAATACTCATATAATGACTTGTGTGGAATAAAAAATGCTTGTAAAATGGAGAGATCATAGAATTAATGTGAAAAATGGTGAGATCATATAATGGGAATATTTAAGATTGTTTAGAACATTATACCTATAAAGGATCAATAGCAAATGGAAAATCATGTTCTATCACTAGGATGGGATGTAATAGTAAATGGAAAGAATGGGATGATCAGATGGGATAATAATGAATGATAAGGGGATGAGGAATATCAAAGGACCATGTTATGTGGTAACTAAAATATCCAATCATCAAAGTGTCACTATGAGGATATGGCAAGAGATTTTTTAAAATAGGGCTCATAACAACTTCTAATTTATTATTAAGACCAAGATGGGTAGGAAAAGTGGAACATGGTAGGATGAATATAAAGATTGTTTATGATAAGGTAATATGATGGGAATGGAACAAATGTCAATGTATAAAAGGATTTCCCCAAGTGTCAAGGTACTTTTAGCCAATAAATTATTTACACATGACATTAGAAACTGAGTTTTCATCATGGTACTTGTTCGAGGTTACACAAACATGGTTTTCACCTTTGGACAAATTATTTATATTTCTCTTTTGATTGTATTTTTTTGATTGATTTAAAAAAAATGACATCTCAAATCGATGGAGGATTATGAGATGCACAATGTTGAGTGTTTGATTTGTAATAAATACTAATTTTGAATAGCTTCTCTATTATAATTATATTTCTAAAGTAGGTTGTACTGATGTTGTTGTGATATTCTTTGGCCATTGAATATAATTCATCTAAACTTCTAAATAAGTTGTCTTCATAGTCTCATTGAAAAATAATTATTTCACATAGTGTAAAAAAAGATAGGCATTGGATAAATGATCTGATTAGATAATGGAATATAGGTCTTGAATGAATAATATGATCATAATATAATGTATAATGGTTGGGGAATAAATGAAAATTGGGACTTTTAATCACACATAGTGTTGCTGATTTTAGATTCAACTTTATTTTGGTTATGGTGGGCTAATATTTACTTCAATAATTTCTTAATGAAGAAATGAGGAACTAATTGGCTCAGCTATTGGCACCTCAAAGACATTTTCACCAACAAAGTCTTCTTGATTATTTTGATTTGGATTGTCCAATAACACCTTGAATAAGGGTTTGTTAAGAAATATTGATAAATCATTTTGATTGTGACTTAGCACCTTAATCAAGGTTTCACTAAAGGATTCTAAGATTTTGTCTTTTTATCATATATTGCCTCAAATAGGGTTTCACTATAAGATATTGAGTTTAGACTTTTATTATCCCTAGTGCCTCAAAAAAGGTTTCATTAGGATATTGTTCTTCTACGTGAGTGTTGTCTTATATCCCTAAAGATTATACCACTAAAATGTCACCATGGAATAAGTTGAATAATGTGTGATTATTTTGGTCCCAACCAACATTTGTGGGAGGTGGAATATCAATATAATGGCTAGGATGGTTAATGGTAAAGTCATGAATAATTTCAATGGAATTGGAAAAGGAAACATAGTCCTCATAGAGGCTACTAGGATAACTTGTGTCAATGTTGAAGGAAGCATCCTAAAAAACCATGGAAGGATCACAAATATATTCAATCTGATTTGAAAAAAGTGTGTAGTCGATGTCATAACATCTATTAAGGTATGTTTATGATTTAATTATCACTTTAAAAAGACTCAATCAAATTTAGTGTCTTTAAATTATTTCTTGGTGATGAAATAAAACATATAAGGAGTAGTTTCAAGGTTTTTATGTTCTATTTTTGATTATTTGTTATTAGGAATATCACTTATCTATATTTTCATCAAGTTAGTTTTAGTTAATTAATAACACAAAAAAAAATTAAATATAGTTTTGAGAATAATACATCTAAGCATACAAAGTGTATGGACCTAAAATCACCTTCTTTATTATTATCAACTAATATTCTTATTGGTCAATACTAATTTTACTTAACCTATTTTATTTCACTAATATATCCCCATTTATATCCAATCATCTAATATCCCCTTCTATTATCCTACATTCACTAACCTTATTCATCCAACCTCCTTCGTTAATTTTATCCTAATCCCTATTATCCTAATCTAATCCTAGTTATCTATTATATGGAAAATTTAAATTCCATTAATCCCACCTACCCACATACTAACTTAAACCGTAGCCTTTCCTACATCCCTATATAAATCCCATCTAATCTTCCATTATCCTTAAGCTAATCAAGAAGTCTCTAGAATTGGAAAAGATCCTCCAAGTCTATAGAAGTCTATAAACTAGAGACTTCTAAGGAATTTAATATTCCTAGAATAATCCATAGCCATTGATCTCATCCCAATAACTTGGAATTTTAACTCTTGATCTTACCTCCATAATATATATATAACCAAGGATCCTCCTCCATGGAATCCGTCTCTAAATTATATAAAGAAGCCATGTCAAACTAATCATTCAAAAGAAAAAGCTTGTAGAGAATCCATGCCAAATTAGTTCTTGAATGAATCCTTCATCGATCATCAAAATCACTTTATCATGACATAACTATGCCAAAAAATTGAGTTTAATATGTAATCATAAATCCATTAGAACATCTTGGAAGGAGGTGATATGACGCAAGGAATTTGTTAAAGTCTATATCATTCTGATTTATTTCATGAATCTTTCCAAATAAGTAGTTTGTGTTTTGAGTTGAATTATCTTGTTTAGTTCATAGTGTGCTCAAAATACTACTACATAAAGAGTGGATAATAATACATAATATCCAAATTTAATGCATGAAAACCTCCATTCAAAATATTTTTCATAGGATGCAACTCAAATGTAGCACTAAATGGTCTTCATCAATGAAAATTATGTTGATACATCTCTATTTAAGCTATGGACTAATTAAATTTGGTGATGAATTTGAAGAGTTGATGCACAAAGGGATTTGATAAATGGTCAACACTTAATTGTATATCTTGAGCATGTTAAATTGTAAAGGAAATAAGTCTACCTCTAATGATTTAAGATCAATGAGGACCCTTCATCTTGAAATCAATATGAATGGTTACAAATGAGTCCTTGGTAGTTCACATGGATCAACACATGGATCACTAATGTGATCCCTTCACCTTACTCAAGATGAAAGGTGGAGGATGATCTTGGAAAATATCAAAGGAAGATTAATATAAGCCCTTAACATTATTTTCAAGATGAAGGATTGAGGATTTTCCTCATAATATCATTATGAGAGTTATTTTAGGGCCTTCATCTTGTTTCCAAGGTGAAGGGTGGAGAATCATTCCCAAAAAAGTAAATGGATAACCAATCTGGGACCTTCATATTGTTTCCAAGATGAAGGGTTGAGAACACTCCTTAAAATATCTCAAAAGATTCAATGTGGGCCCTTCATCTTGTCTCTAAGATGAATGATGAATAATAATCTTACATATTAATTAATTTATTTATTAACTTGGCTCACAAAATAATGTTCCATAGGATCTCAAGTTTCTTTTTCAAATGAAGATGTATTCCAAAAGGAAAAGGAGGAATTAACAATTGAAAGGAAATTATAATTCCATTTGCATAGAATTATTACTAGAAGAATGATTAATTTAATTAAATAATCAAAGATAAATTTAATTAATATAATGTGGGGAATTTGATTAAAATAATGATTTAGAGAAGGGGAATTAGTGAATTGATCATACAAGAATAATTGAATAGATAAATTGACTAAATGATAATATTTGACCAAAGAAATTGAGTAGAATGATAATTGAATAGATAAATTTACTAAAATTCTAATTAAATAAATAAATAAACTAGAATGATGATTGAACAAATAAATTGACTAAAAGGATAATTAAATAGATAAATTAACTAGAATGATAATTGAATAGATCTAAGATGGTGAATTATCCCACCTAAGAATGCCCAAGGTGAATTCAAACTTGTACATTAGATGAACAATAAACTTTGGGATAAATAAATGAATTTAGACAAGCTTGTGTGCAATTATAGGAAGTCATTACCTTTTAAAATTTTGATACAGAAGTGATAAAAATAGAGTGTCTATATTTTCCCCTATTTGAGAAGGTATTATGATATGTAGACTAAGTAATGAATTTTTAATGAATGAAAAATCTTATTAAAGGAGGATAAAAAACTAGATGAAGAAATAATGTATGTTGTAATTTCATTTTTCCCAACCAATAGGTGTGGGAGATTGAATGGAAAGATACAAAATATGATTTGAATTAGGGATGATTCCCCATCGAGAAGGAATGTGGGGATGAATAACATGGATGGGATCTCAGAAAATATATGATGAATCTAGAATAGAAGAGAAGATTAACCTGTGGACAAGAGTATGCCACTTGATCTAATGCTCACATGCTTTGATTTGTGATGATGATGAACTAATTTGCCCAAGTAGGGAACAATTAGGAAGGAAACATCCCTAAATAAGTGGCACACTTTAAATTAACCCAAATAGGGTGAAAGTTTTTGGCTTAGGCATGATCTATATTGAATTGGAAGTTGCATGATTTATTTTACCTTAATAGGGTGAAAACCATGAGATTGGAATGAGAATCTTCCCCAAATAAGGAAACATTGATTTATTTTACCCTAAATAGGTCATATTGGATTTGATGAATTGATAGAGTGATCATGATGTTGTTAGTCATATGATTAGATAAGATATATAGATATGGGTGATTATATCATTGATATGTAAACCTTTTTGAGACTTTATTTTTAATATTGCACATGATAGTATGCAACATAATATAGGAAGTACAATGATAACATTAGCTTTTCAAAATGTGTATATAACTTAAAATGTGAATGTATACAACTTAAAACAAGATATGGAAAATCAAACATCAAGTGTAAAACATAATATAATTAAATAATTCAAATACAAATGTTCACAACTCAAAATCATGATATGAATAATAAATAATTAAGTGGAAAGCATAATGTACTAAATCAAGGCAACGAAGTAAAAAAAAAATACTAATAAGGAAAAAAACAAACATACAAAAAAACACACAAGTGAAAGTGAATAAACATTTAATTTAGAAAGGAGCGTGTGTGACAATAAGGTGTTAATATATAGAACCAAGGGTATAATAGAATAATCATGAATAGGGAAGGGGGAATAAAAGAATAAGGAAGGGGTGGCTAAGCTAACTCTAAATTTCCCATGTAAGTATATGTTTCCTACATAGTCCTATGGACTTTAGGATAAATGTAGTTCTCCCAAGGATTTGTTCTTAGATAAATTTGATGAAAAATTAATGAGATAGGTTATAGAAGAAAAATAGGAATAGGGACTCAAAAAATGGTGAGATCATCTAAGGAACATGATTACCAAAATAAAAAGAGATATTCTCACAAATTTTTGAGAGCATGGGATAAGGGATGTCTGAGCTAACCTCAAAAAATTGAGCATTGCCTATAGAGTCTAATTAGGGCTTAAGCCATTATAGTTTAACCAAAAATTTGGCATAGAAAATGATAAGTATGATAAGATAAGAGACATAAAAATGAACAATGTTAGACTGAATGGTTTAACTCATAAAATGGTGAGAATGTGAGAAGTGAACTCATAAAATAGTGAGATCATGGGATAAAAATACTTGCATAATGGCTTGTGTGGAATAAAAAGATGATTCAAAAATGAAGAGAGAATGGAATTAAATTGAAAAATGGTGAGAGCATGGAATGGTAATATTTAAGAGTGTTTAGAACATTATACCCACAAGGGATCACTAGAAAAGGAAAAAAACATGTTCTTTCACTAGGATGGGATGTAATAGCAAATGGCAAGACTGGGATGATTATATGGATTAATAATGAATGGTAAGTGGATGAGGACTATCAAAGGACAATTTAATATGAGAACCAAAATGTCTAGTCATCAAAGTGTCACTAAGAGGATATTCTAAGAGATCTTATAACATTAGTCTCATAACAACATCCACTTTCTTATTAAGATAGAGATGGGAAGGAAAAATGGACCATGTTAGGATGAATATAAATATGGTTTGGGACAAGGTAATATGATGGGAATGGAACATATGTCAATGTAGACAAGGATGAACCCAAGTGTTAAGGTACTTTTAAACAACAAATTATTTACACATGATACCAAAAACCTAGTTTTCATCATGGTACTTTTCTAAGGTACCACAAACATGGTTTTCATCTTTGTAAAAATTATTTATCTCTATTTTTATTGTATTTTTTTATTGAATTTTTTAATTTTTTATCATCTCAACTCAATACAAGATTATGAGATGCAAAATGTTGAATGTTTGATCTCTATTCAAGACCAATTATAAATAGCTTCTCTACTATAATTCTATTCCTAAAGGAGGTTTTATTGATGTTGTTGTGATCTTCTTTGGATGTTGATTTTGATTATTTCAAACCTATAAAAAAGGTGCCTTTATAGTCTCTTTGAAAAATAATGCTTCCAAGGAGTGTATGAATGGATAGGCATTGGATAAATGATCTAATTTGATAATGTAATATAAGTCTTGAATGAATAATATGATCATAATGAAATGTATAATGGTTGGGGGATAAATGAAAATTGGAGTTTTTAGTCATAGATAGTGTTTCTGATTTTAGATTCAACTTGATTTTGGTTGTGGTAGGTTGATATTGATTTCAATAATTTATTCATCAAGCAATGAGGAACTAATTGGTTATGCTATTGGCACCATGAAGAGGTTTTCACCAACAAGTTTTATTGATTATTTTGATTTGGATTTTCCAATAACACCTTGAATAAGGTTTCATTAAGGGATGTTTATAAATCATTTTTATTGTGCCTTAGCACCTTAATCAAGGTTTTACTAGAGTATTATATGTTTTTATCTTGCATATCATCTATTACCTCAAACAAGGTTTCCCTATAATATGTTGAGTTTAGACTTTGATTGTCCATATCACCTCAAAAAAGGTTTCACTAGTAGATTATTCTTCATGTGTGAATTTTGTATTGGATCCCCAGAGATTATACTAGAAAAATGTAACCATGAAATAAGCTCAACAATGTGTGATTCTTTTGGTCCAAACTAATGTTTTTGGAATGTGGAATATCAATACAATGAATGATATGGTTAATGGTAAAGTCTTGTATAAGGTCAATGGAATGGGAAAAGGAAACAAAATCACCATAGAGGCTACTTGGATAAATTTTGTCAAATTCAAAGGAAGCATCCTCAAAAACTAAGGAAAAATCATAAATATATTCAATCTAATCTAAATGAAGTGTGTATTCGATATCATAACATATATTAAGGTATGTTTATTATGAAGTTGATTTATGCTCAAATGGATTTAATATATTTGTAAAGCCAATGTTATAATATCCACTAAAATAGTTTATTAGAATTGTAGCCAGGATCACTAGATCCAAAAATGGCCATGGTGAAGTGATCACGTGAGTCAACAAAGCACACATCAAAAATTTGAAAGTAATTTAAACCATTCATGAGAGAATATTTAAAATAAATTAATCATAAATATACATCATATTCCATCATATTCCACCATTGAATTCCTAAGAGGACAAGCTTATAAATAGGTTGGTTGAGTGCATGATGACTTAGGTAGATAAGGTGAGTGGGTGGGATCCTCCACTATGGGTGGAGAGATCACTGAGGGAAAATAGTGGAAAAGTGACCTAAGTAGACTAGGCACTCAAGGGATGAAGTGGATGGATGACCCCATCCATTCACTATGTGTCCCCATACACTCACATGTGTATTATGACCATAGGATGATGTCATTACTCACCTTAGAGACCTATTTATCCACATAAGTAGGATGAATAAACAAGTGTAATAAATAACTACACCAACACCCCCCTTAAGCTTAGTTTAAGGGGGTAGTATAATTGGTTCTTGACAACTAGGCTTGATAAGGTACTCAAGTATAAAATAATCTCTCATAAATTGGAGAAATAGAGAAAATCCATAGGAAAAAATTCCCCTCCCCTTAAAAGAGAGAAAATAAGAAGAGAGGACTAAAATACCCCCTATAATATGATGTTGAAAAATTTTAAACTCCAATTAAAAATCACAACATGATAAAGGTTGATTATAAGATCCTCAACTTGAAGATTGTAAAAGTTCCATCTGCATAGAACAATGTTTCTTCCCTTTGGAAAAGGAAGAAATTGATGTGTGTACTAAATTTATACACATTTAATAATGGAAAATGAAGTAAATAGTATTAATATATCTAAATGTCATCCACATTGGATATGTGGCATATGTCTAGCAAGAGCGTGTGTAGAAGCTGAAGGTGATACCACTGAAGTAGACCAATCCACTCACTATGTAACCCCATGCACTCACATGTGTATTATGACATCAAGATGATGTCATTACTCACCTAATATACCTTATTATCCATATAAGCATAGATTATGTGGAATGGATAATTGGTTCTCAGTAATGAGGAATGATGAGGTACCCAAGTACATATTGATGATCCCATTACCCTAAAAAACTTGAAGTACATATGCCTCCACAAAGAAAAGAGATAAGGTAATCGTAAAATGTCTCATGGCAAATTCTATAGTAGGTTTCTTTGAAACAAATGTTATTTCTTCCTTTTATAAGAAAGAAACCATGAGCTATCAAAGTATTAAATTTTCACTCAAGTAGAATGCAAGTAGGAATCATAATGTATATCTCTATAAAATTCTCAAATGTCTCCTTACTAATTCTTAAAAGTGATAAAGTCTGATAAGGTATCACATGACTAACTATAAAATATATCAATGGAAAAACATACAATGAATGGGAGAGAATAGCTAAAGAAGAAGATAGACATGGAACATTCACTGAAATAATGTCCATGGGAAAAGGATGGCAAGGATCAATAACTACCAAAAATGAAGACTATTTTGAAAATGAAACACTCATATCTACAATATTAAATTCCATAGGAACCTATGAATCATTTATACTCTCAATGTGTATACTCTCACTAAAACTAGTAAAGTCCTTCTAAATGTAAGTCTATGAAGGATATATACGAGAAAAAATATGCACATAAATGGATGTAAAATCTATAATGAGACAATTAAGTTTTATTAGAATCTCTTCCTATAGTGGGGGATAAAAATAAGGAAGATCATTATCTACCATGGATGTGTCATCATAAGAAATAAAATCATGAAGAGAGAGAGTATAATAGTTTCATAAGATATAATAGGAAGTGGAGGAGGTGTGATGTAAGTCATAATAGGATCCATGAAAAGACTCTAAAGAGTGATCCAAATAATTAAGGACACTCTGCATGCTCTACATGGTGGTCTTGATCCCATGAAAAGTGTATCAATAAGTGACCATAGACATAGTCACAAGAATTGACATAATTATTATATTGAACTGGGTTAATAGGAGTAAGAATTTGTCCATATAATAATGGAATAAGTTTATGATTCATGAGTGAACATTCCATGTACACATGCCATGAAGTATAATTGGTCTTCCCAAAAAGGACCACTAGCATAAAATAAACCTTCCTCCTATAGAGTATCTCAAATGGAGTCGACATTATTAAGAGAAGACACCAAGGAAGTCTAAGACTACATAGTACAAACTGTAATGAACCCCTAAATTATTCTCATGAAATAGATGTCAGCCATAGCCATGAATGTGCCCAAGTGAACAATTAGTGATAGTGTGATGAGGGTTAATGTAGGCTTAGAATGGGGATGCTAGTGGTTTGAATCACGTTGACCAAGTTATGGTCTAACTAGGTAGTGATTGGTTTCTACGTAAAATGCCAAAGAAAGGCAAAACTCTTGATCTATTTATAGTCCCAAAGAGTGAATAGTAGGATTTATATGAGAGAACTTTGATCAATCATTAATATGGTGAAAGGAGATGGTTGATATAAATAATGACCTCCTTTAGTTTCCTAATACCTCACCTAAATCAACAAAACCTTTCAAGTTTTCCTAGTTGTCAATGTCATGTCCCCTTTCCAGTTGACATCTCTTAGAGCTGATGATTAGCCTATTATGCGACCCTCGTATGCTAATAGGATGGATAGAGGGTCTTGATGGAGCTTGGATTGGCTTCGACTATCATAATTTTCTAGTTGGCTTTCATTTGGGCTCTTTTGGACATTGTTTTCTTGAGTTCCTATTTTTTAGGGATATTTGACACTCAACGGAGCACCCCTATTATGGTCTGGTCATGTGCGGAATCACTCCCTTGTTCACTAGCTTCAGATAGATCGAGAATCGAATACTTTTTGAGGGAGATATTAATATTTAATTGATTTAATTAAATATTAATTATTTGGCGTAAGTTTATGACTTAGGCATTTTGACCCAATGGGGCACTCATTATGAAGGGGGCTATTTTAATTATATTTTATAATTAAAATTGTGTCTTAAAACTATGGAAAAATTAAAAGAGAAGGAAACCATAATTTTTAATTATGAAACCCTAATTAGGTAAATTGTACCTTTAGAGGATATAAGGGTTTCTCATTAGGGAACGTGCCATATTCATGTTGAAGACAAATTTTTGCTAAGTATTTTCTGAGAAGACTGAGCCAAGGGTTTCCAATATTTGATTTACATTGGAGAACATGTAATCTTTAGTGTGTGTAATTTAGAGGTTGTGAGATATCAGTTGATTTATTTCTAGTTTGAGAGATAACTTCACATAGAGGTTATCACAGAGATTCACAGAGATTTATTTCATCAGGGTTTGATCCAAAAATTATCTAGAAAGTGATCTATGATATTGGCATTATTTTTTCTTGAGATCTAGCATCACATCAGTAGGTCATACTGTATTTACTACTACTATATGAAAACCATATGATTTTGTACCAGGCCATACAATTTCAAAAAGAGGTGTGTTTTCCTTTTAGAGCAAATCACTACCTTTTTGACCAATTTGTTGATACCCAGCCAAAGCACAGATTGGAGAAGTGCACAGTTAGCAGAAGTGCATAGTAGTCACAGCTAGGAGGGAGCATAGAGACTGACATCGGTAGTGTAGAGACTGACATCAGCTGACTCACATACCAACATTGATAGAGTAAACTGATGTCGATAATATTGACATCGGTAATGCAGAGACTGACATCGACCGACTCACATACTGACATCAGTAGAGTAAACTAACATCGGCAATATTATCTGACTGATTATGGTAGTATAACCAACATCGGTGACTGTTTATGAAATAACAACTATAGAAAAGCTTATTTATTGTAGTCATAGCAAACATACCAGATCTAGGGTTTTCTTTTAGATTGTAGAAAAATTAGGTTTTTTGAAGAATATTTTATATTATTTTTATATGCATGACAGAGGACTTCTATTGTAATCATCTGGGATGAATAATAATATCATAGATTAGCCAATTAAGAGAGTATACTACTATTTATTTATTTATTTATTTGAATTTATACAATTTTATCTTGCAAAATCGTATTCTTCTTTATTTCATGCAAAAAACACCAAAAAAATCAAAATACACAAAACAGTAAAAAAATATTTAGCACCAAAATTTAGGGGAAATAGGGGTTTCTACAGTGGTATTATAGTGGTTTCTTGCCAGCCTAATTGGGCTATTTTAGATTGACTTTGATTATCGTTATGGCTTTAACAAGAGACAAGGATTTGGAAGAAAGAATGCATAATGCAAAGAATAAATTAGATCATCCATTTCAATGAACATAGGACCTTCGAAGAACTTTGGAGGAGTTGGAAACTTATTTAGGCAAGGTTGATTAGTCAGATTCCTATGCTATGTAAACAGATTTATCTCCAACATTTGGTTCGTTGGTGAAGCCCTGACTATTGAGACATCATGATGAGGTGGTAAGACTTGCAGCTCTCTCTTGCATTAGTGAAATCATGAGGATCATAGCTAGCTTTAATTCTTATGATGATCAGATTATGAGAGAGGTACTTCATGCCATGGTGAAAAGCTTTGAAAAGTTGGATGACATTAGGGATCCTCATTTCACAAAGAGGGCAAGATTAATTGAAGTATTTACAAGGTGTAGATTTGAAAACATTATGCTATTAGTAGGTTGTATTGGTGAGATTCACAGGCTATTTAACACATTTTGGAATATTATGGATGAGTTTCATTCCAGTGATGTATTAGCATCGATGCACTCTATCATGTTCACAATCCTGTTTGAGGAGGAGGATGAAATTTCTAAATTTTTGGTAGAAGATTTATGGTATGTCTGGACAAAAGAGAGGAATTTGTCACCTACGACATGTATGTGGTTAAACAGTTTAATTGATAGGCTTAAGGATCATAGTACTTTCCCTATGATAGGTAGAAACTTGAATGATGAGTTTGATAGACATGCTGATCCAGTATAGGGAGACATTAACACATCTTCAGGTAATGATTTATCAACATTATCTTCATAGGTAGAAGCAGTTAAAGATGTTATGCAGGTTGAGCTAGTTGAATCAAAAGGTGATTTCACAGGCACATCAGATTACATGAGTGACACAGATAGTGATTCCAGTATGGTTGGTCTAGATGAAGTTACAACAGTTAAGGATCTTGTCATGTTTGAGGATAGTATAGTTGATCAGAAAGTGAGCATTCAAGACTTTATAGAAAATGAGTATCAGGCATAGTTGGATGCTTCGTCACATGAGATAGAGGCTAGTAGTTATTCCCATGGTTTGGTGAGCCAATTGAAGATGAGGGGAAAGGATATTGTCATAGATTTATCTCATCATGATAGAATGCATGGATTGATCAAGAATCACATTTGGATGATTCAACTGCAAGAGAGATAGAAAGGAGTCACAGCAGGTTCTTCTTGTGATGACTTACAATAGATCAAGGAGAGCATGGAGGAAATGAAGGTAAGTTACATACACCTACTTTTAGATCATGATCATCTCCTTAATCTTGTGAGAATCTATTTAGATGCATTAAAGAAGAAGGAAGAGGAGGTTGACTAGATTTCTCATGAGCTGGATGATACTCAAAATTCCTTGGTGTGTACTCAGTTGGCTCTCCAAGATTCTGACAGATATGTGGACGAGCTTTGTCTTGAGATGAGTTTAGTTCAGGAGTTAGCGCATGTGGCAGGGATTCAGATTTCTTTTACAGTCAGGTCACATGTTGATGATGATATGAGTATGCGTAGCATTCACACTCTGGATTTAGAGATTGTAGTGGGTACAGGAGACAAGTGTGTGAAGTTAGTTGGTATTGTTCACATTACTCAGGTGAGGAGTTTACTTGAGTTTCTAGTTGATTTCTATTTGTGGATTGGATGTTGGGATCCTTATCTTGGTACTTGGGAAATTTTTGACTAGAGATATCTATCATTCTTTGGTAGTAGTATCTATTACACTATCATGGACTTGATTAGTAGTTTACCAGGTGTAGTTCTCATCCATGCCAATAGCTTGTTTGATGATGGAATTAGTTTTTATACACCTGTGTTGGGCATTGTTCAAGTATCTATTGAACCATTCATGTTGGAATGGGTTAATGATCTCTCAAATATGGTAGAGTCTATAGAAGAGTCCTAAGATTTGATTATTGCAAATGACACCTAGGAGGATGTTGTGGACAGTGTTGAGGACTTAGTCTCTCTGGTGGGTTCCTTTGATATAGAGGTTTATGTGGATGTTTTAGTCACTCCATTTAATGATACGAGTTCAATAGTTGGTTTGCCAAATTTGGATGGTAGTATTATAGATGATAGCTATTTTGAGGTTACTCCTTTGGACAGTGTGCCAGGGGTAGAGTATAGGAGTTTGACCAGCCAACACAATCATGTGTCTAGTTAGCTGAGAGTTAGTGAGTGAGACATTGCTATCACTTGCGAGCATTTTGATGTTGCTTTTCAGTTGTTAGTAGTTTATGGGTGAGGTTCTCTTACTAATGATGAGTAGGGAGGCATTTATTTTTCCTTGACAGAGATCCACTCTTTATGGGAGGCTATCTAAATTTTGAGATAGGATTATATGCAGTTGGTAGCCAACAGAGATTATCTTAGGGAGTGGGGTAGTACAGCATATGATGCAATATTGGTCAAGGAAGATAAGGTGAGTGAGCTTACTCAACAACTCAAGGTGACTTTTGAGATTCTTGAGAGTATGCAGTTGGCTTTTGAGGAGTCATAGTTTCATTTGGCTGAGGTGACCATGGAGTTAGAGTAACTTCAGTCTTTACCAGAGTCTATACAGTCACAGTGTGTGGTATTTGGTGACCTAAGGATGTCCACAGTCAAGATCATTAGAGATAGTGGGGATGAGCATATATCTATCCTCGATGCTAGTATTGGCTTATCTAGTTCATTTCCACTGAAGCTAGATTCAGTTGAGTTGGGTGCTACAATTGAGCCTGGTGTCAACCTGATATGGTGATTGGTGTTGGGGTTGATAGCTTGTTGGTGCATGACTTAGAGCAGGAGTTGATGGCAAGCAGATTTGGTTTGTGTTATTACTATCTAGCATGTGATGTCTCTTCATTATTAGTGATGCATAAGAGTTTGGGTGATGAGACCATGGCTAGTGATCTATAGAGATATGTTGATTATAGTAGAGGTATAGTGTGTGGATTCTCTACACTTGGCATAGTTCCATTTGGAAGTTGTTGCAGAGTTGGAGTGTGCCTTCTACATAACATGGTGTAATGTGTATATGGTATTTGCAATTTTGGCAGTTTGAGTTGTCCACTCTACTTGGGTTATGATATTTCAAGAGTTTGTTTCTCATGGGTTCTTGACTATGGCAGTTGTGATTTTGGAGTTTGGTTGAGTTGTATTCGCCAGTGTGATTATGGATTCCTCTTGGTTATATTTCAGAGAATATTACAAGAGCTTGCATTGATTGACAGTAGTATAGATCATGACTACATTTGGGATCCAAGTGGATTGATTGGTTTATTGTTTAGTGATTACTTGGGGACATGAAATTTTAAGAGGGGTAGAATGTCATGTCCCCTTTCTAGTTGACATCTCTCAAAGCTGATGATTAGCCTATTATGCAACCCTCATAAGCTGATAAGAAGGATAGAGGGTCTTGATGGAGCTTAGCTTGGCTTTGACTATCATAATTTTTCTAGTTGGCTTTCGTTTGGGCTCTTTCAGACATCATTTTCCTGAGTTCTTATTTTTTAGGGAAATTTGACACTCAGCAGAACACCCCTGTTATGGTCTGGTCATGTGCGAAATCACTCCCTTGTTCACCAGCTTCAGACATATTGAGAATCAAAGGCTTTTTGAGGGAGATATTAATATTTAATTGATTTAATTAAATATTAATTATTTGGCATAATTTTATGACTTAGGCATTTTGACCCAAGGGGGCGCTCATTATGAAGGGGGCTATTTTAATTATATTTTATAATTAAAATTGTGTCTTAAGACTATGGAAAAATTAAAAGAGAAGGAAACCCTAATTTTTAATTATGAAACCCTAATTAGGGAAATCACACCTTTTAGAGGATATAAGGGTTTCTCATTGGGGAGCATGCCATATTCATGTTGAAGACAAATTTTTGCTAAGTATTTTCTGAGAAGACTGAGCCAAGGGTTTCTAGTATTCAATTTGCATTGGATAACATGCAATCTTTAGTGTGTGTAATTTAGAGGTTGTGAGATATCAGCTGATCTATTGCTAGTTTGAGAGATAACTTCACACAGAGGTTATCACAGAGATTCATAGAGATTTATTTCATTAGGGTTTGATCTAAAAATTATCCAAAAAGTGATCGATCATATTGGCATTATTTTTTCTTGAGATCTAGCATCACATCAGTAGGCCGTACTGTATTTACTACTATTGTATGAAAACCGTATAGTTTTGTACTAGGCCATATAGTTTTTGAAAAAGATGCGTTTTCTTTCTAGAGTAAATCACTACCTTTTTGACCAGTTTGCCGATACCCAACCGAAGCATAGATTGGAGAAGTGCACAGTTAGCAGAAGCACACAACAGTCCAAGCCAGTAAGGAGTGTATAGATCGACATCTGTAGTGTAGAGACCGACATCAGCTAACTCACATACCAACATCAGCAGAGTAAACTGACATTAGCAATATTGACATTGGTAGTATAGAGACTGACATCAACCGACTCACATACCAACATCGGTAGAGTCAACCAACATCAGTAGTATTATCTGACTGATCGTGGTAGTATAACCAACGTCAGTGACTATGTTTTTGAAACAACAACCAGAGAAAAGCTTATTTATTATAGCCATAACAACCATACCAGATCTAGGGCTTTCTTTTAGATTGTAGAAAAATTAGGTTTTTTAAAAAATATTTTATATTATTTTTGTATGCATGACAGAGGACTTCTATTGTAATCATCTGGGATGAATAATAAAATCATTGATTAGCCAATTAAGAGAGTATACTACTATTTATTTATTTATTTGAATTCATACAAATTTATCTTACAAAATCACATTCTTCTTTATTTCATGCAAAAAACACCAAAAAAATCAAAATACACAAAACAGTCAAAAAATATTCAGTACCAAAATTTAGGGGAAATAGGGGTTTCTATAGCGGTATCATAACAGTTTCCTACCAGCCTGATTGGGTTATTTTAGATTGACTTTGATTATCAATATGGATTTAATAGCAGACAACGATTTGGAAGAAAGAATGCACAATGCAAAGAAGGAATTAGATCATCCATTTTAGCGAATAGAGGACCTTATAAGAACTTTGGAGGAGTTAGAAACTTATTTAGGCAAGGTTAAACAATCAAATTCCTATGTTATGTAATTAGCTTTATCTCCAACATTTGGTTCGTTGGTGAAGCCCTGATTATTGAGACATCATGATGAGGTGGTAAGACTTGTAGCTCTCTCTTGCATTAGTGAAATCATGAGGATCATAGTTGGCTTTAATTCTTATGATGATCAGATTATGAGAGAGGTACTTCATGCCATGGTGAAAAGCTTCAAAAATTTGGACGAGATTAGGGACCCTTATTTCACAAAGAGGGAAAGATTAATTGAAGTATTTGCAAGGTGTATATTTGTAAACATTATGCTGTCAATAGGTTGTATTGGTGACATTCATAGGATGTTTAACACATTTTGGAATATTATGGATGAGTTTCATTCCAATGATGTATTAGCATCGATGCACTCTATCATGTTCACAATCTTGTTTGAGGAGGATGAAATTTCTAAATTTTTTGTAGAAGATTTATGGTATGTCTGGACAAAAGAGAGGAATTTGTCACCTACGGCATGTACGTGGTTAAAGAGTTTAATTGATAGGCCTAAGGATCATAGTACTTTCCTTATGACAGCCAAAAACTTGAACGATGAGTTTGACAGACATGCTGATCTAATATAGGGAGACATTAACTCATCTTTAGGTAATGATTTATCTGCATTATCTTCACAGGTAGAAGCGGTTAAATATGTTTTGCAAGTTGAGCTAGTTGAATCATAAGGTGATATCATAGGCATACTGGATTGCATGAGTGACACAGATAGTGATTCCAGTATGGTTGGTCCAGATGAAGTTACAACAATTGAGGATCTTGTCATGTTTGAGGATAGTATAGTTGATCAAAAAGTGAGCATTCAAGACTTTGCAAAAAATGAGTATCAGGCATAGTTGGATGCTTCGTCACATGAGATAGAGGCTAGTAGTTCTTCTTGTGGTTTGGTGAGTTAGCTAAAGATGAGGGGAAAGGATATTGTTGTAGCTTTATCTCATAATGATAGAATGCATGGATTGATCAAGAATCACATTTGGATGATTTAACTGTAGGAGAGATAGAAAGGAGTCATAGCAGGTTCTTCTTGTGACGGCTTATAGCAGATCAAGGAGGGCATGGAGGTAATGAAGGTAAGTTACATACACCTACTTTTAGATCATGATCATCTCCTTAATCTTGTGGGAATCTATTTAGATGCATTAAATAAGAAGGAAGAGGAGGTTGACTGGCTTTCTCATGAGGTGGAGGATACTCAGAATTCCTTGGTGTGTACTCAGTTAGCTCTCCAAGATTCTGACAGACATGTGGATGAGCTTTTTCTTGAGGTGAGTTCAGTTCAGGAGTTAGTGCATGTGGCAGGGATGTAGATTTCTTTTAAAGTCAGGTCACATGTTGATGATGATATGAGTATGTCTAGCAATCACACTCCAGATTCAGAGATTGTAGTGGGTACAGGAGACAGGTGTGTCAAGTCAGTTGGTATTGTTCACTTTACTTAGGTGAGGAGTTTACTTGAGTTTCCAGTTGATTTCCATTTATGGATTGGATGTTGGGATCCTTATCTTGGTACTTGGGATTATTTTGACCAGAGATATCTATCATTCGTTGATAGTAGTATCTGTTGCACTATCATGGACTTGATTAGTAGTTTACCGGTGTAGTTGTCATCCATGCCAGTAACTTGTCTGATGCTAGAATTAGTTTTTATACACCTATGTTGGGTATTGTTCAAGTATCTAATGAACCATTCATGTTGGAATGGGTTGATGATCTCTCAGATATGGCAGAGTCTATGGAAGAGTCCCATGATCTGATTATTGCAAATGACACCCAGGAGGTGTTGTGGACAGTGTTGAGGACTTAGTCTCTCCAACAAGTTCCTTTGATATGAAGGTTTATGTGGATGTTTCAGTCACTCCCTTTGATGATATGAGTTCAATAGTTGGTCTACCAAATTTGGATGGTAGTATTACAGATGATAGTTATTTTGAGGTTACTCCTTTGGACATTGTGCCAAGGGTAGAGTATAGGAGTTCGACCAGCAAGCACAATCATGTGTCTAGTCAGCTGAGAGTTAGTGAGCGAGACATTGCTATCGCTTGCAAGCATTTTGATGCTGCTCATCAATTATTTGTAGTTTATGGGTGGGGTTCTCCTACTAGTGATGAGCAAGGAGGTAGTTATTTTTCCTTGATAGAGATCCACTCTTTATGGGAGGCTATCCAGATTTTGAGACAAGATTATATGCAGTTGGTAGCTGATAGAGATTATCTTAGGGAGTGGGGCAGCACAACATATGATGCATTATTGGTTAAGGAAGATAAGGTGAGTGAGCTTACTCAACAGCTCAAGGTGACTTTTGAGATTCTTGAGAGTACATAGTTGGCTTTCGAGGAGTCACAATTTCATTTGGCTAAGGTGACCATGGAGTTAGAGCGACTTTAGTCTTTACCAAAGTCTATACAGTCATAGGGTGTGGTATCTGGTGACTTGAGGACGTCCATAGTCAAGATCATTAGAGACTATTGGGATGAGCATATATCTATCCTCAATGCTAGTATTGGCTTATCTAGTTCATTTCCACTGAAGTTAGATTCAGTTGAGTTGGGTGCTAGAGTTGAGCATGGTAGTCAGCCTAATATGGTGATTGGTGCTAGGGTTGACAGCTTTTTGGTGCATGACTTAGAGCAGGAGTTGATGGCAAGCAAATTTGGTTTGTGTTATTGCTCTCTAGCATGTGATGTCTCTTCATTATTAGTGATGCATAAGAGTTTGGGTGATGAGACCGTGGCTGGTGATCTATAGAGATATGTTGATTATAGTAGAGGTACAGTGTGTGGATTCTCTACACTTGGCATAGTTCCATTTGGAAGTTTTTGTAGAGTTGGAGTGTGTCTTCTGCATAGCATGGTGGAATGTGTATATGGTATTTGCAATTTTGGCTATTTGAGTTGTCCACTCTACTTGGGTTATGATATTTGGAGAGTTTGTTTCTCATGGGTTCCTGACTGTGGTAGTTGTGATTTTGGAGTTTGGTTGAGTTGTATTCACTAGTGTGATTATGGATTCCTCTTGGTTATATTTTAGAGAATATTGCAAGAGCTTGCATTGATTGATAGCAGTATAGATCATGACTACATTTGGGATCCAAGTGGATTGATTGGTTTATTGTTTAGTGATTGCTTGGGGAAAAGCAATTTTAGGAGGGGTGGATTGTCATGTCCTCTTTCTAGTTGACATCTCTCAGAGCTGATGATTAGCCTATTATGCAACCCTCGTAGGCTGATAGGATGGATAGAGGGTCTTGATGGAGCTTAGCTTAGCTTTGACTATCATAATTTTTCTAATTGGATTTCATTTGGGATTTTTCAGACACTATTTACCTAAGGTCCTATTTTTTAGGGATATTTGACACTCAACAGAGCACCCCTATTATGGTCTAGTCATGTGTGGAATCACTCCCTTGTTCACCAACTTTAGACAGATCAAGAATCAAATACTTTTTGAGGGAGATATTAATATTTAATTAATTTAATAAAATATTAATTATTTGGCATAATTTTATGACTTAGGCATTTTGACCCAAGGGGGCACTCATTATGAAGGGGGTCATTTTATTTATATTTTATAATTAAAATTGTCTTAAAACTATGGAAAAATTAAAAGAGAAGGAAACCCTAATTGTTAATTATGAAACCCTAATTAGGGAAATTGCACCTTTTAGAGGATATAAGGGTTTCTCATTAGGGAGCATGCCATATTCATGTTGAAGACAAGTTTTTGCTAAATATTTTTTGAGAAGACTGAGCCAAGGGTTTTCAGTATTTGATTTGCATTAGAGAATGTGCAATAATCAGTGTGTGTAATTCAGAGGTTGTGAGATATCAACTGATCTATTGCCAGTTTGAGAGATAACTTCACACAGAGGTTATCACTATTGGGGATCAACCAACAAACTTGATTACTATGTGAAAAAAATAAAACACGGAATTGAACCAGAATGATAAGTAACTAGAATCAGAAAATAGCAAAAAATAAGAGATACAAGAAACCACCCTGAAAACTTGTATTAAACTCTTTACAGAAGGAATATAATTGAATAAACTTCTTTTCTTTAACACCTATCTTAGATGTACATATCTCTTTCTATATTTCTTTCCCTCAAGAGTTCTCTCTCTCAATTATAATCAACTCCAACAACCTGGATTGATACACATATACAATTCCTATACTGTTCTACTGTTACAATTACATAATAAGCTATGAAGATCTATCCCTATTATATAACTTTAGGGATCATGACCATACAATCACAACCATTAGATGCACCTCCTAATCAAGGGCTCAAAATAGTCTTACTTAAGATAGAGATGTGGACTTAAGACTAACACTTAATCCTACCATGCAAACATTCTATTTTGTCCACGAAAATAGATTTTGGATGCACAGGTGATCGACATCGGTCCCTACCTATCTGCCTATGACTGATGTCAGTCGATCCATGACCGACACCAAGATCTCCTAGTCGACTCCTGACCAATGTCAGTTGCTCCTGACCGATGCCAGTGACTCTATAATTCCTGCAACCTGTAACTTGCTCATTTGGTGAAGCTTTTAGCTCCACACCTTAACAATCTCCCACTTAGAGATAAACAACTGCAACAGTACATGTACAGCAACATCTTCTAGCTCCTCCATCTTCAAACTCAATCATGAAGACCTACAAAATTTGAATGAAGATTCAACTTTTCCTTTGTTACCGGCTTGGTTAACATATTAGCAGGGTTCTTATCTGTATGGATCTTCTCCAGCTTCAACTCACCATCCTCCAACACCTATCTTATGAAGTGGTACCTAAGCTATATATGTTTGGTTCTTGAATGAAAGGCTGAATTATTATCCAAATGAATTACACTCTGACTATCAGTGTATAATCTGTAACTCTCTTGCTCCTTTCCTAGCTCTTCCATGAACTGTGTCATCCATATCATCTCTTTGCTAGCCTCTGCGACTGCAATATATTCTACTTCTATAGTTGATAAGGCAACAACCTTCTGCAACTTTGAAATCCAACTAACCATCGTTCCACCAATAGTGAAAACATATCCTGTGGTGCTCCTTCTGCCATCCAAATCACTTGCCATATCTAAATCTACATAACCATGTAGAGAAGTGTTTGACCCACCATAGCACAAATGCCTATTGTTGGTCCCTCTCAGATATCTAAGGATCCACTGAACTACTTTCTAGTGCTCCTTTCCTGGATTAGCCATATACTTACTAACAACTCTCACTGCTTGGGTAATATCTGGTCTGGTACATACCATTGCATACATTAAACTCCGAATTGCAGAAGTATATAGAACTTTACTCATGTACTCTACCTTATCATGTGAATTAGGACACTGTTCTTTACTCAACTTGAAATGTCTAGCCAAAGGTGTGCTTACCTATTTTGCATCCTGCATATTGAACCATTTCAACACCTTGTTCACATAATCCTCTTGAGACAAAATCAACTTGTGATTTTTCCTGTCTCTCTTAATACTCATGCCAAGGATTTTCTATGCTACTCCCAAATCCTTCATGGAAAATGTGTGAGCTAATTTCACCTTAAGCTCAGAGATATCCTACATGTGTAAACCTGCAACCAGCATATCATCTACATACAGCAACAAGATAATATATCTACCATTATCTAATCTCTTAAAATACACACAATGGTCAGATTGACACCTACTTTAGCCATGCTCAGTCATAAACCTATCAAATCTCAAATACCATTATCTAGGAGCTTGCTTGAGACCATACAAGCTTTTCTTCAATCTGCACACTAGTTTCTCCTTACCCTTGACCTCAAATCATTCTGGCTAATCCATATATATTTCTTCATCCAAATCTCCATGAAGAAACACTGTCTTAACATCAAGTTGCTCAAGATGCAAATCCTCAATAGAAACTAAAGACAATACAGTCTGTATAAAAGTCATTTTAACTATAGGAGAAAAAATCTAACCAAAATCAATACTTGGTTTTTGTGCAAATCCTTTCACTACCAACCTGGCCTTATATCTCATCTATCCATTCTCACCTTCCTTCAATCTATAGATCCATCTGTTCTTTAGTGTCTTCTTTCCCGCTGGCAACTCAACCAAATCCCATGTTTGGTTCTCTTTCAAGGAATCAACTTCTTCATTCATGCCTAGCTCCCACTGATTCTTGGATTCCACCTGTATTGCTTCATCAAAACTCTCTGGTTCTCCACCATCAATAAGAAATAAATAGAATAATGAAGGGGAATATTGAATTGGAGGTTTACTTACCCTTTCTGACCTCTTGATGGGTGTCTGAGACTCATTCACAACATGTTGTCTACCCAAATTCTCTAATGGTGACTGACCTCAATCACCTCTAGGCCTGTTACTGACCGACGTCAGTTCCACATGACCGATGCTAGTTCCTTCCTGGCCGACATCGGTCACTATATGACTGACATCAGTTCTTGTATTGCCGATGTTGGTTCCTTCCTTACCAATGTCGATCTCTGTGTTTTCCTGTCTATGATTATTCTGTCTCGTGAGCTCATTTTGGACCGTCACCTCATCCAATTCCCCATTGCTCTGCCCAGATTGATTCAGCTTCTTGAGCTGATCATTATACATCACTTTTTCATTGAAAACAACATCACGGCTCCTAATTATTTTGTTAGTTCCTAGATTCCAAAACCAAAATCTAAAATCATCAGAGCCATAACCAATAAATGTGCACCTCATAGACTTAGCATCTAGCTTCTTTCTATTTTCCTTATCAATGTGCACAAAAGCTTCACAACCAAAAAATTTGAGAAATGAGAGATCTACCTTTTTACCTGTCCATGCCTCTTCTAGAATTCCACCATCCAGAGCTGTAAAGGGTCCTCTGTTAATCAGGTAAACTACAGTATCCCTAGCTTCTACCCAAAACTCTAAGGGCAAACTAGCATGCAATCTCATACACCTTACACGCTCAATTACTGTTCTATTCATCTTTTCAGCAACTCCATTTTGCTGAGGTGTCCTTGGAACCATCCTTTGCCTATGTATTCCATGCATATAACAATACCAGTTGAACTTATGGCTATAGAACTCACCACCATTGTCAAATCTTAGGCACTTCAATCTCCTGCCTGTTTTATTCTCAACCATAGCTTTCCAAATCTTAAAAGTGTCAAAAACATTAGATTTCTTCTTTATACAATAGACCCATACCTTTCTTGTAGCATCATCTATGAAAGAGACATAGTACTGTGATCCTCCAATAGAAGCAACCAGAGCTGGTCCCCACACGTCTGTGTGAACAAGCTCTAATTTGTGCTTCTTCTTTGTTGACTCAGTTTTGAGAAAACTCACCCTCTTCTATTTTAAAAAAATACAGTGCTCACAAAAATCTAGATCTATGCTTTTCAAATTTGAAAGCTTACCTTTTGACTTAAGAATAGACTTTCCCTTCTCACTCATGTGGCCGAGCCTAGAGTGCCATAATTTTGTATCTACATCTAAAGTAGATAATACATAAGGAGAATTATCAGTAATACAATTACATAAATAGAGAGTACCTACTCTCTTACCTCTGGCCAATACAAGTGCACCCTTGGTCACCTTCCAAGATTCAGCTATGAGAGTTACTGTACAACCCTCATCCCCCAACTTTCCTATAGAAATCAGATTCCTCTTCAGGCTGGGAACATGCATGACATCTCTCAACACCCATGTGTTGCCATTCTACATTTTCAGCTACACTTTTCCTTTGCCAAGAATTTTACAAGGCTCATCATCCCCTAAATAAACTATTCCAAAATTTCCATGGACATAGTCACTGAAATATTCTCTATTAGGGGTAGCATGAAAAGAGGCACCAGAATCTAAAACCCAAGATTCTATATTATTATGCAAAGAGAATATAAGAGCATCTTGTGCAATACCTGCAACTTTTGTTTCTTCTTTACCTTCATGCTAATTATCCTCTTTAGGTTTTGACCAACAATCTTTACTTATGTGCCCTATCTTTCCACAATTCTAGCAGGCTATCCTCCTGCCATTTCTAGATTTGGATCTACCTCTCATCTTTGACTTAGACCTTGATCTCCCTTTCTTGCTCTTCTCTTTTTGCCTTCCCCTACTCTCAAAACTTAAAGCATTCCCTGATGTTTTCTTTGTGCTTTTCCTATGAATTTCTTTATTCAAGATTACACTAACAACATCATCTACTTTTAAAATATTTGAAGCAGATGCAGTATTACTAACTGCCATTACCAAGCTATGCCAGCTCTCAGGTAAAGAGCATAAGATTAATAGAGCTTTAATTTCATCATCAAACACTATTTTGATTGAATTTAATTGATTTACAATTCCATGGTAATCATTTAGATGATTAGATACAGATCCACCTTCCTGCATTTACAAATTAAATAACTGCTTCATAAGATATACCTTATTTGAAGCTGAGGGTTTTTCATATAAATTTACTAAAGTGGTCATTAACTCTATCGTTGACTTTGCCCGTGATAAATTAGATACCACAGTAGATGCCAGACTCAATCTTATAGATCCAAGAGCCTTTCTATCAAGAACTTCCCATTCTTCATCTTCCATGTCTATGGGCTTCTTTGAAACTCCACCTAATGGTAAGTATAGATCTTTCTGATACAGATAATCCTCTATCTGCATTCTCCATAATTGGTAATTTTTGCCATTGAACTTCTCCATTCTCAGTTTAATTTCTTCTTCCATTGCTTCTCCCACTCAAATAGAAATCCCTATGAGTAACCTGTAATCAATACACACTAACCAGACTGAAACACCTGTTAGTCAACTTGAGCTCTGATACCACTTGTTGGGGATCAACCAACAAACTTGATTACTATGTGAAAGCAATAAAACATGAAATCGAACCAAAATGATAAGTAACTAGAATCAAAAAAATCAAACAATAAGAGATATAAGAAACCACCCTGAAAACTTGTATTAAACTCTTTACAGAAGGAATACAATTGAAGAAACTTCTTTTCTTCCACACCTCTCTCAAATGTACAGATCTCTTTCCAGATCTCTTTCCCTCAAGAGTTCTCTCTCTCAATTATAATCAACTCCAACAACTTGGATTGATACACATATACTATTCTTGTACTGTTTTACTGTTACAATTACACAATAAGCTATGAAGATCTATCCCTATTATATAACTTTAGGGATCATAAGCATACAATCACAACCATTAGATGCACCTCCTAATCAAGGACTCAAAATAGTCTTACTTAAGATAGAGATGTGGACTTAAGACTAACACTTAATCCTACCATGCAAACATTCTATTCTGTCCATGAAAATAGATTTTGGATGCACAGGTGACTGACATCGGTCCCTGCCTGTCTGCCTGTGACTAATGTCGGCCGATCCATGACCAATGCTGGCATCTCCTAGTTGACTCCTGACCGATGTTAGTCACTCCTAACCAATGTTGGTGACTATGTAATTCTTGCAACCTAAAACTTGCTCATTTGGTGAAGCTTTTAGCTCCACACCTTAACAATCACAGAGATTCAAAGAGATTTATTTCATCAGGGTTTGATCTAGAAATTATCCAAAAAGTGATCTATCATATTGGAATTATTTTTTCTTGAGATCTAGCATCACATTAGTAGGCCATACTATATTTACTGCTGCTATACAAAAATTGTATGGTTTTGTACCAGGCCGTATAGTTTTAGAAAAAGGCATGTTTTCCTTCTAGAGTAAATTGCTACCTTTTTGACCAGTTTGCCGATACCCAATCGAAGCACAGATCAGAGAAGTGTGTAGTTAGCAAAAGTGTGTAGCAGTCACAGCTAGCAAGAATCATAGAGATTCACATCGGTAGCACATAGACTGACATTGGTTGACTCACATATTGACATTGGTAGAGTAAACTGACATCGACCATATTGACATCAACAGTGCAGAGATCGACATCGGCCGACTCACATATTGACATCGATAGAGTAAAATGACATCAATAGTATTATCTGATTGATCATAGTAGTATAACTGATGTTGGTGACTGTGTTTTTGAAATAGCAACTAGAGAAAAGTTTATTTATTACAGTCATAGTAGCCATACCAGATCTAGGGTTTTCTTTCAAATTGCAAAAAATTTAGGTTTTTTTATCAATACTTTATATTATTTTTGTATGCATGATAGAGGAATTCTATTCTAATCATCTGGGATAAATAATAAGATCATAGATTAGCCAATTAAGAGAGTATACTACTATTTATTTAAATTTATACAAATTTATCTTGCAAAATCACATTCTTCTTTATTTCATGCAAAAAACACCAAAAAAATCAAAATACACAAAATAGTCAAAAAATATTCAGTACCAAAATTTAGGGGAAACATGGGTTTCTACAGTGGTATCAGAGCGGTTTCCTACCATCCTGATTGGGTTATTTTAGATTGACTTTGATTATCAGTATGGCTTTAATAGGAGATAAGGATTTGGAAGAAAGAATGCACAATGCAAAGAAGAAATTAGATAATCCATTTTAGCGAATAGAGGACCTTCTAAGAACTTTGGAGGAGTTGGAAACTTATTTAGGCAAGGTTGATCAGTCAGATTCCTATGCTATGCAATCAACTTTATCTCTAGCATTTGGTTCATTGGTGAAACCCTGAGTATTGAGACATCATGATGAGGTGGTAAGACTTGCAACTCTCTCTTACATTAGTGAAATCATGAGGATCATAGCTAGCTTTAATTCTTATGATGATCAAATCATGAGAGAGGTACTTCATGCCATGGTGAAAATCTTTGAAAAGTTGGATGACATTAGGGACCCTCATTTCACAAAGAGGGCAAGATTAATTGAAGTATTTGCAAGGTGTAGATTTGAAAACATTATGCTATCATTAGGTTGTATTGGTGACATTCACAAGATGTTTAACACATTTTGGAATATTATGGATGAGTTTCATTCCAATGATGTATTAGCATCGATGCACTCTATCTTGTTCACAATCTTGTTTGAGGAGGATGAAATTTCTAAATTTTTGGCAGAAGATTTATGGTATGTCTAGACAAAAGAGAGGAATTTGTCACCTATGGCATGTACGTGGTAAAAGAGTTTAATTGGTAGGCCTAAGGATCATAGTACTTTCCCTATGATAGGTAGAAACTTGAATGATGAGTTTGATAGACATGCTGATCCAGTACAGGGAGACAATAATGCATCTTTAGGTAATGATTTATCTACATTATCTTCATAGGTAGAAGAGGTTAAAGATGTTGTGCAAGTTGAGCTAGTTGAATCAGAAGGTGATATCACAGGTACACCGGATTACATGAGTGACATAGATAGTGATTCCAGTATGGTTGGTCTAGATGAAGTTACAAAAGTTGAGGATCTTGTCATGTTTGAGGATAATATAGTTAATTAGAAAGTGAGCATTTATGACTTTGTAAAAAATGAGTATCAAGCATAGTTGGATGCTTTGTCACATGAGATAGAGGCCAGTAGTTCTTTCCATGGTTTGGCGAGCCAGCTGAAGATGAGGGGAAAGGATATTGTCACGTCTTTATCTCATCATGATAGAATGCATGGATTGATCGAGAATCACATTTGGATGATTCAACTGTAGGAGAGACTGAAAAGAGTCACAATAGGTTCTTCTTGTGATAACTTATAGCAGATCAAGGAGGGCATGGAGGTAATGAAGGTAAGTTACATACACCTACTTTCAGATCATGATCATCTCCTTAATATTGTGGGAATCTATTTAGATGTATTAATGAAGAAGGAAGAGGAGGTTGACCAGCTTTCTCATGAGCTGGAGGATACTTAGAATTCCTTGGTGTGTACTCAGTTGGCTCTCCAAGATTTTGACAGACATGTGGATGAGCTTTGTCTTGAGGTGAGTTTAGTTTAG
The DNA here is from genome assembly GCA_037957365.1 of Torreya grandis. Taxonomy (NCBI): domain Eukaryota; kingdom Viridiplantae; phylum Streptophyta; class Pinopsida; order Cupressales; family Taxaceae; genus Torreya; species Torreya grandis. Next base: position 2,008,537 of record JARHVA010002140.1, read on the forward strand.
GAGTTAGCACATGTGGCAGGGACTTAGCTTTCTTTTACAGTCAGGTCACATGTTGATGATGATATGAGTATGTCTAGCATTCACACTCCAAATTCAGAGATTGTAGTGGGTATAGGAGACAGGTGCGTGAAGTCAATTGGTATTGTTCACATTACTTAGGTGAGGAGTTTACTTGAGTTCCTAGTTGATTTCCATTCATGGATTGGATGTTGGGATCCTTATCTTCGTACTTGGGATTGTTTTGACCAGAGATATCTATCATTATTTAGTAGTAGTATCTGTTGTACTATCATGGACTTGATTAGTAGTTTTCTAGGTGTAGTTCTCATCCATACCAATAGCTTGTCTGATGATCGAATTAGTTTTTATACACATGTGTTGGGCATTGTTCAAGTATCTAGTGAACCATTCATGTTGGAATGGGTTGATGATCTCTCAGATATGGCAGAGTCTATAGAAGAGTCCCAAGATTTGATTATTGCAAATGACACCTAGGAGGATGTTATGGATAGTGTTGAGGACTTAGTCTCTCCAGAGGGTTCCTTTGATATGGAGGTTTATGTGGATGTTTCAGTCACTCCGTTTGATGATACGAGTTTAAAAGTTGGTTTGCCAAATTTAGATGGCAGTATTATAGATGATAGTTATTCTAAGGTTACTCTTTTGGATAGTGTGCTAGGGGTAGAGTATAGGAGTTCAACCAGCCAGCACAATCATGTGTCTAGTCAGCTGAGAGTTAGTGAGCGAGACATTGCTATTACTTGTGAGCATTTCAATGCTGGTCATCAGTTGTTAATAGTTTATGGGTGGGGTTTTCCTACTAGTGATGAGTAGGGAGGCAGTTATTTTTCCTTGACAGAGATCCACTCTTTATGGGAGGCTATCTAGATTCTGAGACAGGATTATATGTGGTTGGTAGCTGATAGAGATTATCTTAAGGAGTGGGGAAGTATAACATATGATGCATTATTGGTCAAGGAAGATAAGGTGAGTGAGATTACTCAATAACTCAAGGTGACTTTTGAGATTCTTGAGAGTATGCAGTTGGCTTTCGAGGAGTCATAGTTTCATTTGGCTAAGGTGACCATGGAGTTAGAGTGACTTCAGTCTTTATGAGAGTCTATACAGTCACAGGGTGTGGTATCTGGTGACCTAAGGATGTCCATAATTAAAATCATTAGAGACAGTGGGGATGAGCATATATCTATCCTTGATGCTAGTATTGGGTTATCTGGTTTGTTTCCATTGAAATTAGATTCAGTTGAGTTGGGTGTTACAATTGAGCATGGTAGTCAGTCTGATATGGTGATTGGTGCTAGGGTTGATAGCTTGTTGGTGCATGACTTAGAGCAGGAGTTTATGGCAAGTAGATTCGGTTTGTGTTATTGCTATCTAGCATGTGATGTCTCTTCATTATTAGTGATGCATAGGAGTTTGGGTGATGAGACCATGGCTAGTGATCTATAGAGATATGTTGATTATAGTAGAGGTACAGTGTGTGGATTCTTTGCACTTGGTGTAGTTCCATTTGGAATTTGTTGTAGAGTTCGAGTGTGCCTTCCACATAGCATGGTGGAATATGTATATGGTATTTGTGATTTTGGTAGTTTGAGTTGTCAACTCTACTTGGGTTATGATATTTTGAGAGTTTGTTTCTCATGGGTTCTTGACTATGGCAGTTATGATTTTGGAGTTTGGTTGAGTTGTATTTTCTAGTGTGATTATGGATTCCTCTTGGTTATATTTTAGATGATATTGCAGGAGCTTGCATTGATTGACAGTAGTATAGATCATGACTACATTTGGGATCTAGGTGGATTGATTGGTTCATTATTTAGCGATTTCTTGAGGACAAGCAATTTTAGGAGGGGCAGACTGTCATGTCCCCTTTTTAGTTGACATCTCTCAGAGCTAATGATTAGCCTATTATGCAACCCTCATAGTTTTATAAGATGGATAGAGGGTCTTGATGGAGCTTGGCTTGGCTTCGACTATCGTAATTTTTCTATTTGGCTTTTTTTCAAGCTCTTTTAGACCTTATTTTCCTGAGTTCCTATTTTATAGGGATATTTGACACTCAGCGAAGCACCCCTATTATGGTATGGTCATGTGCAGAATCACTCCCTTGTTCACCAACTTCAGATGGATCAAGAATCAGATACTTTTTGAGGGAGATATTAATATTTAATTGATTTAATTAAATATTAATTATTTGGCATAATTTTATGACTTAGGTGTTTTGACCCAAGGGGGTGCTCATTATGAAGGGGGCCATTTTAATTATATTTTATAATTAAAATTGTGTCTTAAAACTATGGAAAAATTAAAAGAGAAGGAAACCCTAATTTTTAATTATGAAACCCTAATTAGGGAAATCACACCTTTTAGAGGATATAAGGGTTTCTCATTGGGAAGTGTGCCATATTCATGTTGAAGACAAATTTTTGCTAAGTATTTTCTAAGAAGACTGAGCCAAGGGTTTGTAGTATTTGATTTGCATTGGAGAATGTGCAATCTTTAGTGTGTGCAATTTAGAGGTTATGAGATATTAGTTGATCTATTGCCAATTTGAGAGATAACTTCACATAGAGGTTATCACAGAGATTCATAGAGATTTATTTCATCAAGGTTTGATCCAAAAATTATCCAAAAAGTGATCAATCATATTGGCATTATTTTTTCTTGAGATCTAGCATCACATCAATAGGTCATAGTATATTTATTACTATTGTATGAAAACCTTATAGCTTTGTACAAGGCCGTACAGTTTCAAAAAAAGGCATGTTTTCCTTTTAGAGCAAATCGCTGCCTTTTTGACTAGTTTGTTAATACCCAACCAAAGTGTAGATTGGAGAAGTGTGCAGTTAGCAGAAGCATGCAGCAATCACAGCCAATAGGGAGCATAGATACCGACATCGACAGTGTAGAGACCGACATCAACTGACTCACATACTGACATCGATAGAGTAAATTGACATTGGTAGTATTGACATCGATAGCGTAGAGAATGACATTAGCCAACTCAAATACTGACATCGGTAGAGTAAACTGACATCATCAGTATTATCTGACCGATCGCTGTAGTATAACTGACGTCAGTGACTATTTTTGAAATAACCAGAGAAAAGCTTATTTATTTTAGCTATAATAGCCATACCAAATCTAGGTTTTTCTTTCAAATTTCAGAAAAATCAAGTTTTTTTAACAGTATTTTATATTATTTTTGTATGCATGATAGAGGACTTCTATTGTAATCATTTGGGATGAATAATAAGATCATAGATTAGCCAATTAAGAGAGTATACTACTATTTATTTATTAGAATTTATACAAATTTATCTTACAAAATCACATTCTTCTTTATTTCATGCAAAAAACACCAAAAAAATAAAAATACACAAAACAGTCAAAAAATATTCAGTACCAAAATTTAGGGGAAACAGGTGTTTCTACAATCAGTTAATGCCATGCATATGACACATGATGATAGTTTTAAAAAAATATCATGATGACATAATATATGTAGGGTTAGATGATGATTTATAAACTTAGAGATGATAATAGAGTTAACACAACCATATAATCTTCAACTATGCCATAAATTGTAATCAAGAAAGTCTCAAAAATTGATATAGGCTTTACAAACAAATAGTAAAATTCATATAGGCTCCTTAGCTACCAAGAAGTAAGAAAATAGCAATTTTTAAGACAAATAATGGAAAATACAAAACATAATATCTACTCAATATTTTTTAAATAAAAATAACATAAATAATGGCGTTCTATACCAGATACCCATTCTGATGCCATATTAGAATTTAGCCATGATGAATAGATTAATGAATGGCCATAGTGAAGTGATCATGCAATTCAAGCAAGTACACATCACATATATGAAATAAATAAAAGACATTCATGAGAAAATATTGCAAATAAAGCAATCACAAAGATCCATCATATTCCACCATTGAATGCCTTGGAAGAAAAACCTATAAATAGGCTAGTTTAGTGAATGATGACTCATCTATACAAGGTGATTAGGTGGGATCCTCCACTATGGATAGAGAGAGCACTAAGGGAACATAGTGGAAACGTGACCTGAGTGGACTAGGTACTTAGGGGACTAAGTGGGATGGATGACACCATCCACTCATTGTGTGACCCCATGAAATCACATGTATTATGACATGAGGATGATGTCATTACTCACCTAATAGAAATAATTATCCACATAAGCAATATGAATAAATAAGTGTAGTAAATACCTATAATAACATATTTTGATTCTACAGTAGATTTTGGCCCAAGAGGATCTGAAACCAATGTTAAGACTAACATTGATTCTACTTATAATGCTAAATTTGATAGTGGTTCTAGAATGGAATCCAATTCTACCAGTGGTTCTAAAACAAAAATTAATTCTGATGTAGATGTTGATCATGATTTTGATGTTGACTTTGAATCTATTTCTAATAATAAAGTTGATCTTGCTTTATATTTAGCCAAAAAGAGGGCTTATTGACTTCCGTTGTCCATAAGTACATTTTTCACTATGTGCTTGGAAATGAAGGCTTTGGGATAAAGTAATTTTTAGAAAGGAGGGACTTTAGAGTATGGGAAAAATAGATTATGGATCAATAATGGGTTCTTTGAATATGTGTTCATAAAAGTCAAGTGAACAGTCATAGAGAGGCTCTTCAAATAAAATCTCATAAAAAATTGGAGGATGGTCAAAGGATAACTCATCAAATATAGATGATTTTTCTTTCTCTTGAATTGAAAGTGAATGAGTATGATTATGATTAAGAAAGTGATCTTGGCATATCCCTAGTGAGTTATTCTCAAATTTGGGTGTTCTTAGCTCTTTAGTGAAAAGGATTCCTAAGGATGAATTAATAACATATGCGATTTGGGATAAGTTTTGTCTAAGCTAAAAGAATGAGTCTATTTTATTTTAGCTTATATATGGTCCAAGGATTAATGTTTGACATGATTGTGGTGACTCAATCATGATATATCCATGATCATTCAAGCCTTGGACATAAATATTTAACATACTACATCGATTAAGTGAATGGCCTTGAATCCTATGATACTAATCATATTATTCTTTTTAGAACCACTTAGGTATGGGATCATTTTCAACAAAATTCTTAGTATGTGAATACATAATGATGTTTGTTATGACTAATTTGTAAAATATGTATTCCAAGGATACATTAAATGGAATTTACATTTGACATGAATGTTTTAATTTAGAAGTTAAATGGGTGTGGGATTAAGGTATCAAAATGGGTTCCCTTTTTCTAGCATGACCATATCATTCATGAGCTCTATCATACTCTGGCATTGATGCCATTGAATGATTTGAAAAATTAATAAAATATTGATTGAAGGATGTCCCCAAGTAAGGATACATGAAAGGGGTATGATTAGATTGGAATTATCCCCAAAAAGGGTAGAATTAATCAGATATGTATTAAGCTTATATTGGACTTTGATGTTGGATTGAATTCAAATGAGATAAAATATGGATGTCATGACTTTGTCATTCCCAACCGATAGGTGTAGGAGATTGAATGGGAAGATAAGGATATGATTTTTAAACTAACAAGTAAAAATGCTTTGGACTAGAACATATTTCATTTGAAAAAAATAAAATGGTATGATGAGAATAGTTTAAAATTAACACAAATATTATAATGGCATGATTTCAGATAAAAGAGGTGTGATTTGAGAAAAATTTAGACAATGGTAATATAAGTGAATACTTTTGATCTAGAACATGGATAGAGTAACAATACAATTTCACATAAACAAGGTATGAAATGTATGCATTTGAATAATTTTTAACATAAAAAAGAACAATATTTGACCAAGAATAAGGACAGAGTAACACCTCTTTGTGTAGGTGTATGTAAATTATGACAAAGTTTTGACACTATAATCAATTAACTATAATCTCAATCTAGTGACCCTATTTTAGTAATTGACATAAGATTAATCCAAATTCAATGAGTCTTTTGACATACTTACCTTAAGAGAGGATAAAATTTAAGATTCATTAAATATATTATTATATTTATTGATGGTGTTTTAATTCCACCCTTCTCTCAAAAGGTTTGTATGTAAAATATATCTTTGATTGTAGTCCCTTCATGACCACTTTAGTTTCAAGGGTCTCAATGAAGTGATACTAATGCAATCATGCTCTAAAGGAAAACTAACTAAGATATGGCTGATGTATCCTTAATTTATTTACCCCATCAAATAATGATGTTAGTACTATAATCATACTTCCCATGACCCTACTCCTCCTTATGATTACACATCAGCTCACATACAGACTACCAACCTTGGTTATCCCACTTAGAGACATGTGCCACTCACTTAGATCTTTCCCACATGGTATTCTCATCCCCTACACGTCCTTAGTCCATCTCAACTCTTTGGCACACTAGTTGTGCTCTCTAAGGACCTCCTAGGGCCCTTTCAAGAACTCATTGACCACCCTAGGTGGCATTTAGACCTAGACCATAGCTTAAGGAGTAAACATGTGGCTTAGACCACATGTTTCCTTCACAAAAGCCATAGCCTATGTAGAACACATACAAAAGTGACATGTTTGTGCCCAAATGGCTAAAAATATCTAGTTTTTACCTTATTGGTGGATTAGGGTTGAGATATTTATCTTTTTCCTCATTCATTTAAGCCTCTACATTCACTTTCTCCTATATTTATTTCTTTAATCTTCCCACTTTATCATCACACTTAAGGATGGGATGCCTCCTTAAATCTCTCTTAGTTCTTACTTGGCATAATAACTTTTTTTATGATAAGGGATACCCTACTCTACTACAATTATTCTTGGTTATTCACATTAATATTCATAGTGTTCCTAAATATTTTGGGTTTATCCTTTCTCCCTCAAGATTCCATTACACCTATATCTTATGCTCCTTACAATGGCTCTTTCATAGATTAGTAACTTCTCCTTCACCTCCTCCATAGTTTTTGGCTCTTGGTCTAGATTAAACTCATACACAACCTAATAATCTTCCTCTGTTGATTCTTAGCTTGGATAATAGGTTGATATAAATTCTACACATCATTTTTGAGTTTGATATGAGGTAACTTTTCTTTTCAAAGTGAAGCTCTTTTTTATTTTCAGTAGTATACATTCTAGGGTTTGATTTGTTTTAGTGATTTAGTTATTTTGTGCATTGTTTAGAATAGTTTTTGAAGTTTATACATTTGTATATGGATTAAGGATATCCTCATTACTTGAAAAATTTCCCATTACATGTTATAATTTCATTAGAAAGTTTTTTCAATACATAGTAGGACTCTACATTCTCAAAATGATCTTCTCAACTTGTTTAAACAATCTCTCTCTCTTGCTAAACTATAGCATTATATTGTTAGAAAAAAATAGTGTTGAAAGTGAAAGATATCTCAAACCTAGACTAGGCATGTTCTTGAACCCTTTCTTTAAAATGTATTTATTTATTAAAACATCTTTCATTTGGATTGAAAGTCCCTTAGCTTCTAGATATACATTTAAATTATTGTCTCTCTTTATGTAGTATTATTATTTCCACAATTTGTGTGTAATCAGTTGTCTAGTCTTATCTACTTACTTTATTGTAGTTAGAGTTGATAGAGATACCTACATCATTTGTGCACTTGATCATGATAGAAATAACCTAGTTTAAAAGTCTATTTATAGTTTGGTGCAATCCAAAAAACCAAATAACCACTATAGATCTTATGTAGCCCATAGAAGCCCTAAGTCTTCTAGCTTCTTAGTGATTTGCTTTAGTACCCCATATACCCCCTAAAAAACACTAGTGGTTCCATTTATATTCTTGGAGTTACATTATATCATGCTTAGTGGCACCTCAAATAAGGTCTCACACTAGTTCTATCCCATTTAGATCTCTCTTAGCCAACTCCCCTCTATTAGCTATTAGGCTTTACTTTCAATTATGTTTTAGCTCTTGCCTTGGTTATTTTATATTGATTTGTTTTGGTGTCATTCTTCATATTGGTTCTCTATTGGTCTACCTTTTCTATTGTATTTCATGTTTCTATTGATTCATTTCATCCATAGTTAGTCTCCCACCTTTAAGATGCCAATCCTATCAGATTTAGGGTCTCATCTCTGAGCTCACTCATGAGCAAGCTATGCTTGCAATAGAACACCATAGATAGTAGGATCTAAGAGGTTCCATCAACCTATAATGGTAGTCTACATCTTATCATGTTCAAAATGGAAAAAATATTGGTAGGGCTATAACTAATGGAGTTGGTCTCTTTTCCATGAGTCCAAGATTCATTCATTTAGAGGATGTTTTTTCTCATCATCATGCTACATCTCATTCACCCATTTGAGATGATAAAGATCATTTTGCACAATTAGGGCCTAATGAGATATGTGTAATAATTAATGATTGTTGTATATTATTTTAGGTGAATTAAGTGCATCCTTCTCCCCCTAGGAGTTAATAGTGTGCTTCCTCTAGAGATATAATTCACACCCATTCAGTATTGAGTGCCTCAACTAGTTCTCATGTGAGTTACCCACCTCTTTCTTAGTAGGAAACTCTACAACAAGAACACCCTAATATCCATGATGTGGGCCATAAATATTCCCACTTATTGAGGTATTTTAATCTATATATTCCTCCCATCCTCATATCCCTTCTTTTAGATTTTTTGATGAGCATGCTAATTTTGATCATAACCTATGAACTAAAGATCCATGGGATACCTATTAGGAGCATCAATGCCCACCAATTAACCCTCAACTAACATCACATGACTATAATCATGGATATTTTAGTCATCATGACCACTTCCATGAATATTCCATGTCTTCCCATCATATTTGTGAGGAATGTTACCCATCTCATAATCATTTACCACCCCATGGTAGAGATGATTTCCACCATGAGCATCTTCCCCATCAAGAATTGCCTTGACATCATCCTTTACATGATCATGGTTATGATGATGACTATGGGCATAGACAAAATCATTACCATCATGAACCCCTTCTAGAGCTCATCACCAACTTGATATCAACTATGCCTATGAGGATCTCGATCAGAATCCTCTAGCCCCTTGGGTATGTGTTATTCCTCTCTTTACTCTTATTCTTGAACTACCTAAGTTCAATGGGACTCAAGAATCTAGTACCATAGAGTATATTATGGTATTCATGATGGTTTGTATGGATTTGGAATAGGTTGAAGGCATGATGTTGAAGCTCTTCATTCATTCTCTATGAGCTAAATCTCTTGTATGGTTTTAAAATCTACCTCTCTCTCTAGTTTCCAGCTCTTTTTAGATGACTTCCTCTAATACTTCAATATCTCCAGGGATTTCAACCTCATCATCTAATCACTAATCTCCATGATACATGCCAAGGGTGAGTCAAAATTTGATTTTATGTGTAAGTGGGTTTTAGTCATCCACACATGTAGAATCATGTTCTTAGATGATTAGATTTATGATATATTCATGCAATAATTACAGAAAGAGGTTCACCTTGAGGTCCTCAAGTGTGATACCACCTCATATGATGAAGCTATTAATGAGTGTCTAAATATATAAGTATTTTAGGTGTGTTTAGGGGTAGCTTGTACCAACCCAAAATTCATCCTCTTCACATGATCATAACCATAATACAATCGATGATGGTGTCATTGATTCTCCTCTTGAGAATTAGGATAATAAAGATAGCCATGATGTGAATTATTTGAGAAAGAATCCAGATGAGAATAAGGCTTATAAATTAAGCACAACAAAATAATGAATGATGTTTCTTTATGAACCTACCAAGTTTTTCAATTTCTATTAGATGAGGGGATATGATGATGCCAATTATGCTTACTAAAAGTCTAGTGTGCAAGCCTTACCTCCATCTTAGAGTTATCCTCTTGTGGAACCCAAACATAAATTGAATGTGTTTAAGGAGCCTCTACCTAACCACAATAAGGATGAGAATAAGAATAAATTAAAGGCTAAGGCCCCTTGTTCTCCTTCTATCTCTTCCACCTCTTTTGACTCCTCTTCCCAAGCTAACCCAAGAGGTAAATCTAAGCATGAAAGTAATAAGGTCATTATTGATATTGACATAACCTATATTAGGTATGAGTGCTTTGTCAACATGTGCTTAGGTTAGGTCACTGACCTTATTAGAGAGACTAGTGGTGCTAGGCCTCCTATCTAGCCCATAGGGGTAGGGAATCCTAAAGTTAGATTTGAATTTTAGTGTAGCATCCCTCTCCAAGGTAGATAATGTCCTTACTTTGTCATAGAGGAGTTGAAGGGCCTATCAACTAGGACATCCATTTGGGACATTCTTTACCTTTGCCTTGATAAAAGTGGCCTTATATTTTATAATCTTGGTCTCTCTTGTTAGGGTCTATTATGGGATGATGTTGAAAATCTATTTAACTCTGATGCATTTGAACACCCTCATTATTCCATCTTATCTTTAGACCATGCCTCTTTGCCTAATGCTTCAATTATTACAAAGAAGGATCAATTCCATCTCTATATTTAGACAGATATTGATGACTTCCATTTTATGCAGTGCATCATTTATGAAGGAGTTATATTGAATATCATGCCCCTACATGTGCTCAATGAGCTTGGGATCAACTAGAAGAATCTTTTTGATTCTCACCATAGCTATGTTGGTTTCAACAATAACACATTTATGCAAGTGGGGATTATGAATCTCCAGTTCAAGTTTGTCCCAAAGATAGTCAAGATCGAGTTTTGAGTGTTAGACATTTATCTTTCATATAACATGATTCTTGGATATCTTTTGACTACTACCATGTAGGCCATTGCATAGTCCATGTTTCACATGGTGTAATTCATTCATGAAGGTGAGGTTCATACCATGGAGGTTGACCCAGATCCCTTAGATTTGCTCTATGTAAAGATAAAGCCTTTAGGTGAGGCTTTGGATATATCTTCATATGGTTTGGTAGATTACCTTACACCCCCTATTTTTTAGTCTCATTTTCTTAAGGATGAGCATTGTGATCCAATAGATTATAAATCCATGTTCATTCCTTTAGAGTCTGACACATTTTAGCTAAATGCCTTTTCTACTTCATGATGCTAGGGTGGATCATCTATCCTAAGAGACTTCTTCTAGGATGTCTCCTCAGACATTAAGCTTTCCCTTCCATCACACTTTTCGCATCAAAATATAGACTCTCTCAACAAGTCTCCTGATAAGACCGCTAGAGTAGCTAAGTATGATATTGAGTGCTATTTTATTCATGTTATAACACATAACCCCATGTGGGCTTGTTTTAAGCATGATTATCCCCTTGATCATCTCTATTTGGAGATCTATCTCATTGATGGCCTAAACCTTAGCATTTCCCTCATGAATGTCCTCATGGTTGAACCTAAAGTGTTAGATCAATCATTCCATCCCATGCCTAAGTGATTCATTAAAGGTAATGCTATTGATGTTAAAGGATCCATATACATCAACCTTAGCACTTTAGTAAGGCCAAATATCATCAAGATTAGTAATATCCTTGCTCTAAAGGAATAGGATGTTTTGGTTGCCTTCTTGTGAATTTTTTTGTATGTATTCACTTGGGAATACACTAATATGAAGGGCATGGATCCCAAAATTATTTTACATAACCTCATTATTGATGATAGGACCTAGCTTGTTCAACCAAAGTAACAACTAATGGGAGTTAAATTCTCTCAGCTAGTCAAGGCTAAGATTGATAAGCTCATTTAAGTTGGTTTCATCTAGGCCATTGACTATCCTTGATGGGTTTCCAACATTATGCATATTCTAAAGAAGAATGGAGAAGTTTAGATCTACATGAACTTTTGAAATATCAATATGGCTTGCCTACAATATAATTTTCCTACTCCTTTGATCAACCAAGCTGTTGATTCTACCATTAGTTTTGAGATCATATCCATCATAGATGGGTTCTCAAGGTATAACCAAATTTATATTACACTCAAAGACTAGCACAAGATGACATTCACTACCCTTTGGGGTACCTTTTGTTATGCCATCATGCCTTCCAATGTAAAGAATGATGGGGCCATGTATCAATGTGTTATGATCCATATTTTTCATGACCTTATCCATATGATTTTTAAGTATTATGTTGATGATCTCATTGGTAAATACCATAACAAGATGAACATGTATGAGAGCTCAGGATCATCTGTGAGTATTTTAGAGAGTATCACATTAGCCTTAACCTTAAGAAGTAAATTTTCAACATCTTTGGTTGAAAGTCTATTGGCTTCCTCATTTTTCAAAAGGTCATTGAGGTGGATCCAAAAAATATCAAGGTGATCCTTGAGATGCCTCCCTCATATAACCTCATTCAATTGTATTCCTTCCTAAGAAAGCTCAAAAATTTTAGACATTTCCTGGAGTATGCTCAAAACCCCATACCCCTCACATGTCTCTTACATAAGAACACATCATTCTTGTGGTTTATTGAAGTCTAAGTGGATTTAAAGGAATTTAAGCATAGGATTTATAACTTCCCATATTAATGGCACCTATTTAGGGTCACAAGTTCATCTTGTACACCTATGTCACTAATCTTTCCATTGGGGGCATCTTATGTCAAAAGGATGACACTAACAAAGAGAGTTATTTACTACATATTACACATGTCAGTTGGCCCTAAGATTAACTACTTTATTTTTTAGCATCAATGCCTCTCTCTCAACTTATATATGAAGAATTTGAGACATTACATGTTGGTCCAAACCACCAAAGTGATTGTGTAGTCCAATCCACTCTAATACCTACTTAGTAAGACACATCTTGCTAGCAAGACTGTGAGGTGGATCATGCTTCTTAAAGATTTAAACCTCTACATTGTTAACCAAAAGTATTCCAAGGGTTTAGATATAGTTGAACAACTTGCTAAGTGTTAACAACCCAATACTAATGTAGAACTAGTTGGTGATGCATTTCCAAATGAGATGGTCTACTTGATCGATCATGTTGAGGTCTCTGACTATGATTGGTATTAAGACATTGTCCATTACCTTGAGACCTAATCTTATCCCATTAATGTTCCTTTATATGAATTTTATCAGGTGCTCAAGATCATCATTCACTATGTGTATTATTTAAGAGGGGTCTTATTCAGTAGGGGTCATCATTCACAAGCTTGTTATCTTATCCCATCAGTGTCTTATTCAAGAAGGGTCTATATGGTGTGTTGATGTAGTACCTCACCTTTAAGGATACTCCTTTTGCACTGAAGGAGTCTCACATGAGCGTTTGTGGTGACCACCTAAAAGGGCAAGACACTACCTAGTGTATTATTAGGATGGTCTACTATTAGCTCACTCTTGTTAAGGATGTAATCCAATACACCAACAAGTTTAAGATGTACCAAGTCACTAAGGATGACATTAATATACTGATATGCCTCTTATATTGTTTGTCACCTCTTTGGCCTTTCTTGGTTTAGGATCTCAACTTTATTAATGAGATCAAGCTTTCCTCTTTAGATGAACATCATTTGTTCATCACCACCACTGACTATTTTAAAAAGTGGGTTGAAGCCATGCATCTTAGCAGCATGTGTGGGAAAATTGTTGCCAAGTTTGTCCTTAACTAGCTTATTTGTAGGTTTAAGGTCCTTTATATAATTATGGTTGATAATGGCCCAATCTTCCAAAGCCTTGAGATGTGTGACCTCACTAGACACTTCAAGTTCAAGTTCTACTTCTCCTCTACCCATTACCTATAGGGAAATGAGAAAGTAGAGTCTTCAAATAAAACATTGAAGAATATGCTTCTTCATAATATTTCCAAGTCTAATAGGGGCTTGCATCTCATGCTCTATCCTACACTTTGGGCCTATCAGACTAGATTTTGAATAGCCACAAGGGAAACCCCATACTCTCTCATGTATGGGTTTGAAACTATTCTTCCATTAGAGGTCTTAATTCCTTCACTGTGGGTTAAGAGATTTAGATTAATTTCTAATGAGGAATAATACACTACTCACCTCATTAGGATTTAATAATTAGATGAATGATGCCTAGCCACTATTAAGGATAAGCATATTCACTAGTGCCATCAACATCACTAATTTGAGAAGTCGATACACCCTCATCAATTCAAGGTAGGTGATATGGTCCTCATTTTTTATGAGGAGCACCATAAGAAGAGAAAAATCATGCACAAGTAGTTTGGCCCCTTCATTATGACTACCTCTTTAGATAATGGGGATTATCATCTCTCTACCCTTGAAGATGATTCCATAAAACACCTGATCAATGGGTTTTAATTTAAGGTATTTCATGTATAGGGCTTGCATGGCCCTCCAGTAAAGTTGCTTATGGTGGTAAGGCAAACCTTTCCTCTCTTCTATCACTACTAACCTTTGTGCCACTTATATATGTGTGTGTACATGGATTATTTATTAATATTTCCTACTATTTAATCACATGTATCTAATCATCTATATCAAATGAAGCATACACATCACACACAAAATTGTATAGACACATGTGCTAAAAATGAGAAATAGTTGTATATGTATCACAAAAAATACATGTTTTTCTCTAGATACATCATATGGCTTCCTCTAAGCTTGGGTTGATAGTCCCCAAAAATACCATGTGCATGGTTATACATATGATACTATCCTATTCATATTATGGTTGGGCTACATCTATGGTAGTCATGCCTCTAATGGAAGCCTCAACCTATATCTAGTGACTAGTCAAGCCACCATCTACTCTAGGGCTGCCAACTGATCTACCCCATCTCTAAGTGCATCTACTCCTCTCATTTATTCTTGAGCTAGATAAGCCCATAGTTGGTCTATTTCAATCTATACTCTATATAATCATGTCTTAAGTAAGATTATAGCTACTTTGTGTTGTGTTTTATCCATATCCATTTGTTCCATGATAGCATCATACCATGCTGACTCTGCCTCTAGATACAATATCTAGTGTCATGCCCTCACCATCTCAAGTGAGTCTCATGTACCCACCCAATAAAAGTGAGTATGTGGCTCTACCACTATTATTAGATACAACACTTTATCAATCATGTTGCTACCACATCAAAGATTAGCTCCCTCAAAAGTAGGTCCACCTAGGGTCCAGTATAACTAGGATGGTTTCCTATACACACACACATAGAGTACATATATTAGTCATATATTATCTCCTAATAAGGATGAGTAGAAAGATAAAAGTGATATCTATAAAATAAACTTGTCTTACCTGGTAGTGATGATGGCCTCTACATCCATCCTATAGGTTGTGCTCCTATTGGTGGTGGTGGTCCTCACTATGGTTGCCTCTTTCCACTGCTTCTTGCCTTGATCTATCTTAGATACCTATCATGCTCAACCCCAACTAGCCTAGGACGTGCCTATCTCTTTTACACCACCAAATCTTATCTCCCTAGATGATGATATGACCCTTATGGACATTAAAACTCCTCCTATCCCATATAGATCTCTACCCTTATATCCTCTGGCCACACCATAGATCTATAGGGATCACAAATGTAGCTACCTAATACATCCATATATAAGGTGGTTTGCATAGGCCCATCCCTATTTACAAACCATGTATCCCATGAAATACCCTCCTCTAGTGTAAGGTATGCATTAATTTCCCATGGTATCCTTCGCCATGTCAATGGGAGCCTCTTATAAGCCTAGGACATAAGTAAGTTGGGCTATGTCAATCCACCTGCTCCTATGCATTAGATGTGATCCAATTAATGGTATATTCCACCTAAGATTTACTAGTCCCAAGAATATATTTTTCCTCCCTCTATGTATTAGATAACTCCTATCCTAAATAGTGGTAGTTTCCTTGTACTCTAGCCAACATAGAGCCCCTCAACTATAGTGCTTACTCTCACTATCCTAAGTGTGGGTACCCCTGGTGATAGTTATGTGATCTATACTCTATGGCTATTTTTCTAAGGGTATGATTCCACCAATTAGAGTTCATATATAACTATATCTTGTACTTATGGTAAGTCTATATCTTTGCCTATAAGCTCCACCTTGTAGAGTCGATAAATATCCTTAATGATAAGAATGGCCTCTATCTTGGGCCCTAGTTGGAACACATGTCTCTTTGGTACCCATGTGGTCACCAATACATTCAATAGGTCCCTAGAGTAATGTAATGAGGGCATGTGTACTAGTCTCCAAATTATTTCTCTCTATAGGCAATCTTGGTCCTCTATAGGTAGAGCATCTACCTCCTTAGCTAACCATGATGGAACTCTCTCCCAATTAGTCACCTCACATGGTTTATCTATCTATGTTGGCTACTCCCTCACCTGTGAAGCCTCTCCCTCCTTTAGTAGGATAGTTCCTTTACATGTCTACACAAATAATAAATAGGAAATGGATTAGTATATTGGCTATGAAATGAGAAAGACTAAGTAAAAAAATAATTTTTTTAATCTACCTAGCTTGTTTCTCCCTCTTATTTCTTATTTTCGCCCCTTCTAAGACATTTTAGGAACTTTTGAGATTCCCAAGGCTTGTCCTAAGCCTCACTACCCTAGGACATGACTCTATAGGTAAAGTCATAAACTAGTAGGGAGTTAGGCCATGGATTCTATAGCTTGGCCCAGTTAGGCCATCACCTAGGGCATGACACCTTAGGGAACCCTAGAGCTCCCTATTTCTCCTTTCATGGGTAATGGTTTGACCTCCCATTTATCTCATTTTATTTATCTCATTAATCCCATCATTTTGACTCCATGTTTTTCTTGATTCATCCAATGAATAATATAGAACTAGTCAAAACACATTTAGGGCCTCTTAAACCCTAAAAATGAATAAAATTTGCAAATTTTTTGCTCATAGGACTTACCTAGACCATCATGTGCATCTATGACATGCTCCCATCTCCTTGTTTGCTCCACTTGGGATTTGGTTGCTCATGGGCTCTCCTTTGGCTCTCTCAGAGTGAAAACAAGAGTGAAAATGACTTTCTTTTTCCTCTTTTCCCCCCTTTTCTTGCTTTTTGTGGGTCTTTTTTGGGTGTTTTATCCTTTTTGTATTTTAAAAAATGAAACCTCCATCCTAAGGGTTTTGGCATATGTTAAATGCATTGGTGGCCTCTATTTTTTAATTTGAGGCTTCTTTGGGCCCACTCTATCCTTATTTATTGTCCCTAGGTCCCCATTGACCTCTTGGGCATGTGCTCGATTTTATGGGAACCCAGGGATAAAAGTTATTTATTACAGTTCTTTAGGTTAGTCATTTCTTTGCTTTTCCACAACCGATCCATTCTAACTCCCTCTCTCTTTTCATCATGGTTATAGGTAGGTTTTTTAGTTGGCTATAGTGGTTTGGGACTTGATTTAGTCTTACTGATTAGTCTTCATCTTCTCCAAACTTCCCCCCACTTTCCCTTATTACCTCTTAATGTAGATAATGTTAGTCCACCACTATGGTTATGGCTTAGTTTCATCACTTTTTCCCTCAAGAAACTCACGCTACCTTACTTTGAGATTGCCTTTTGGTAGTTACTATTATTACATCCTCAACCCCTATCATAATACATCTCTCAATGGTGATTCCCATAGACGGTAGTAATCAGGACAACCTAAGATTGGTAGTTGTGGCTTGGGTTATCAATGACTATGGGTGCATGAGTTTGTTGTAACTAGTTTCTTCCTTACCAATGAGATGAATAATGCCATCGAGTATCACATAATCATTAGTACCTTAATTGGTGCCCATGATTTATGCATGTGCTATGTTTAGTTATTATCTAACTCATTCTTAGCCATGTGTCAACTCACCAGTGTTTGGACCATCCTTATCTTTGAGTTGTTCCCTCACTTTGAGGTCGTGCATGATTTTCACTCATTTTTTGAGGATGTCCAATTCACCCATATGTAGGGAAAACACTTGGGCTAACAACTTAGTGAATGTCATCCTAAATAGTATGATTTGATTTGATATATCTTGTGTCCCTTCTTTGTAGGAATTGGAGCTAGAGTTGGATTTTATATTACACAACATTTGCACTCTCATTTGTGGATTATGACATTGACTTCTTCCACCACCATCCTTATCTAGTAAGTATAGGTAATGTTTCCTTTTATCTTTTTAGTTCTTACTTTCCTTTTCTTTGGTGTGGCTTTCAAGCACTAAAAAAAAATCCTTATCTATTTGAACACTAACTATCTATACCTTAGGGGCATATGTAATCATACTTCCCACAACCCTATTCCTACCTATGGTTACACATCAGCACATGTGTAAACTATTGACCTTGGTTTTCCCACTTGGAAACATGTACCATTCACTTGGACCTTTCTTACATGGTATTCTAATCCCCTATACATCCCTAGTCCATCTCATCTCTTTGGCACATGAGGTGGGCTCTCAAAGGAGCCCATAGGTCCCTTTTAAGAACTTATTGACCACCCTAGGTGAAATTTAGATCCAGACCATATCTTAGGGATGAATCACATGGCCTAGTCCACATATCTCCTTCACAAAAGCTACATCTTAGGATGTAGCCTAGGTAAAACATGTGTAAAAGAGCCTTGTTTGGGCCCAAATGACTAAAAAATAGTTTTTAGCTTGTTAGTGGATTAGGGTTGAGATATATGTCCTTTTCCTCATTCATTTGAGCATCTACAATCATTCTCTCTTAGATTTATTTATCTTATCTTCAAAATTTATCATCACACTTAAATTTGGGCTACTTCCTTGAATCTATCATGGTTCTTGCTTGGCACAATAGCTTTCATTGTGATAGGGGATGCCCTACTCTAGTATAGATATTCTTGGTGGTTCACATTTTTATTCATAGTGTCCTTAAAGCTTATGGGTTTCTCCTTTCTCCCTCAAGACTCTATTACACCCATCTATTGTGATCTTTGCATTAGCTTTTCCATATATTGGTAGCTTCTCCTTCACCTCCTCCATAACTTTTGGCTCCTGGTCTAGACTCATCTCACACACATCCTAATCCTCTTCCTCTCTTGCTTCCTATCTTGGATAATTGATTGGTAAAAATTTTACACATCTCTACTGAGTTTTATATGAGGGTACTTTGCTTTGAAAATTAAAACTCTTTTTTATTTTTAGTAGTATACATTCTAGAGTTTGATTTATTCTAGTGATTTAGTTATTTTATGTATTATTTATAATAGTTTATAATGTTTATGCATTTGTATATGGAATAAGGATATCTTAATTTCTTGAAATGTTTTCGATTACATGTTATGATTATATTGGAAGAATTTTTTATTACATAATAGGAATCTACATGTTTAAAATGATCTTTTCAACTTGATTAAATAATCTCTCTCTCTCTCTCTCTCTCTCTCTCTCTCTCTCTCTCTCTCTCTCTCTCTCTCTCTCTCTCTCTCTCTCTCTCTCTCTCTCTCTCTCTCTCTCTCTCTCTAAACTAGAACATTACATTGTTAGAAAATAATAGTGTTGAAACTGAAAGATAACTCAAACCTAGACTAGGCACTCTTGAAACCTTGATTTAAAACATATTTATTACATAAAACATATTTAATTTAGTTTGAAAGTGCCTTAGCTTCTATATTTACATTTTAGTTGTTATCTCTCTTTATCTAGCATTATTGTTTCCAGAACTTATGTGAAATCAATTATCCTATCTTAGCTACTTGCTTTACTATGGTGAGATTTGCTAGAGATATCTACATATTTTGTGTGTTTGATCATGTTATCCATAACATGGTTTAAAATTCTATCTATATCTGCAAGATGGAAAACTAGACAACCATTATAGATCTCATGTATCCCATAGAATCCATGAGCCTTTTAGCCTCTTAGTGGTTTACTTTAGTACCCTATGTACTCCATACCAAAAACTAGTGGTTTTGTTCAGATTCTTGGAGCTATATGTATAATTATAGGTAATGACATATAAATCAGTACACCCTAAGGACTCATGAGAAGGTAATGACACCCTAAATGTAAAGTTAAAAAAAAGGAAGGTATTTTCATTTTAATTCATGCAACTCCTACTAAAGGTGAGTGAAGATCATAATAGGCAAATCTTCAAGATTTAAAAAAAAATATATTTTTACATTTATGAATCACCCAAAAAGGGAGAGCACATGCACAAAATATCATCACAAACACTCAAGCAATAAGAAAACTGGTACATGATGAAAAATCTTTAAAAATAACAAGTTTTATTAGAAACTAAAATGAAATGTGAATTGATTTTAAAGTAGCCAAAATGAAATGTGACTAGAAAATGTGATTATTTGAATAAATCACCCCACCTTTTTAGAACCTACAAGAAAACAAGGTGACCAGTTTTACTTGGTGTGTCTTTAAAAAGTGAAAGAGGTTGGTTTCCTTATTTTTTCCAACTCTCATATTTTGACATCGAAACAAATTCATTGGTTAGTAGAGATGATTTCATTGATTTTATAAAACTTGCAATAACAAAGAAGAGAACACATAAAAAATGCAAACAAAAATGATTTCACTTATTAGTAGTATCAATGTTGCTAGTAATAGAAATAAACTATTGATAATGAAACCATTTTATTAATAAGAAATAAAATAGAACTGTGAAATGTTTAGATAATTTCACTAATATCTGAATAATTTCACTAATTACCTTAATAATTTTTTCAATATTGAACAAATTGGATAATAACAATAAATCTTCATAGACATAACAAAGAAGCAAAATAGTGAATAATAATTATTTTTGCACTAATAAAGTCAATTTCACCATTAATAATGTCAATGTTTCTAAAATGGTGACAAATTCATTGATATGTAGAGAATAATTCCATGGATGATTTTGTTTTAGTGAATTTCTACTTATTATTAGAAAGAGGAAAAGAAGAAACTAAGTATGGGTATGGTTGAAAAACCTAATTGATAATGAACACGTTGAAATTAGAAGATTATGAAGAGCTCCTCTTTGACTTGGGAGGATGACCTAAAAATAATAAAGCACTAAAGCAAACTTATTTGTTAGACAAATAGTTGAGTGGACTGCCTAGCAATAACTAGATCCTAGAAGCAAGAGCTTCCTTAAGGGATATCAATCCGCATGTTTTAAACAATTACATTTATAAATAGAAAATGAGGTACTTTCATCAATAAATCAAAATCAATGACATTGAATACAAGAGTGCTTGCTAAGAAATATTCTATAAATGATTAAATTAGCAATAAACTAATCAATACTAGTGTTATAGGGTTGGGATATGCTTTAAAAAATCTAGAAGAGGTCTGTGAATAGGTAGGAACATAAAAAATTAAATTTGATTAGGTGTAGGTAGGTGAATCAACTTGTTAGTTTTAGTTCCATAATGACTATCGGTAGTTGGGATGACCATCAACAGTTAAGGTGATTGTCGATGATCAAGCTAACCATCAATAGTTGGGTAGATTGGTAGTGGTTGAGTAAACTATTGATGATTACTATGTGAAGATATGGGTTGGTAATTTTGTTGATTAATGAGATCCAAAATATGGATTTCAAGAGATGGGTAAGACCTAGGTTGATTTTGAAATGGAAATAAAGTAGATGTACATTGAGAAATAAGTACTTATCTTACCATAAGTTTATTAGGTGGATAGTTAAGGTAGTTGATCTATTGGTGGAATCTAGTTTCATTTTGATAGAGTATTAGTACCTAAAGGCTTAATGGAGAGGCAGCAGAAAATTGACTCTTTGATATGATTACTAGATCAATAGATTGTTGATGGAAATTGACTTGAAAGAAAGAAGCTCCTGGATGCATAAGATCTTGATAACAATTATAGATTCATAGATGTTTTTAGGTGTTTTTAGATTGATTTTTACCTCTTTTCTTCTCTCTCTTATAGGCAAGGTGAGAGAGTTACAACATCACATGAACTAGGCTTTCCAAAATTAACTCATCCATGTAATGGCTCACAACTAGAATTATATGGGATATTTTTAGAAAATCAAGGTGGGTAGTTACATGCTAATTATGAAATAGGTGTACTTTGACCATAGATGGTCAGGATGACCATTAATGGTTACCTTGACTGTCAATGGTTGAGTGTTGAGGGGTAAAAAAGGCTAAAAGGTAAGGTTAATCTAGTTTAGCTAAATTAACTTTAGGCTAGGTTCATCAAGGTTCTAAAGGCTAAATGGTCCCAAGGGGGTCCTAAGGTAGTTTAGGGGGTATTTTGACATTTGAAATTGTAGTGTGTGGATTTTTAGTGTTTACATTTTGCCTCTTTTATTGTACATCTTGAAATGAACAAGTTGTAAAACAAATACCAATCTTGGTCATGGTTTTATGATTTCCCAAAGTATATGAGGAGGTGTTCCCCCTCAAATTAGGAGTCAATGAGGAAAAATGATAATCGAGTGTAGGTTTAAAAAGGTAAGTGAGGGTGATGACAAAGGTATAAGATAGGCTGGGTAATAAAGTGCAAACAAGGTCACAAAGTGTGACAAAAGGTGTGATAGTCAAGATCATGCAAAGATAAGGTTACCATGGTTGATAAAAATAAGGGTCAATGCTAAAGGATAAGTGCCGATGTACTATGAGACCACATTTAGGTGAGGTGGATAGGTACACTTGTTAGTCTCCTAGATAAGGTTGGTGTTTCTTTGGGTATTCAAGGTAGGAAATTATCCCATGGAACATACAAATAGGTCAAGTGTCATGGGTGTCGAAGGTAGGAAGTACTCCCAAAAGACACATATAGGTCTGGTAAGCATGAGGTGAAGAAAATTTAAAAAGTGTTTAACATGGAAATTTTTTCATTGTGGTCAAGGGACTAGGTAATAAGTTTCACAAAACATGTATGAGTTGGGTTAAAATGGACCAATGATGAGGTGATGAAGTGGTTGAGTTAGGTGGAGAAGGTAGTCTCCATGGGTGGGTAAAAATTGATTGGGTTTTACTAAAGAGGGGGATTACTAAGGATAATACAAAAAAGTGAGAATCTTTATCATCAATGATCAAGGTGCTCAAGGGCAACCATCAATGGTCACCCTGACCATCGACAGTCGGGGTAAAAATCCTAAAATTCCATAGGGTAAAAAGTGAAAAATGAATCACTTTTATTCACCTTTTTTGTGTTTGTTTTGACTTTGTGCCTTAGTTATTAGTGTTTTGGCATTTTAATATGAGAGAGTTGATTGAGTATTTGGATGAGTTGTTGGTTGGTGATTTGTTGGAGGTACATTTTTGAGGTTATTTCCTAGGTCCAAGATATAAGGAGCATGAGGATACAACCAAGTAGTGACACACAGGCTCTATTTATGGTAGATATTGAGGAATGATATAATTTATGGTAAAATAATGTGGATAATTGTGGTTATTATTATAGTTATTTGTTGTTAATGTTTATGATAAAAAACATGAGATATTTTAATCAACACTAGATGGGAGAATAGAGAATACAATCAAGAGGTGAGTACCATAATGGAAATATCAACTAGTCATGATAGGATGTGCATAGAGCATGGTGCTTCTTCATTGACCAGGATGAAAACAAAAGTGAAGTTAGATTTACTTAATGAACATAATCCCTTCAAATTTTTTACATTAGCATTCATTAGTTGTCTAAAATGGTGTCTTGACCATGTAATTTTAAGTAATCTGGAAAATCCCTTGTACATAGTGGAAAAGGGGAGATGGGTGAAAATAAAACCTTGTTGTGAGACTAGCATGCCTCCACTATAGGTGTTTGAAAGACTAGGGTAAACAAGCCTATGCCAAATTTATGTATACTAATCAATGTGGGAAGTATAATTGTAAAAGTCGATTGTGGGTTCCACCTTATCTTGTTGTTTCAGAGCTTATTGTGGATTTAAAGAGTATTTTATTTTTATTTTGATTGTGATAATGGGTCTTTTACTGATTACTATAATGGGAAGCTGATTAATGTGGGAAGCTTTCAAGAAATTTTTATGCTTTTGAAAATTTCCTTACTCATCCATCCTTCAATGGAGTGGTATAAGTTTATATTATTTATTTGATGATCTTGATAGCTATCTTTTGAGGGAGTAGTCCACCTTATGTTTTGGAAATTTCAAAAACGTTTTCAATAGCTATCTTTCAAAGGAGTAGTCTGTAAAAGCTAGGGTTGACCCATGAGTGCTAGTGATAAGAATTTTGTTATTTTGTTTTGATTTTTCTTGACATATACTTGTTTAGGATGGACTTAGGGTTCACCTTTATGAGGGAAAAACTAAAAGCATAATAAGTTTGATTAGGTGTAAAGAGTTTTATGTGATAATGACCATGGGAATCCATCTTGTGAAGCTATGGAAAGTACCATGAGAACCATGCCTTGGGTAGATCTATGATACCCATTGTTAAAGATAAGGATATATCGATGATAGTTAATCACATGATTTAGTGTTAATTGGTTGCTCCTAAATAGGGATAAGGAATGTAGATGGATATCAAGTTATGAGCTTAAGTTAGACAAAAGGTGAACTTAATCCTTTCTAACAAAAGAATGGATGCAAATGTGAAGCATTGAAGGGCTCAAGTTTTGTGTTGCCTTCAAGTGAATACAAATGTTAAGATCCTGATCTATACTTATGAGTTATGATATAAGGTCCAAGATAATTGAAAGAAAACTTACCCCATTTGCTTTTCTCCACATTAGTGGCATGTTGATTTTCCTTTAGGATGAGGTCCCTGATATTGAATTCTCATGCTTTAAGGTGTTTGTTATAGGGATGTTTGATACGCTCTTGGTAGACATGAATATGGGTGATCACTGTTAAATGATGTTCATCAAGTAGATTAAGTTGGGATAAATAGTGTTGATGATAATCATATTCTAAAATAATCTCTTGTAGAGATATGAGGAGAGGGGATTTAGACTTCAAGAGGTAAGATAGCCTCTACTCCAAATATAAGATAAAATGGGGGTAACATCCATAGGGGTTATAATGTTGGTAAAATATGACCATAAGGCAAAGGGGATGTGCAAATGCTAATCTCGACCATATTCACTGACTATTTTAGTTAGCATGTTATTAAGAGTTTTGTTAGAGGCTTCTACCTATCCATTAGCTTGAGGGCAATAGGGTGGGGAGAATATTAAATTAATTTTGAATGCATCATATAGACCCTAGACTTGCTTATTATTAAAGGATTTACCATTGTTGGTGATAATCTTATGAGGAATACCAAAATGGAAGATGACATGATGATTGATAAAGTTGATAATATTCTCTTCTTTGGTTAAGACTAGAGGAATAACCTCTACCAACTTGGTAAAATAATCGGTCATAGTGATAATAAAATGGTATCATTGTGAGGAATGAGGGTTGATTTCACTAATAAAGTCTAGACCCCATTATGAAAAGGGTAAAAAATTAGTGGAAACACAAATGATATGTGTAGGTGTGTGATGAAAATTAGCATTTTAATGAAACTTACCACATATTTTCACATAGTCAAAAAAATTTGTGTTAACGGTAGGCTAGTAATAACTAAGATGGAGGTTATGCTTAGCTACAATGAGGCCACTAAAGTAACCCTCATATATACCATTATGTATTTAATTGATATGATGGGAGGCTTCATGACTATGCAAATAATAAAAGAGGAGGCCATCAAAGCCACATTTATAAAAAAAATCCCTCCCATAATGGTATAGCAAGAGGTACTCTAAATAAATTCTCTTTGAGCATTCCTAGAGAGGCTAGATGGAATTATGCCAAGGTCAAGGCATTCAAAGGTGTGTTAGTACCCAAGGTTATTTTGTCTCAAAACATAATTCTTACACTGGTAAGATCCATTGATTTTATTGACCACAAGTTGGGAGTCACCAAATATATTGATTGTTTTGATTCCTAGGGCTAAGGTAGTATGAAGGCTGATCACTAGGAATTCATAATCAACCATATTGTTGGTATATTAAATATAAATATTGAATGACAAAGGAAGAGTTTCACCATAAAAAGGGATAATAATAATACCAACTCCCCCACCATGTTGACATTTTTATTCATCAAAGAACATGGTGACATGATAGGTGAAATGTGCTTGAGATAGAGTCATGATGGACTCATTGGGGAACTCAAGAAAAGGGGGTTAATTATCTACTAATCATGATTCAATCAATTGGTTGGAGATTAATTTCCCTTTAATTGACTTTTTTTTAAGGAACTCAAGGTCAAACTCTGTTATAAGCATGAGTCACTTGGCCATACACTAGTTTTGGTATGACTTGGAGTGTATGTACTTTAGTGGGTCAATGTTGGTTATGACATATGTTTTATGATTAAGAAGGTAGTGTAAAATCTTATTATCTATGAAGACTAAATATAGGTATGGTTTATTAATATGGGTATAATAATTTTTGTATTCTACCAATGTGAGACTAATGTAGTACATGGATTGCTCTCTATGTTATTCATCTCGATGAGCCAACATTATGCCTAGGGAATGGTCGGTGGTAGAGATATAAAGGTAGAAATGTTTATCATCCTTTAGAGAGGTGAGGATAGGTGGAGACAAGATGTATTATTTTAGTGAATCAAATTCCTTTTTATAATTGATATTCTAGTTGAAATAGATATCCTTCTTTAGGAGGTGGTGGAATAGTTAGCACCGATCTAAAAGATGGGAGATGAAATGATGAATGGATTACCATTTTCCCTACAATAAATTAAGATACTTGAGGTTGGTTAAAGGAATCATGTCTAATATTTCTTTGATTTTTGTAGGATTTAATTTGATTTCATGAAGGGAGATAATGAAACTGAGGAGCTTTCTTGAAAAGACCGCAAAAATACATTTCTTAGGGTTAAGACAAAAATGATAGTGGATGAGGCATTTGAAGATAATATTAAGAATAAATAAGTGATATTTTTAGATTTTTTATTTTTTGAGAAGGTCATCCACATAATACTCCATGATCTTATAGATAATTTCATGAAAAATATAGGTCATAAAACATTGGTAGGTTGCACTAGTTTTTTTAAACCCAAAATGCATGACTTTATAGTAAAAGGTCCCATAAGGGGTGGTAAAGGTAGTTTTATGTTGATCTTCAGGAGCAATCAAGATCTAATTTTAACCCAAGAACCCATCCATAAGAGATAAAAACTCATGGTTGGTTGTTAGATAAATAAGTTGGTCTATGCTCAGTAGAGGGAAGTTATCTTTGGGGTAGGTGAGGTTGAGGTCATGAAATTTTACACAAATGTGTATTCCTCTTAGATTTAGTGATAGGTAAAACATTTGAGACCCATTAGGGGTAGTAAATAGGTTGAATGAAGCTGATAGATAGGAGATGTTGAAGCTCTTCTTTGATGAGAAGGGCTATGTGAGGATGCATGCATTAGAGATTTTTCTTGACATGTTTGGCATTATGGTGAATGACTATGTTATGGGTAGTTATGTTGGGGTAAATTATAGGAATATCAATGTAATACCAACTGAATGCTATGATATAGTCTTGGAGGAAGGATGGGAAGTCTTAAAGTTCTTTAGTATTCAATAACTGGCCAATATTGACAATATGGGGGTTATCTAGAGTACCCAAATTAATATCCATGGTGCATTAATTTAACATGGTTAAAGTCTCAAGAGGAAGGGATTTATGGATTAAAGAATATAGGGTACCAAGGTAGGTGATAATGGAATCATCATCTTGACACTAAACAATGTTAATAGTAGGAGAGTCCTCTCTTATCATCTTAGGATGGATCAAAGGGATGGTTATGGTTGTCCCCTCCTTTTGATAAGTAAGGGGTCTAAGGTTTATCATATTGATGGAAAAAAAATTTAGGTGGCATGATGTCATTATCCTCACACACAAGTGAAGGCAAGGTCATTAAGGGAGGGACATCTTCCTCAAAAATGGTAGTAGTGGGTTGCTTAGATTTCTTCTTAGTAGGCAAGATGAAACCATGTCTATGCTTCTCATGTGGTTTCCTAGTTTTTATGGTGACCAATTCATGTGGGCCATACTCATATCATCCAATACTGAAACCTTTCTAATCACATTAATAAATTTATGTCTTGGTGAAACCTAGTTTGTTGAGGTAAGAGAAACTGGTGGTGAATGGTCGAGGTGATAGAGAGGTGGTAGGAGCATTAAGGGATTTGTTGAGTCCCCCATAGATAAAATGGGTCTGATAGTTGAGAGGTCCAAAGGTAATGATAATTCTGACATTAGGGTCATATATTGATTGGTTGGTGAGTTGCTCATATTCATGAGGAGTAGGGAAAGCATTGAGTGATAAAAGTCAATATTCCCCTAGTGAAAGGTGATAGAATATTGATGTCAAAAGGTCTATTTAAGAATATGGTGTGAAGGTATAAAGGAGCTAGTTGATGCCCCATTAGTATAAGGGGATATTATATCCACTTTGATGGTTGAAGGTTGGGTTTTAGCTATTGACAGTGTGTTGGATGGGGGTATGATGACATCATTGGGGTAATAGGTCATATTACATGTCGAGAAAGGACTTGGGTCAGTTTGGATGTTGATGACCTAAATTTCATGTTCAAACTTAATAAAATGGTGGTGGGTATAGGGAAAACAACCCATGGAATGAATCTAAGGTCATCCTAATAAGTTGTATTGGAATTCACCTTCTACAACATAGAATAGTTTGGGGAGTGTGTGGGGTCTTACATGGATATGAAGGATGATATTCCCCAAGGTAGTGTCCATGGTATCATTAAGGAGTGAAAGATGGCTAAGGATTTAGACATGACATTATTTATCAAGTTGAGTTTATTATAGGAATGAGATGATATGATGTTTATGCTATCTCCCCCATTAATCATGACCTATTTAATGTGAGTTTGGTTGATGTAGGCAATGATAAAGAAAGGAGGATTTGGGTCTTTAGGATGGATCGAGGGTATTTATAAATCCTTGAAGGTAACATGGTTAGAAATTTGAATGGAATTGACAAAGGTGGACAGAGTTTGGGGGTCCTCAAGTTGGACCTCAATAAATTGAAAAGCCTCTATTAGTGATTGGTGGTGATGGGGGGAGGTAGAGATTAGCTCATACAAGCTCATATTCATCAAGGTCTAGTGAAGTTGCTTGAGGATAACTCTTTTGATGGATTATGAGGGGTTAGAATGGAAGGCACCTAAGATAGACACCTTAGGTTTGGTTAAAGATAGGGATGGTTGGGTGAAGGTTGGTTGGGAATTGGAAGAGGGGTATGTTTAAGGAATGGATACCTTAGCCTTCCCCTTATCTTTCTACTATGATCTAGTGACCACATTAATAGTATGGATAGAATCAAAGGTTGAGATAGAGGATTGGTTAGATTTGTCTTCACTCTGAGGTGAGAGTGGAGGAGTGGGTGAGTGTTGGGTAGGTATGGCTGGTGGTTGAATTGATATGGGGCTAATAGGAAGTTCATCTAATAATAGATCATCCTCATCATTAAGCTAATGGATGGTAGTTTGGAGAGATTTTTAATTCTTCATGTCATGGTCTAGTGTTTTATAATAGACACACACTTGTTGATCATTGTATCAAGTGGGTTTTGAAGCTAGAGGGTCAAAGGGTCTGATGGGAGGTAGGGCTAAACAAGGAGTCTATAATAACCTATAGAAGATGGTTGAGTAGGACTCAACTAAAGGTGGTAAAGGTTTAGCAATTTTTGATTTGGTAGATGAGGTGAGAGGTTTCTTAGAAATAGGTGTGGTAATAGGTTATTTTCTTAAGATGGTATGCTTGGTTGATGGCCTTGGTTTAGTTGAGGAGGTTGAT
Source organism: Torreya grandis (assembly GCA_037957365.1). Classification (NCBI taxonomy): domain Eukaryota; kingdom Viridiplantae; phylum Streptophyta; class Pinopsida; order Cupressales; family Taxaceae; genus Torreya; species Torreya grandis. The sequence goes on from JARHVA010002140.1 coordinate 2,038,296, forward strand.
GAGCTATAGGTGGAAGATTTCAAGTTAGGTAGCTTAGGTATTGTTGGCATGGTGAAAAGAGATGTATCAAAGATAAATTTTAAATGCATAACCAAGAGATGTGATAGGGTTTTGGTAGAGGTAACTAGTGTCCTATTTAAGGTAGAGGGATGAGACCATAAAATGGAGGATAAGGTTGAGGGAGGAAAAATTTAGGCCTTCTATCCTTTACATGGATTTTCCTCTTTAGTTACTTTGGTTTGGTGTTTAGTTGGTGAGCTTGAAGGGGTTAGGTCTAATTTGACAAACATATGAGTAAGGCTAAGTGTAAGGGGGATACCAAGATTATTCATAGACCTAGATGGGATGATAGGAGAGGGTTTGTCTAGTTGGGTCTTAGTTGGTTTAAGTGGTTGAGGGTTGTTTAGTTTGGTGTAATTTTTAGTTGTATTGTTAGAGGTTTTAGTTATTTGGGTAGATATGGTAAGAGGGTGGTAAATAGAAGTGGAAGGTTGGTCTAATCAATAAAGGGTTGGAGGACTTGGTTGGGTAATATAAGGGAGGGATAATTGCTACCAGAAGGTGGCTCGATCCATGTTAGGGTTGGAGATAAACTCTAATTTTTTCACTAGCCTAAAGAAGGGTTTATAGGTTGGTCTAGTTCCTTGAATGGTGGATTTAAAATATAACCCCCTAGTTGGAGGCACATGGATGGTATCCTTGTCTTCTTCCTCAATCAAAGGACATGGGTTTAAAATATGTGGTTATTTTATAAGAGGAGTAGACATAGGGGTTTCCTCCTTGGGAATGATCTCTAAAGAAGGTTTGTTTTTTTCATTAGCTAAAGGTGAGAGTGAGACAATAAAAATTAGTTATTATAGTATATCAATGAAAAGGGTGGATAGTGACTCTACTACCTTAATAAGTGGTGGGAGAGGGGATGGTATTTTCTTGGTTTGAGTGTCCAAAAGAAGGTAAGGTGACTCCACTATCCCAATAGATAGGGGTGAAGGATCATGAGATTGGGTACTAGGTGATTTGATAATGATTGCATCAAAGACCATGTTAACTAAATGGGTATAATGAGAAAACTTGACATTATTACTATCATTCTTGGTAGGAGTATGGTTTAGAAAAGGTTACCTAAATATATCAAGGGCTTGGTTTTATGGAGCATTGGGGTTGTCTAATGTAAGATCCCCTTTGTCAATGAGGGATTGGATAAGGTTATTGAAGGTGTTGCACCTACTAATGTCATGTCCTATCACTCGGTGAAATGCACATAAATCATTCTCATTATACCAACTAGGTGTGGGATTAGAGGACTCAAAATTTTTGGGTGGCTTAATAAGAGGAATTTGAATGATATTGGCTTTCAAAAACTTTTCCAAGATGGAAGCATAGGATTCTTCAAGTGGAGTTAATTAATTCTAGCTATTTCGGGTTTGGTTCCTCGGGGTTTGCTTTGAGGAACTAGAGGAATTGGATTGGTTAACATAAGGTGGAAGAGAAGCCTTTAGGATAATTGCATTCATGATCCCCTTGGTCTTGGTATTGGTATTAGGATGGCTGCTTGATTTAGAGGAAGAATCCTCATTAGTTTTATAGGTTGAATTCTTATTTTTGATCTTAAACTTTCCTTTGTTGATGGCTCGATTCTCCAACTTATGTGCTATGGTGGAAGCTTCATCGAAGGTTCATAATATTTGGACATGTAGTGTGGAATAGATATGTTTGGGACATGCCTAAGAAAAGAGATCTATAAGTTTAGGTTAAGTCAAGGAAAAATATATCTGGTTAATTAGGCTCCTCAAACAAGCCACAAAATCAGCAATGGATTCATCCTCAAACTTCCAAATAGAATAGAGGTTAGTGATAAACACTTTATTAGAGATATTGATAAAAAAATTTCCAAGAAAGTTTGAGCTAATTGGGTGAAGGAGAAGATAGAATGTTTGGGTAAGGCACTATACCAATCCAAGGTTAGAATGGCTAGAGACATGGAGAAGGTATGGAGGAGAAGGGCATCATCATAAGTTATAGAAAGAATGCCTAAATTCCCTAAGGTGTTTTTGGGGATCCTCTTTACTTTGAAATTTAAAGAACTTGTGAAGTTTTCATTGAGGAAGATATGACTTCATAGGTATAAATGGATAGATAAGCTCATTAAAAACTTGGTCATATGACAAGATGTTATGATCACTCAAAATGGATGACTCTAAGGTGGTCATCTTGTCCATAAGCATATTCATTAGGTCTACTTGGGCTTAGGGTTGAGAGGATATCACATATGAGTAAGTGGATGTCAATGGTTGGATAGATGATGCATAAGGGTAGGTAAAGGTAGGTGGTTGGGTAATGGGTATATGCCCTTGTAGATTAGGGATGTACCAAAGGTTGATCTGATGGGTGATGTTTAGATAGGAGTGGTAGTTGGATTGGTGACCGATGGAAGGGTAGTGACCCTTGTACTAATCTATGGAAATATAAAGGGTATGGACACCACAAGGATTTGACATGGAGTGGTGCTTTATGGGTCAAAGGTAGCTAAAGGAAGGATGGTGGTCCTGGAGGTTAGTTCTCCTAGAGTGAAGGAGTGGTTGTTAAGATTAGAAGGTATAAGGGCAATGGTAGTTTGGGTTGGTTGGTTTTCCATGGTGGTATCAAAGTGGTTTTTAGTTGATGATGAGACTTGGGTGGTTAATGGTTGAGTAGTAACCATAGTAATGGAGTTACTCCCCATGAGGTGGATAGGCATACCATAAGGCATATCTATAGAAGGGGTTGAAACTAAGAATGGTAAGATGTGGTTGTAAGATAATATTTCAAGGACATGGGATTGTTGTTTAGGAAAGTGGAAAAATACACATCTCCTTAAAGGACATATTGAGGGAAGGTAAGACTTCTTGAGGAGTGAGGAGAGTCTGCTAGTTGAGACATATAGTCTATGGATGAAGAGGTAGGTTGGCTACGTGATAATTTTTTCTCCAAAAGGTCTCTTTGCTTCTAGCAAGTGAGAACCATACCAGATAAGAGAGATAGAAATCATAAAAATCCTCACTACTCAAACAAAGAGAAGACAATAAAATATCAAAGAAATCAAATAATGCTCTAAGAGATATGTTAAGCCTTAGAGTTTTAATTAATCTCACTTTTGGCTTATGCCTTAAGAAGGTATGTGACGGAAATTTGTTCATAGATTGAATACTAAATAAGAAATCTATGGTTGGTTTCATGTTCTTTTTAGGCACTAAAAAAGAATCTATATTGGAATCAATACATGTCCTAGTATTGGGGCCTACCCCCTCACTTCACACATTGTATTGATAAGTGTGTCAGGTGCTTAACCAAAATATATTGATTTCCATAGATTATACTCAACCAAAGAGCTCAGTTAGTCCTCCCTTTGATAATGACCTCCAAGTAGGATCATTGGGAAAGGGTAAGGTTATCATTAGTGTTGACGACTGGAGATTACACCGACGGTAGGAAAATAGGTTCCTGCCCTCTCCCCGCAACATGGAAACTCCTCTCTCACTTGTGGGACGGTGAACTAGGAGAGGAGAGTCTCTAAGTATGGGCTAGTTCCCTCTGATGTATCTTGTTTGTTTTAGGTAGTGCAAAAATAATGGACAGGTAGGTATATATATATAGCTATAAACTGGGGGGAATGAAAAGGGAGAAGAAAATATAGGAAAACAAATAGCCTACTCTAAAGAGGTGATACACCAAAATAAAGGTTGACCTTCCACATCCACTCTCAGAATCAAGAAAAATGCAAATATACTCTACACATCTGGTAGAAGAACCAGGCTGCTAAGACTAACAGGGAGGCTATAATGGAAAATACATAACAGAGGTTTACCAAGGTGCTGTGGAATGCACACTTGCAAGCAAATTCCTCTATTCTATCCTTCTCAAATATTGCTCTTCTCCTTCTAGCTACAGAACTGACACCTTTTAGATGGTTAGTCTGTTGGCATTAACCTGTGCAAGCATCAGAGATAATGACTAAACACAAATAATACTCATAACATACACAGACAATCTATCCAAGATGGAGGCAAAAATTGTATTTTATTGATTCAGGTGGAGAATTTGGAGAGCTGTGCTCTTTAAAAAATGGAAAAGATCCTTTAAAATGACCAAGTCTACGTATTTATATAGGAAGAGCCAAGAGGAGTCTCACTGGCCTTTGCTTGCAAGTGGCTGCTTGAGTCTTCATTGGGAAGAGGGAAAACAATGTAGATGATATCATAAGTCTACTGGGACCATGCTTGCTACCTCATTTTATGTGTGGCCTGCTCCTCTACCCACTGGGCAGGCCTTTTTTGCTGCTTGATGTTGTTAGCAGTAATTTTACCACCCAATGTTGTTGACTGCATGTGGCAATTTTTCCAATGTCAACCGATTTACTACCATGCATGGTAGTTTTGCTGACATCAGCTGAGTTAGCTACCATGTGTGGCATTTTTGTCACCTACTGCTTGTGTTGGTGGTCTCTTTTTCCCCACCTGCTGCTGTGCATGGCAATTTTGCCACCCATTGCTTAAACTTTGAATTTTTTGTGAGACTTAGACGCATTGAACCATTGACTTGAACTTTTTCCTTTGAACCAAGGCGCTTGAACCTTTCCATTGAACTAAATTGTTGAACCTTTCCATTAAACTGAGCATGAACCTGAAGATGGACTACAACCTAAAATTGATTGGCCTTTCATAGCTTTTGAAGAAGGTGACCAAAATTTTTCCAGAGGGGCAAAATTGGGTCAACAAATTTGGTGACTCCCAGGGGAAGCATGCCTGCTATGCTTAGGACCCAGTTGCCTTTGAATATCCATTGGGTGCGGAGTCAGATGGTAACTTTGAAGAGAGTTCACAATAGCCTTTGAGATCCCAAAAATTACACCTAAAACTTTCACCCCCATAGGTAAAAGGAAACACATAAGGCTAAAAACAACTAACTGTGCAAACTGCACTTTGGGAAAATAGGAAAAAACAAGGAAAACTATGTATAGCCAAACCAAAAATTAGTGGCAATGCTTTATATGTATCTCATTAACTAGGATACACAGTTCTTCACCATCCAACTTGGAGAGCTGGAATGCGTTATGCTATTTACACTGAGTAATCATGTAAGGACCGCTCCATAGGGCATCAAATTTTGCATGTTTTCTGGGTTTAGCTCTGTCTTCATCCCATTTCAAAACCATATCTCCTTCAGAGAAATCTTTTGATAAAGATTTCTTGTCAAAGTGTCTTTTTACTTGTCATTGGTGACTAGACATGGCAGCCATGGCATGGTCCCTTATCTCTTGGAGCTCCATTAGTTCGCACAATCTGACCTCCATGCTACTTCCTTCTTCTAGTTGCAACTGATGAGCGAGGTCCAGTGCTAGCAATTCGAGTGAGATGGGAGGCCCTACTTCCCTTCCATACACAAGCGTATATGGAGAATTTCTGATTACTCTCTTTGGAGTGATCCGATTGGCCCATAGAGCTGTCTTCAACTTGGCATGCCAAGTTCTCTGATTTTCCTCCATGGTCCTCTTTATAATTCTGATCAAATTTTTATTTGTGGACTCAGCCAGCCCATTTCCTTGCGGGTAGTAATTTGATGAAGTGTTGAGGTATATACCATACCTCAACATCCATTCACTAATTTTGGTTCCCAGAAAAGCCAAGGCATTGTCTAAAATTATAGTGGCCGAGACCCCAAAACATGTCACTAATTCCTCATAAAAATCTAAGACTATGCTTTCATTTGCTTCCGTCAAAGCAATGGCTTCCACCCACCTGGTGAAATAATCCATAGCAGTCAGGACCCATTTGTGTCTAACACTGGAGGGAGGATTTATCATCCCTATGAAATCCAGGTCCCACTACATGAATGGTTGTTCAACTTGAATGGGCTGTAGGGGCATGGCAGCCAATCATTGTTTTCCATCAAAAAGTGCACACTTTTGGCACTTCCTTACACAGGCATAGTTATCTTTGAAAAGAGTGGGCCAGAAATAGCCAGCTCTCATTATTTTAGCCACTATGGTCTTAGGGGTGAAATGGCCACCTACTGGCCCATCGTGAAACTCAGCCAATACCTTGTCAGCCTGACTGGGGTCAATGCATCTCAGGAGAACCCCGGTGAGATCCTTCATAAATAATACTCTATCAATCAAAACATAGGGAAGGGACTGAAGTTTAAAATACCTTCTTCCAGCCCTACCGAGACCCTGTGGACATTTGCCTATAAGAAGGAAGCACCTCATGTCCAGCATCCAATCTCTTATGATAGCTAGTTATTCTACAGTGATTGCATCATGGATCACCAAGCTATCTTCACCCTTTTGTCTCAAATCTACAGCTAGCTGGTCACACAGGCCCCTTCCTCTCACCAACTTGGCAATTTTGATGTCTATGTTGTACTCCATCACCTTGGTGATCCATCTTGCTCTTTTCTCATTTAAGTCTTGATTGGTCAAGAAATCCTTGACGCCAGGATGTGAAACCATGAGATGGATCTTGCTGTTTGACAACATATATCTAAATTTCTTCAGGCTACGTACTACTACCAGGACTTGCTTCTCTACATAGGTGTACCTGATTTTGAAGTTCTCTAACCCTTGGCTGAAGAAGGTGAGTGGTTGCTCGAGCTCATCACTGCTTGCTTGAGTAAGTATAGCAGATATTACTTCTCCATTGTTGAAAGTATAAAGATTGAGGTCTTTATTGAAGTCAGGGCTGATTAGAGTGGGAGCCTGGGTCAAAGCCTATTTGATGGCTTCAAAGCTATCTTTTCTTGGCATTGTCCATTTGAATTCTTCACCCTTCCTCAGCATAGAGGCTAGGGGTCTAACTATCTTAGCAAAATTCAGAATGAATCTCTGAATGAAATTTATTCGGCCAAAGAAACTCTGCAGGCCTTTCTTGTGCTTTGGTAGGGACATCTCTAGAATGGAGTGGACCCACTCAGGGTCAATAGACAAACCTTCCTTGGACATAATGTGGCCAAGAAGTTTCCCCTCATGAATAGCAAATACACATTTCTTTGGATTTAGAGAGATTCCAAATTCCCTGCACCTCTCAAAAATCTGCCTGAGGTGTTCCATATGATGGCCCACCTCCTTGGAGAAAACCGTTATATCATCAAGGTACACCAGCACATTCTTGTTTATCAAACCACTAAAAGCCATGTCCATGGCTCATTGGAAGGTATCACCAGCATTAGATAGCCCAAAAGGCATCCTCTGGTAGGTGAACGTTCCCCATTTAGTGGTGAAGGCTATTTTGTATTAGTCGCAGCCTCACACCAAAATTTGATTATATCCCAAATAACCATCTAGGAGGGAGAAATGTTTAGAACCGGTTACCTTTTGGAGGATCTACTCCATGTTCAGAAGGGGATAATGATCCTTTAAAGAGACTTTATTAAGGTCTCTAAATTCGATGCATAGCCCAATCTCCCCATTTTTCTTTCTATCTGGAACCAAATTGGCCAACCATGAGGAATGTTTGATCGGAAATATAATGCCAGACTCAATCAACTTGACCAATTCTTTCTGCATAAGGAGTTTGATCATCAGATTAATAGGCCTCTGCTTTTGTGTGACTAGTTTTGCACCTTCCTCTAATTCAGTGGTGTGTTGGGCGAGTCTTGGATCGAAGCCTTTTAAGTCACTATAATTCTAGGTGAAGACATCAACAAACTCCTGACACAGTAGAATGAAAGATTGCCTTTCTTGAAACGTGTAGACCTTACCAAGCGCTAGCAACTTGTCCTTGAAGATTTCAACTTTTTCATAATTCTCCTCTCTGGTAGTGATGCATTCTTTGTCATTTCTTAGTTGGTCATCTTTGTTGAAAATACTTTCAAGTGTGACCAGACCCTTAGGGAGTTTATTATTCTTCAATTGAACAATCTGATTTCTGTATTGCTTCTATAATTTCACTTGATTATGGATTGCAAACTCAGCTTCTTCTTGCAGGAAGAGAGTTATCTACTGGTCACTTTCAAAGACCTGCCAATTCATAACATTGTCTGAAATTGAAGGGCAAACTACCACTTTTAAATGGTACAAACCACAATCCATGCTTATCTCTTTTGAAACATCAAATTGGGTGCCAACAGCTACCAACCTATTAGCCTGCTTATTTCCTGGGAATTGAGGTAATGTTAAGAGCAAGGAAATCCTCCATCAAGTCCCAAACTCTATGCTTGTATGACTTCAGCAAGGAGTTCTTGGTCAAGTTTAGGCCTCTTTTTTGGTTCATAATTAGTTCACTATCCCCCAAGATTTGTAACTTCCTAATCCCTCTCTTTCTTGCCCACTCAAGTCCATGAATCAAAGACTCATATTTTGCAACATTACATGTGCAAGAGAACTGGAAATGGAAAGCTAAAAATTACCTTTCTTTAGAAGGGGAAACTAACATTGCCCCACCACCAATGCCCAATTTACTTCTAGAACCGTCGAAGTATAGTAGCCACAGGCTGAGGTCTTCTTTATTCTCCTTCATTATATTGGGCATGACGGCGCCTTCTTCATGTAAGCAATAGATGCCAAGGTTTGCCTCCTCAATAAACTTATAAGGATCATGCTCGATGTTATCACTTCCCCACTCATCCAAGAGTAGATCTATAACTCCTTCAAGAGCAGAAGATGAAGATCGGTCTGTCTGAGACTCTTCTGGATCGATGATAGTGTAACTGACATTCACTGCCTTGGGTGAATAGGGCTCTAGATGGTCTTTGTAGAGTGGCTCAGATTAAATTTTCACTTTGGTCCCATACTTGGTTCTGAAAACTAGATATGACCAATTCGCTGCTAGATAGCCACCTATCTTGGACATAAAGTCCCTAGACAAACAAATTGTGAAATATGGAGGAACGTCCGCTACCACTATATCATGGGGAATTGAGAATGTCGGGCAGACATGCAATGTTAAACTTAAAACCTTCAAGATTCTGACTGTCTTTGCAGGCATCCCATCTAGTTGCAAGACTCCTTTGTTCATTGCTTCATACTTTAATCCCATCTTATCAGCAATGCACTTGGGCATTACTGAAGTGCTGGCCCCACTGTCGATTATGCAATTGTGTACTAAGAGATCCCCTATGATCAAAGATACATAAATGGGGGGAGTATTTTCTTCTTTCTTTACCTAATTTGAAGTGAAAGGCTATGCATTCGTCATTAGGTCGTTATTAGTGTCTGTTGGGATGGCCTGTCGATCTAGCTCATGTAATTCTTTCTTCAATACATCCCTTTGTCCTAGAAGAGACAATGAATCCCATAGAGAAATGCTCACATGCAATTTCTTTATTTGATCAACAATGTTAGCTTGGGGGCTGATTCCCTTCGTGCTTTCCTTTAGGCTAATCCCGGCTGGAGCTGTAGACTGAGGAGCTGGAGGTGCAGATGGTTGACCAAAAATTAGGGCCCTTTGAAAAGGGTGTGGTGGAGGATTCATTGCTGCATGAGGGGAAGCCTGTGCTTCTCCAACTACTCTTCTTTTAAATCTCGTGTTGGTTGCAATGCAATTAGCTTGATTGCCTGTAATGCCCCCATGATTAATTACACAGAGCTCACCCTCTTCATGATTTATTAGAGTAAAATTCGGCTGAGCTTGATTGTTACTCATGCTGGGTTGAACTAGAAACTCAAAAAACTAGGAATGATCAGCAACCTGATTTTCTAAATTTTGGAAAAAATTCATCATATCATTTATATGGACAGCTTGCTCTTGACCATATCCTATGGTCGAACAGCTAGGCTGTTCCTGTACAAGGTTATTCTGAGTAGGCACCATGGCTTTAATGATGAAGAGGGCCTTGAGTTATAATTTTGATAAGGCCTGGTTTGAGTGAGCTGACCCTGTCCTTGACTATAGCCTTGAAAAGGGTTTCTAGTTGCTTGACCATAATGTTGATATCCTGGATTTGGCTTATTATTTTGAGCTTGTTGCCTTTTAAGAGCTACAAGTTCATTTGACATGTTTTGTAATAGGCTTTTAACCTCATGTAGTTCATTTGGCAAAACAACAGCTGGCTTCTTAATGGTGGGCAAGGGAGCAATGGTGGGAACAATGGTCTGTATAGGGGGTAGCATCTCTGGGAAAAGTGGCATGTTGGGCCTAGGAGTGATCTCTCTAGCTTGTACCAAGCAATTCTTGGCTGCTATGGTGATGTCGTAAGCAATAGGCAATATGTGCCCTCCCATAGATTGGATCATCATAACAATATCACAGTTTAATGCTTTTAAATAGTACAAAAAAGTGTAGCTGGGAGTTGACCTTACTAGGATGGGAATTCTATCCCAAGTCTTTTAAAATTGCATGTTGAAGTCCTGCATATACTCGTGTGGAGCTCTCTTTATAGTCATCAATAGTTTTGGCACGCCTGGTGGGATGGTAATTTTATCAATTTTTAATGCAGTAATATTTTAGGATTGATGCTAGTCCTGCTACAATCATTTCAAAGATTTCTAGCATCTGATGACTCCACTGGTAAGAGCTCAGTTCTTTATTTTAAGACTAGTCACTTAAACTTCTATGCCAAAAGTCAACACAAGGTCAGCTTCAAGAGGGATCCCTTTTGTTTTCATTGAGCTACCTTTAAACTTTGCTAAAAGGCTCGGGTTTGAAAGAACTCACCCTTATCCATTAGTGAATCCTCCTAGACTTGTTGCTAGGAACACCAACCTAGCTCAGCCATATCATTCGTATGGACAGCTTGCTCTTGACCATGTCCTATGGTTGAACAGCTAGGTTGTTCATGTACAAGGTTATTCTAAGTAGGCACCGTGGCTTTAGATGACGAAAAGGGCCCTGAGTTATAATTTTAGTAAGGTTTGGTCTAAGTGAGCTGATCCTATCCTTGACTATAGCCTTGAAAAGGGTTTCTAGGTGCTTGACCATAATGTTGATATCCCATATTTGGCTTATTATTTTGAGCTTATTGCCTTTTAAGAGCTACAAGTTCATTTGACATGTTTTGTAATAGGATTTTAACCTCATGTAGTTCATTTGGCAGAACAACAACTAGCTTCTCAATGGTGGGCAAGGGATTAATGGTGGGAACAACGGTCTGTATAGGGTGCATCATCTATGGGAAAAGTGGCATGTTGGGCCTAGGAGCAGTCTTTCTGGCTTGTACCAAGCAATTCTCGACTACTATGGTGATGTCATAAGCAGCAGGCAATATGTGCCCTCCCATAGATTAGATCATCATAGCAATATCATAGTTTAATGCTTTTAAATAGTATAAGAAAGCGTAGCTAGGAGTCAGCCTTACCAAGATGGGAATTCTATCCCAAGTCTTTTGAAACCGCGTGTTGAAGTCTTGCATATACTCATGTGGAGCTCTCTTTATAGTCGTCAGTTGCTCAGCAAGAGAGAGGCCATCACTTTTTTCCCCAAAATGACTAGTTAAATGGGTGCCCAATTCATTCTAAGAATGTATGGATTTCACAGGCAAGGTGCCGTACCAATCGAGAGCTTTCCCTTTCAGGGACAAAGCTAGCAGTCTGATGGCAATGTTTTCTTTTGTTATATTGTGAATATTGCAAAGGTTGGCAATATTCTTGATATGCTCAACAACTTTAATAGGTCCCACTCCATCAAAAGAAGGCACATTTTTTAGAGTTGTTCCTGGAATTGGATCATAGCGTGGGAGGTTTAAAGGGCTCTCACCACGAAAAGCTACAAAATGTAATGCCATGGCTGGAACAGGCTGTAACTATGGCTGAGCTAGGTTGGTGTTCCTAGCAACAAGTCTAGAAGGATTTACTAATGGATAAGGGTGAGTTCTTTCAAACCTGAGCCTTTTAGTAGAGTTTAAAGGTAGCTCAATGAAAACAAAAGGGATCCCTCTTGAAGCTGACCTTGTGGTGACTTTTGGCATAGAAGTTTAAGTGACTGGTCTTAAAATAAAGAACTAAGCTCTTACCAGTGGAGTCACCAGATGCTATAAATATTTGAAATGACTATAGCAGAACCAACATCAATCCTAAAATATTACTGTGTTAGAAACTGATAAAATTATCGTTCCACTGGGTGTGCCAAAATTGTTGACGACTGGAGATTGCACCCGACGGCAGGAAACCAAGTTCCTGCCCTCTCCCCGCAACATGGAAACTCCTCTCTTGCCTGTGGGATGGTGAAGTAGGAGAGGAGAGTCTCTAGGTATGGGCTAGTTCCCTCTGATGTATCTTGTTTGTTTTAGGCAGTGCAAAAATAATGGACAAGCAGGTATATATATATATATATAGATATATATATATATATATATATATATATATATATATATATATATATATATATATATATAAACTGGGGGGAATGAAAAGGGAGAAGAAAATATAGGAAAACAAATAGCCTACTCTAAAGAGGTGATACACCAAAATAAAGGTTGACCTTCCACATCCACTCTTAGAATCAAGAAAAATGTAAATATACTCTACACATCTGGCAGAAGAACCAGGCTGCTAAGACTAACAGGGAGGCTATAATGGAAAATACATAACAGAGGTTTACCAAGGTGCTGTGGAATGCACACTTGCAAGCAAATTCCTCTATTTTATCCTTCTCAAATATTGCTCTTCTCCTTTCAGCTGTAGAACTGGCACCTTGTAGATGGCTAGTCTGTTGGCATTAACCTGTGCAAGCATCAGAGATAATGACTAAACATAAATAATACTCATAACATACACAGATAATCTATCCAAGATGGAGGCAAAAACTACATTTTATTGATTCAAGTGGAGAATTTGGAGAGCTGTGCTCTTTAAAAAATGGAGAAGATCCTTTAAAATGACCAAGTCTGCGTATTTATATAGGATGAGCCAAGAGGAGTCTCATTGGCCTTTGCTTGCAAGTGGCTGCTTGAGTCTTCATTGGGAAGAGGGAAAACACTATATATGACATCATAAGTCTACTGGGACCATGCTTGCTACCTCGTTTTGCATGTGGCTTGCTCCTCTACCTGCTAGGTGGGCCTTTTTATATGTTCTGTAGGCCTTTTTTGCCGCCTGATGTTGTGAGTGGTAATTTTACCGCCCAATGTCATGGACTGCATGCGGCAATTTTGCCGATGTTGGCTGATTTACTATTGTGCATGGTAGTTTTGCCGATGTCGACTGAGTTAGCTACTGTGCACGGCATTTTTGCCACCTACTGCTTGTGTTGGCGGTCTCTTTTTCCTCACCTGCTGCTGTGCATGGCAATTTTGCCCCCCATTGCTTAAACTTTGAATTTTTTGCGGGACTTAGATGCATTGAACCATTGACTTGAACTTTTTCCTTTGAACCAAGGTGCTTGAACCTTTCCGTTGAACTGAACCGTTGAACCTTTTTGTTGAACTGAGCATGAGCTTGAAGATGGACTGCAACCCAAAATTGACTAGCCTTTCATAGCTTTCGAAGAGGGTGACCAAAATTTTTCCAGAGGGGCAAAATTGGGTCAACAATTAGGTTATGAAATCCTATTCAGGTCTTGTCTCAATTATGTTTGATGTTTAATTAATGAGAGTGGTTTAGCTATGTGTGTGTAACAAAGAGTGAAGTTACAATAGATTACTTTGACTTTAAGCTAAGCTGTGTGAACTAAAATTTTAAGAAATTGATGTATGTACTTATTTTAAAGCCCAAAATATCTTTTAATTTTGTTAATGAGAAAAAAATAGAGAGAGTGCAAGTAAACAAGAACTCAAGTAAAGACACAAGGGTCCCATTGGGCATGCCCAAATGTTTCATTGAATTTTTGCTTATTATTGGAAAGAGGAAAAGAAGAAACTAAGTATGAGTATGGTTTAAAAACCTAAATGATAATGTACACATTGAAATCAGAAGATTGTTATGATATCTTCTTTAGCTTGGGAGGATGACATGTAGAAAGTAAAGCACTGAAGCAAACTTGTTTGTTAGATAAATAGTTGAGTGGATTGCCTAGTGATAGCTAGATCTTGAAAGTAAAAGCTTATTTACAAGATATAAATCCACACATTTTACACAATTAAGTTTATAAATAGAAAATAGAGGTACTTACATTAATAAATCAAAAGTACTAAAATTAACTATAAGAGTGCTTGCTAAGAAATATGCTAAAAATTATTAAATTAGTAATAAACTAATCAATACTAGTGCTAGAGGATTAAGGTATGCTTTCGAAAATATGGAAGAGGCCTGTGAACAAGCAGGAACATAGAAAATTAGATTTAATCAGGTGTAGGTAGGTAATATTAGCTTGTTGGTTTTTGGTGCCACAGTGACCATCAATGGTTGTGATGACCATCAATAGTTAAGGTGACCATCAATGATCAAGCTGACCATTGATGGTTAGGCCAACCATTAGTAGTTGAGTCAACCATTGATGGCTACTATGTGAGGACTTGGGTTGGTAATTTTGCTAATTGATGAGATCTAAAATATGGATTCGAAGAGATGGGTAAGGCCTAGGTTGATTATGAAATAGAAATAAATTAGATGTATACTAAGAAACAAGTACTTATCTTTCTATAATTCAATTAGGTGGATGGCTTAGGTAGTTGATCTTTTGGTGGAATCTAGTTTGATTATGATAGAGTAATGGTACCTGAAGGCTTGATGGAGAGGTGATGGTAGATTGACTCTCTGATATGATTTTTAGATTGCTAGATTTTTGATGGTGATTGACCTACAAGAAAGAATCTCCTAGATACATAATATCTTGATAATAATTACATATTCATAGATGTTTTCAAGTGTTTTCAAATTGATTTTCACCTATTTTCTCTTATTTATATAGGCAAAGTGAGAGATATTTAAAGCACATGTGTTATGATTTCCAAAATTAACTCATCTATGTAAGGGCTCATAACTAGAATTAGATGGGTTATTTTTAGAAAAGCAAGGTGGGTAGTTATATGCTAATTGTTAAGGAGGTGGGCTTTGACCATCGATGATTACCCTAACCATCGATGGTCGAGTGTCAAGGGGTAAAAAGGGCTAAAAGGTAAGGTTAAGAAATTTAATTTAAATTGACTACAGGCTAGGTTCATCAAGGGTCAAAAGGATAAATGGTCCCAAGGGGGTCCTAAGGAATTTTAGGGGGTATTTTGACATTTAGAATCATAGTGTACGAATTTATAGTGTCTACAGATTTCACCAAAAAGAAGTTGATTTTAATAGTTGATGTGACAATTTCACTAATGGTCAAATGATTTCACTAATTTTTAAAACCTATGTCATGAATAGAGAATAAATAATAGAGAAAAAATAATATAATACAATGATGGTTTAATTGATTATAGGGTGATTTCATTGATTAACATAAAAATCAAACCATTTTCACCATTTTCATGAATGAAATTACCAAAACTTAGAAAAAAAAGAATGGCATATAATAAGAACATAAATGAGCCAAAAATAATCATATATTCTTCAAAGGAAGGTTTATAAATAGGCTAAAAATAAATGTATAGTTTTCTATTCCCATTGGGAGTGCCATATGTGTCATTATGAATCTCGCTTAGCTATATTTTCATCAATTAATGACACAAAAATAAATGAAATATATTTTTGGCTCCTAAAACCTCATGAGCATATAAAGAGGGGTCAATAATACATAATATTAAAATTTAATTCATTCAAACCTCCATTAAAAATGTATTTGCATAATATGTGGCTCATATGTATCATGAAATGGTTTTCATCAATGCCAGTTATGTTGAGACATCTACATTGAAGCTATGGACTAGCTAAATTTGGTGATGAATTTACATTGGTGATTCATAATGGGATTTGAGAAATGGTCAGTACTACATTGTATATCTTTATGATGTTGAATTGAAAAGGGAATAGGTCTATTTCTAACAATTTAAGATCAATGAGAACCCTTAATCTTGAAATAAAGATGAATAGTTGAAAACAAGTCCTCAATAGTGCATGTGGATCAGACCTAGATCACTAATGTGAGCCTTTCATCTTACTCAAAATGAAAAGTGAAGGATTATCTTTGAAAATATCAAAAGAGGATTAATATAATCCATTCATATTAATTCCAATATGAAGGGTGGAAGATTATCCTCATAATATCTTTGTGAGAGTCATTATGGGCCATGTTATCTCCAAATATTGCACCCTAGAAGAGAGTGTTCGATCATATTCCAAATTTGAGCAATCTTGGAACATTTCTAGGCATGTGGGTATGATTATAGAGGAAATGAACCTCTAGATTTAAAGGGATATCTCCCTGAATATATCTTCACAAAATAACCTCTGTCTAAACTAGCTTGATCTAAAGGAAAAGAGTTAGAAATTACACAAAATGAAACCTACTCTAAGATTGTTGATGCACCAAGATTATCTTCCACATGAATATCATATTTTAATGCACAATACAAAAAAATACACAGATCATTTTCAATCTCTAAGGGGTTCTAACACAAGTATTTTATTATAGAGGTGAGGTGTATAAAATGACACAAGGAAAATAAAATAAAAGTTAAATTGCACATTCCAATAATAGTTATACACTTATAGAAATCTAACACACTTGAACACATTCTATGTGCCCTACTAGACTATGAAATTTTGCTTAGGCATAAAGGATAAAGGATAAAAGGATGGAAAATCATCACTGACTATCACTATACATCTCTTACACACTCAAACTATTGTCTAAAAACTTGAAAGAAATAGCCTTATACCAATGCTTAAAGGTAGAATATAGCATCAATCTAGTAGGGCTTTACCATACATTATGTGGTTCCTTTTACACTAGCCCAAGGGTTATATTTATATTAGGGAGGAAGTGAAAATATGAGGCCTTTGGCACCAAAAAGAGGAATCAATCTATTAGGAGTATTCATCTTTAGCTACAACCATATTTGCAAATGATGCTCATTTGGGCCATTAAATTGATCCATATCACCTCAAGTGGTTACATAGCTAGCTTTCTCTCTCAAATATGCTTCCCCAATGGTTACACTAGTAGAAACAAGATATTTTGAGCTGAGTAATGACATAAATCAATTATGAAAATGAGGTCTACTTGTTGTAGATTTGTCTTGATGCTAATAGTTTCTCACTAGTTTGCTAAGGTGTGCAATGGCATAGGGAAGAGTCACTTTCATTATATTGGCCTTGGAGAAGCATCACTTGGAGTCTACATGTATAGATGATTGTTTCTTTGATTGGCCATCAAAAAATGTCTTTGATTATTACTTGATCAATAGTCAGATGAACGCTCTAACCTAATTTAGTATATGAAGAATGTGAGCCCTTAGATCTTTGAGCATTTGAATGAGGACCATCAATCTTCCTGGGACCCACTTCTTTAAATGCCAATGGCTAGCTCATCACCTTGAATTTTCCATATTTATAACCATAATTCTAATAGGCCCATTCCCTTAGGGTTTTTTCTTAGACCTTTTCTTGGAATTTTCTTGAACAATCTTCCCATGGACCCTTTTCTCCAAAAGAATTAACCTCTCAGGCCCCTTCTCTTTTCTCTAAAATAATATTTATTTTATACCTTCTGCAAGTGTCCCTTCAAAAATTTTCTAAAGGACACTTTTTCCAAGAATAATCCTTTGCAATTTTCATTTCACCTCTCTAAAATCCTAAACATACCCTTTGGTAGTCTTAAAATGTCTCTTCAAAAAGCTTGTCTAGATAAGAAAACCCTTCAGACTTTTTTAAATGTACCCTTGAAAAAAATGCAAAGGACACTTCCAACCCTTTGGTAATTTTGAAAGTGAACCTTCAAATTTTTTGAAATTGACCAATTCCTTTAAACTTTTTATTTCAGACAAAAAGTCTGAAACAATTCCTTTGAGACTTTGAAAAAAAACTTGAAGCAAAACCTTATCAAAAGAAATAAAAATTGAGAAAAAATACCAAACAAAAGCTTTCAAAGGAAATAAATCTTTGTCTTTGTTCTTTGGGGATAAAATAATTAAGAATGATACACTTATCCAAAATGAAAGATGCAAAAATAGGTGTGAAAATTGGCTAATAGGGCCTTCATCTTGTTTCTAAAATTAAGGGTGTAGAATCATTCCCTAGAAAATAAGTAGATACCAATGTGGACCTTTCATATTTTTCCCAATATGAAGGGTTGAGAATACTCCCTCAAAGTTCTCACAAGATTCATTATGGAACCTTCATCTTTCCTCTAAGATGAAGGGTGGATAATAATATTTCACATTAATATATTTGGTAGTTAGCTTGGCTCATAAAAGAATATTCCATAGGCTCTCAAGATTCTTTCTTGAATGAAGATGTATTTTGGATTGAAAATGAGGAAATAATAATTAAAATGAAATTATAATTCTATTTGAATATAATTATTTTTATAAGTATGATTAATTTAATTAATTAAAGATGAATTTAATTAATATAATATGGGGAATTTGGTTATAAGAATGTTTTAGTTAAGGGGAAATAGTGAATTAATTAGAAAGGAATAATTAAATAGATAAATTGACTAGAAGGATAATAATTAACCAAAGAAATTGACTAGAATGATAATTAAACATAGAAATTGACCAAAATGATAATTAAATAGATCTAAGATGGTGAATTGTCCCACCTAGTAGTTCTTCAAGGTGAATTCAAAATTGTATGTTAGATGAATAGGAGAATTTGGGTTGAATAGATGAATTTAAACTAGTTTGTGTGAAATTATAAGAAGTCATTCCATTTTGAAAATTTTACATGGAAGTGATAAAAATGGAGTGTCTACATTTTTCCCTATTTGAAAAGGCATTGCGAGATGTAGATGAAGTGACATATACTCAAATAATAAGAATCTAAAATAATGAAATATAATTTGGAGCCTAAGACCTTATGAGCATACAAATCATGCTTACTAATGTATAATATTCAAATTTAATGCATGAAAAACTCCATTATAAATGTATTTTCATAGGATGTGACTCAGATGTAGCATTAAATAGTCTTCATTAATGTTAAATGTGTTGACATGTCTCTATTAAACCTATGGACTAGTTGAATTTAGTGATGAATTTGAAGAGGTGATGCATAAAGGGATTCGATAAATGGTCAGCACTATGGAATATATAGATTAATTTGAACTTTGTGCTAAATATGAAATCTAGTGATTACAGTCAATATGGAGCTCTAGATAACAAGTTCACTACTTGGCAAATGTAATTTGTTTTAAACTGGTACATATCATATATCCCATCTGATTGCTAAAAAATTTATTGCTTGAATTCCCTATTTTTAGAATTAATTTTAAAGCAATGATCATTGTCAACCATCCATCAAATTTGAATTTTATTTCTATGATGTCAGCTTTCATGGGTTTATTTGACATGTGGTTCTTTATCAATGTTTTTGAGCACTTAGTCATCTATTTTGGTTTTAATGTGCTTCAACTTTTTATAGTTGTTTCTCAATCATTGATTCATGTATTTTTATTTTATAAATCATAGCTAATTGTGTCATTATAAGATATGGTGTTTTTTCAATTTAACACTTATTTTTTGCCTTTTATTGAGTCTTTGGGTCATGTCAGTGTATATATCACAAAGGTAATTTCATGTTTCTAATGACTTTCTACAATAGACATGTGGCATGACTAGTATATGACCTATGGTAGCTAATTGTACACAGGATAAATCATGTAAGACCATCTTTGGGTTTGTATCTTTAAACATTATCATTTTATCAATTGGCCTCTACATAATGAGATATTGACACATGGTGTGATCTCTCTTGATCATGTAATAATTTTATTTTCATAATTTATATTTTCACCTCAAGGCCTATGATCAAATGAGATTTCTACATGTAGAACAATCATGTTTGTTCAAGTAGTCACTAGTTTTTATGACTTGGGGTTTTGGACTAGGATACACAATGCAGTGAGATGAAGACATGTGACTAAATCTTTCATAGTCATCTAGTTATAGGACTTCATAGCTAAGTTTTCACCAAATACCTATGATGAACCAATGTAATGAAACTTGGCCTAATTGTGTAGTTGGTTGCTTAGGCATCTATGAGACTTGTAATTGTTGAACTATTTTCTTAGATATAAAGAGGATGCATCATGTGGAATGATATTGTTTATTAATGAAAATTAAGACATTCATAATTTGTTATATTGAATACACATCTAAATTATATGTAATTTCATCAAAGGGATGATGCATATCACTAAGAAACTAAACTATAAATTATAAATACTAAATAGATTGACAAGTAATGATTAGTTTAGTTAGTTGAAGAAATTGAAAATAAAAATTAAAACTATATTAATTTATGATTTTAAGACAAATTCATAAAATACAAATCAAATAGTTGAATGTAAGCTTTAGTATGAAATTATTTTAGGGTTAACTTATTTATTAATAGGTACCAAACATAAGTTTTTTTAGGATAAATGGGTCCCTATTTGGAAATTTGAAAATGGGGTGTGTTTGTCACAACAAATACCTATGTAATAAGTATATATATATATATATATATATATATATATATATATATATATATATATATATATATATATATATATATATAAACTACTATATAAACTGAAATCAAATAAATGTAATGACTAAATAGTATATTGCAGTATGTGAAGTGAAACTAAACAAGTGTAACATAGTAATTAAACAATAATATGTCCCAAAATAATAATATGTTTGATCATAATAGTGCATGTAGTTACACTATGTAATAAACAAAAATGGGATATGACAAAGTCGAAAATACATATCTTGCATGTTTGGAATCAAAACCAATGTATTTATAGTGATTTTTCATTGTAATCATAACTCAAGTGAGAGATAGGGATTCAACTTATCCCCATAGATAATAAAATGAAAATACATGTTTCATTGTGACCATATTTTATATAAGGATGTTGACATAAAAAGGATAAGGGAATAATTTGATAATTATGCATATTATTTGATAATATGTGAAGACCTATTGATAAAACATAATAAATAAGATTCAGATAATGGGATTCTAAGATATCAGATGATAAGGATAGAGTATCAAATGATTAAGGGTGTCTATCTATACATCAAATTAGAAAGATAAGATATGTACATGGACCAACCCTAAAAGATATTAAAAGCAAACAATCAAGGCATAATAGACTCATAAGTCATGGGGAGACATGATGAAATAAATATGATCTAGGAGACAACCCTAAAAAATGGTGTATACATTTCACAAGTGGCTTGGATTGTATAAGGGTGATTGACTAGTCAATATGTAGCATCTCAAGCATTCTATATTTTATGGATATATTATTTGCGTCCAAAATTGAATAAAAATTAAAGTTATAAGAATATATAAGTCAAGGGATGATAATATGGGGCCAAACAGAAGGGGAAATTTTATTGAAAATACCTAAATATATGCATATGTACCAAGTGTGATAAAACATGGAAAATAAATAATGGAAAAAGGGTCTTATACAAAAATAAGTTATTGACATAATGTGCATCTTTGATCCCTATATGCATGTATGTATATGTGGATAAAATTAAAATGAAATTTAAGAATATCCCAATAGTTGAAATATGGAAGGATAAGCTTTGAATTCATGGATTGGTGTGTACTTACACTATGCTATCAACAACTAAAATGAACCTAAAAATAAATGTATGCCAACAAGTAGTCAATGTATCAATAAATAAATGTAAATATAATAAATTTAAAATAAATATGAACATAGGAAAAAATACACATTGTAACACACAAACCATACTACCTTTCCTAAGAAACTATTATAACTGAAACTAAAAATTGATACTTCAAACTATAATTCAAGTAATTAGGGGAGAAATCAGGCTCTTCAAGTGAAATCTACTTCTTGATTAGGAAATTAGATATAATGTTTTGGATCCACGTATTATTATTCTAGATCCACTTGAATATGTATCTATTAATATAATATTTAGATATATGCCCCCATTTTGAGGTGAGGTATTGGTACATGTTACTATAAATCACTCATATTAAGAGAAATAATCATGTGTATCATGTCTTATCATATAACATATCTAAATTTTTAGAATATTTTAAAACTATTTATAAACACTTGCATGTAGTGGCTTACCCTAATTATGTTTTTTGAAATAGAAATACAAAAATTTCACTTAAAGTAAATATAAACATACATGACTAAAATAAAAACTTTAGACTTAAGATGAACAAATACATATATAACCCCGAGTGTCACAAACATAAGATAAGGAAACATAATTAATTGAAAATGAGGTTGAGATACATCACCTTGATTATTATATAAGTTTGAGACCATATTTTTATTGTGTTTACTACATTTGACATAGTCCTAAAATTTTGGACCTACACTATGCTCTAACATAAACCCATGGTTGTATGAGCATGTCTTATACTTGCCCATCCTTCGCAATATTAACATACTCATATTGTCTCCATGGAACCAATCTTATCTCTATGTTACCAAGTATGTCTTTATAGGGTTTCATAGTATGTGTTTTCTAGTTCATGTGTCTCATGTCTTCTTGATTATGAGTGTATCATCAATTTATAGATGTGTATGGCACAATATGATTTATGAATAGATATTAATTTTCACCTAACTTGCATAATTTAAAAATAATAATAATAATAATAATAAAAAATTAGTAAATTGATAAAAAAATTGTTATAAAAGACATATCACACATGTCAGAATGAAACCTCAACATAGTTTTGTGGTGTTTGGGTGGAATATCTCGACTAAGGGTTTCAACATTTTCTTCCATACAAGTGATCAATGGATATAATCAATTATAATTACCATCCTTTGGCACAAGCTATTTACATAGAGACTAAGATGGATAAGTGTTAAAAATGTGTAATTTTAAAAACAAAAATCAAATGCAAAAGTTTGGTTCTAGGATTGACCTTTAGTGTGACACATGTTATCTCTATTGATTCTTTCTCTTTCTTTAGATTCCTTTTTTTATTTATTTTTTATAAGGCCTTGTATTTATAAAGTGATTTAAGATGACCCATGTTTTCTATTGGAATTGTTAAAATATAAATGTGAATCATTTATTTGTAAATTAAAGGTAAATGTGAAAAAAGACCCAAAAATATAAAAAGGACAAGCTATAGGGTGTTTGATTAAAATTGAGGAAATAATGGAAGCAATTAAGTCTTAATTATGACAAACTTATGTGAAAAATCATAATACTAAGATATGAAATAGATTAATTATTTATGATTTGAAACTTGATAAACATAGAAATATGTTAAAAGGGGGAAGAACATGGACAAATTACTTAGTTGTAAATTGATAATGTAAGACAATATATGCAACTATAGATTAAACCATGTGATTATGTTAATTAACTATGAACTAAGAATATGGATTCACTTGATCTCTAGATAAGGTTTCACTAATTATATAAGGTTAGCCTGCATTATAGTACCTAGGGAATGCTGATTTCTAATAAGTTTTTTCACTCTATGAATATCAAGGTATGTGTATTGTCACCTGTTGGTCCCACATATGTGTTTTATGATGCATAATTTGTTGTAGAAAACCACTATGCACCTTATTATTCACTTAAAACCATACTTTGATATAAAATGATTAATAAAAACTATTAAAAAAGGGGTTATAGGTTGAAGTTATGATTAACCTTAACACCTCCTATGTTGAGCATTTCATACATACCAATACTCCAAAGAAGGATTAAATTCCATGTATTTCTCTCATGCTATGGTGGTGTGTGTGAAATACTATTATAATTATAAATTATGTTAAATCCTAGTGTGTGTGTGAATTAGTGTGTGTGAATTAGTCATAGGACACGATTAAGTTATCTAGAGAGAATATTATGTATAATTATGTACCTATACTTCCTAAAGATAGGGGATGATGTGTATAGAGATAGATGTATAATGACTTAGAGCTATGAAATTGGGTATGAGATAAGTGCATGTAAGATGATGGTCAGAATGGCACTGATTTAGCATTAAATGTTAATTTATATGACTATATTTCCTCATTTTAATATACTATTTTAACAAAGTGAAATTACTAGATCAAAATAAATAGAGCTAGACTTGAGTTTACTTATGTTGAGTAGGCTTGGATGCAGTTCATATGTTGAATTATGCTTCACATGAACTTGAAATGAAACATGTATAAATCATTCCTTACTTAAGATGAAAATAATAAAGGCAATAAACTTATAGATCAAATAAAAAGGAAAGAATATAGTTAATTGGGTATCCAAACTATTATGGTTTTTGGTGCAAAACTGGTGACTATAGAAGATAGGACCCTTGGATATTTATATTTCATTGAATAGATTGGATTGGATTATGTATGTACTAATCATCACTGATAAGTGAGTGTGATTAAGAACTTAAGGTGTATTTTAATACATCATTTCATAACAAAAGTAGTGAGGTATATTGGAATCCTTATTAAAAAAGGGTGAATCAACTACTACATATACAATAAGATCCATTTATGGTGGAAAATGTTATACAATCATAGTATGGTATGAGTTTGGCATATACAACATTGATAGTGACATACGGTGCCATTGCATCTTTAAAACTAGTACCAAAATTCAGTAAGGAGGTAGTCATGTGAGGTGAACATGGCCCAAATCTGATATCTAAGTATACTAATTCTAAGACTAATTAATATCAAGTGAATTTATAATAAAAAATTATTTGATAACCTGAAACATAGGCTACTCAGAATGCCACCATTTTGAGAAAAATTTTGTGATAAACTTGAGTATAATTCTAACATTATTATGGATACTTATTTTAAACTATCATGTAATTGAAGTTATTTTGGGAAATTTTATAAAATACTATTTTTTTGATGAAAGTGCATTAATTTATACATGTCCATCTTGGACCCTTTTCTAAATATATCACTGTAATCTAAATCTAGTTTTTGAGTAAATTTTGGTAGTGAGCTATGATCAATAGAGTAAATTATGTATTTTCTTGTCTATGTACAAGGTTGTTTTAGCTAGTATCTAAGACAAGCCACTATGTATTCCCTCTCTTGTGAGGTGAGTTATGAATCCTACATAATACCTTACTCAAAATAAGAAATTATGTGAAAATGTGTTATGAAAAATATTTATATCTAAGTGGAAATGATAGCATTAGAGATCATGACATCATCATGAATAAACTGAGAAATATAGCAACATAATATCCACGTGTAACCAAGCATACATAGTGTCATGTGTAGATAGATTTTAGAAATTAAGAACATAATGAATAATTAATCATATAATGACTAATTGAAACTAAATTAAAAAACTTAGGGGGAGACTCAAGATATTGATCATGACATTTAAAATTGAGAAAATAAGAAAATGATATTTATAAACATGATGCATACACAAGAAGCACGTACAAAAGTACACAAATAAGTAAGAAGGCAAAGGGGCCAAATTTAAGGAACATGTCCAAATGTTACTCACACACATATAATCATACAATAAGCCTAAAGAGATAAACAAGGACTAGATCAAATGTCCAAAGTTGGAAATAATAAACACACACAAAGCTTGAAGCATAGAATTAAAAATGAAAGGCATGCATGAATATGTGTATTTGATCAACATATGAAATCGGTAACATCAATATATTCAATAAATAAAGTATCTAGTAGAATATAATTTTGAATTGATTATGTTCATACTAGCTATTAGTTTGTATTATTTCCAAATTAGTTTTATTTTAGCCTTGTTTCCACCCACTCATGGAGTTAAGATTATTAGGGAGTTTATCAATTACTTACTTATGAGAAATATTTGTACAACGAAATCTAGTTCATACAAATATTTAGTTTAACCTATTATTAGTTTGTGCAAAAAATTATTTGTTGTATGTAACAAACCCCTGTTGCCTATTTATTAGGAACTCCTTGTTCTTCTCCTTGACTAGTGCCCAAGAGAGAGAAATATGTGGGTTATATATTGATTTTGTAGAGATAATAATGAAGAAACTAGATTTTGCATAATTATTGTATGTTGCATAATATCTAAGATGGTCTTTCTATGGTAACAGTTTCTAGGAGATATCCTATGGTTTCATGAATGTATATTGCATTCCATCATGGTATTAGATTTGTCTCTTACAGACATTATTCAGCCCATCTCCCATGGTTCCATATATTGAATTGAAGTATGTGTTATCCAAGACATACACAATGGTTTTTTTAACATAGTGCATTTTTTGGATCAATACGCAATGTGCCTTGAACCATAAACATCATTTTCATGGTTTCCTTAACTCTTAGTTTATGGTTGAGGTTCACGTTGTTCCTATGTTATGATCGATTGTCTAGCTGGAGGTGTATTATGGATATTTTCTTTGTATGGGATGAAGAATTTGCATTAGTAACTAGATCTATCTAATCTATTGGACTACTTACACATTGATGCCATTCATTCTCCCATCAGTATTGGTGACTACAAATTTGTGAAAAGTAGGTGTTTGGGTTGACATCCTATGAACTCAAACTAACTCAGGTCTAAGTTTCTTGGATCTTCATCAAGCTAAATCTCAACCCATTAATTCCTTGATTCAATATTCATAGTGGGGATTTAGATTATCAAAGATATTCATTTAGTTTGACCCAATATTTTATCAGGTGATGTCAATCATGTAACTCACTTATTTGGCAAGATTTGAATAGTAATCTAGTTAATGTATTGGTTTAAATATTTATATAAAGATCTCTGTTTCCATTAGATATCACTGTATAAAAGTTATATGTGTGAAATTATTTATGATTTATTAAATCATATTCATGGGCAAATTTTTCACGTTCTTCTCTCCACTGGATTTATTGACATAGAATTTCTTTGATTTTCATTGGAATTTAATACTATATACCAATATCAAAGTTGATTACATTTATTAACTATCAAGATCATTGTAGTCTACACTATAGCTAATTCTATAATTTCTCAATGTGACTACATTTATTTCATTTGGGCATTACATTTCATTAGATTCATCACTCATATATCAAGAATTGGAAAAGTGTATTGCTATTCAATGATACCTCTGTGACTCTTTCACATGCAACTTTTAATTTCATTGAAGACCATAAAGGATTTGGAATTATGGATTGGAATTTATGAATCATCTCCTATTGACATAGTCTCGATAGATTAGTTGTTATTCAAATTGACTCAGTATCCTCTCGACATATTCTCAGTAGATTATTGGAGTGAGTTAGCCACTACCATTAACTTCTTCCATGTGGATTATAACTTGGAATTCCATTTATTTAGCTTACCTTCCAACTCAATTATCCTGATAGATTAACTCAATGCTACCATGGTGTTTCAACATGTCACTCTAGATTTAAGCTCAATGTCAACCCATCGGCCTTACATAAAAGGTCAGTTCATTTTTTAAATTCAAACACCATTTTTTTAATGTTTAAATAAAAAAATTTGTATAAAAATTCTGAAAAAGATTTATAGCTTAATTGTCTTGATTTATTTTATACTTCTCAATCATGTAGTCATAGGTTTATGCCCCATCCACTATAAAGTAAATTTTTTTAAAGGCCTACTTTTTGAAGACTAAGAGATTATTTTGAGAGGATATATTTTAAGTGGTGGAAATTTTTTATAAGGGTGAAATATTTATTTTTAAAAGAGCTATTTTATTTAGGGGAAAGTATTTTTAAAGAGGCAAATTTTATAAGTGGGCATTTTCATTAAAGTGGGGCCACTATTTATTTTTTCCCTCTCACTTGTCTAAGATTGAGGGTGAGGTCCGATCTCATAGGAAATGGGACCCCTCATAAAAAACACTTCATTTTTTGGTGTGATTTGTATACAGGACATATTTTTATGGAGTCTAACATCCTATTTTTATTGTGTTTTGTCCTCTTTTATTCCACATGTTGTACATGTGGATGCATTTTTTACGGTAACTGATGTCCCTTTGTGGCCATTTTTCACCATTATTGGTTTTTTCCATCTTCACATATGGATTCTCATATGATTGAACCCATTAGTTCTTCAAAATACACCACCTAGAAAACCAAAATACAAATTCACTTGCAAATTAATGGATTATGGAAAGTTGTTATTAGTGAATTTCCCATATTTATAGATGAGGACAATATTTTATGGCTTGTATCCTAGAAAAAGGAGGCACTTTGATTTATTTGCCTCCATGTTTCTAAAAGTTTGAAAACTCATATTGAGCATGCCATTTATCCTAAAGGAGTTTGGGATATTATTTAGCATTTTTTGATGAGGTATATTCACCTTCCATTGTTCTTCTTTCTTCTACTTCCTCTTATAGTGAGGATTATCATGTTGATGAAATTTTTTCTCTACCATATTCTCATATTTGCAAGGATGAAATTATTGGTAGTGATTTTCATGAGGAATCTTTGGCATCTCTATCTCTTCATATCAGTTCTTTTCATCTTTTCATTGTTAGTGAAGACACATTTTCTAAGCATGAGACACTTGTACCACCTCTTTCTATTGCTCATGATGTAGATTTGATTAGTTGTGGTCACTTGGATGAGGTACCTTCACTTCCTCCACCTACTAATGCACATTTTAATACGGCGGTTATTGCTCCTATTTTTTATGTTGGTATGACTATTGATAGTACCCTACCAATCCCTAAGTAACCAATTAATCCTATGGCCTCTTTCCTAGGACTTTAAGAAGAAAATAGGAAACTCATGATGCATAATTTTATTCTATTCACCTTGATTCATGAAAAGGATGCCTTCATTTATTCTCTAAAAAATAAAATCATTGGCATGCAACATCAATCTAATACCCCTTCATGATATGGTATGAATCCACTCGATGCACTTTTATAGTGTGATCTACTAGATTTTGAGTAGCCCATTGTTCATGTTGCTCCTATTGTTTTAGATGATATTCCTATGCCTCCTATTATGTACACTCTACACATCTCACTCTAGTTCCACCTACATATATGCCTATTTATTTTGAGTAGCATACCATTCGATTTATCTCTCACATGCTTCATTCCATGGGTCACACTACCAAACTTGTGGGTATTGGGAAGCATTTAAAGGGTATTTCTCACCCTATTCATTCTATTATGTCGATTACTCATCATGGCATTGGTTATGATGTAGGTAATTCATAATTATTGGGATATCTTAATATAGCTACGTATTTTGTTCACTCCACTCTTCATGAGGATTTTGAGCTACATATGGGCTCTTTTACACCTTCACTTGGGCTTGAGAAAGTTGAGACTATAGTTGTCAAACATGATCTATCTGATACTTATTTATATGTTACCTCACATTATTCTACTTTGAACTTTGTACCCACTCATATGTAAGCATATTCATCCACCATTCATGTTCATTTGGGGTGCATTTATGATCATTCTTAGCATCATCAACATCATTATTTAAGAGGAATCTATAAGTGAGGTTCCTTCACCACTCAACTTCTTCAAATGCACATTAATCATCCTCCCTTTTGATGCTCCTTGGTAATTTGAGCTCTTTATTAGGAAAATGTGATTTTTGGATCCTACATATCTCATTTCAGAAATGTTATCTACTACACATTATTACTTTGTGAACTTTCTTACATCACTTGGTGATATTTTTGTTGTATGGGACCTTTATTTATAGTCACACTAGAGTCATGAAACTTTTTATTCATGTTAGTATGCTCCATATAAAACACTTTAATCTTTAGTTTTTGAATATCCCATCACCACTAGGGATATTATATATATATATATATATATATATATATATATATATATATATATATATAATATCCCTAGTGGTGATGGGATATTCAAAAACTAAAGATTAAAGTGTTTTATATGGATCATACTAACATGAATAAAACTCCACTAGGGATATTATATATATATATATATATATATATATATAGGTTGCACCAGACTAGCTACTCTTTAGAGGGAAATCAAACTCCACAACAAATTTAAAGGATATTATTAACATCAAAGATATATTTATATATATATATATATATATATATATATATATATATATATCTTTGATGTTAATAATATACTTTAGATTTGTTGTGGAGTTTGATTTCCCTCTAAAGAATAGATAGTCTGGTGCAACCCAGTGTTAATATTTCATTGTTTTGTAGTAGGATTGGCTAACTCATATAGATATGTTTTTTTGAGTCATTACATTGACTTAAAAATTATGCAGGGGTGTGTTCACATACTAATTTAGGTTTTGTGATCATTATTAGCACTTGGAACACCACATTTTCTTTTGGAGGTAGTTGATTCCATTAAGTGCACCTATTATAGGTTTGTGTTGATATTTTTGAGTCATGATTATTTGGATTCCTTGAAGCATATGATATATTATTCACTCTAACTATGGTTCTAATAGTTTTTGGGTAAATTGTGGTGATAAATTTCATCCATGGTAACCTTTTTTCTCCAGTTTGTGATCAAAATTTTCATAGATTGATCTTCATAAAGAGTATCAACTTATATCTGACTTGGTGACTAAATTGATTTGACATCCATGTATTATGGTAAGATTGATTAGTTACTATAGGGACACTTTATATTCACTATGATTTTATACATGGGTACTTGATTAGGCCTAGTTATCAAGGCCCTAATCAGTCTCTTTACTTTCTCCAATCAATCTCTTTGCTTTCTCTTTTCTCACTCCCTATTTTGCACATAAGGGAGGGTATTAGAGTGGTTGTGTTCACATTGGCTATCAATTTGTATTATTTCTAAACCAATTTTATTTTAGCCTTTTTTACACCCACTAATAGAGTTAATATTATTAGGGAGTTTATCGATTGGTTAGTTGTGAGAAATATTTGTAAAACAAAATCTAGTTTTTGAAAATATTTCATTTCACCTATTGTTAGTTTTTTTAAAAAAATATATTTTTACTTAAAAAACCTTCATTGCCTATTTATTAGGCACTCCATGTGTTTCTCCTTGATCAATGCCCAAGAGAGAGAAATATATGAGTTATATATTGATTATTCAAAGACAATAATGAAGAGATTGGATTTTGAATTACTATTGTCTATGTGCATAATATCTGAGATGGTTTTCTTGTGGTAATGGTTTGTAGGAGAGATCCTATGGTTACATGAATGTGTATATAATTCCATCATAGAAATGTGAAATTAATTGAGAAATAATTATATATTTTACATAATATATTGAAATGGAGTATGAACAATAAGTATAATCATAGAATGATAAAACTTGAGTATGATAATGCCCTTAATGAACTTTCTAAGATGTGAACTAGATATAGGATGTTGTGACTAGTTTAGGTTTGAGATACGAGAGCCTATGTTCATTGGGATAATTTTGATGGAATCAAACATGAGAATAATGCATGAATGTCTAGAATATAGCACTATTATTATTACTAAAAATGTTAAGTCTGAGACAAGACCATCATTTGAAATTGCATCTAGGGTTGACGTCTTGTATGTTCTAAAACTCACTTATGTACACTTGTGAAGCATTTTTTATAGAAAAATAGATATAATAATATACTATAAATATTGAGCCTAAATAAATCGATGAAAATGAACTACACATATCATGTATAAGTTCTAATTTATGAGAATATGTTAATTTTTTGTATATTTAAATATATATGAAATGGAAAAGACAAACATACTAACCAATTAGTCTTACAAGAGACTCATAGTTAATAGGTCATATATCTAGCATAAGAAGGGTGACCTCTCATGAATGGAAATTATTGTTCCTATGAATAAATTTATGTTAAATATATAAATGAAAATTATATGATATGATATTATAAGTGAAACTATCATGACGATGTTCTATAACATGTTGTGTATTAGTGTGAACTCTAGGTATCTTTTGAATTCATCATGGAGTGTGAGAAATTTGTTTTGGTATTATTTATGAACACCATTAGTGATTTATAATATTAATTTATGACATGATGGTATAGATATTATCTTTGTAAGATCTTTGACAAATCTATGAGTAAGTGGAATTTCAAGGATAGGTATCCTTGGAAAAATAGCCACTTGTTTTTGAAGTTTATAAGTATGTTGGGAATTTTTAATATAATAATAATCCAAAGATGATTACATCATTGTTAGTGAATAAAAAATAATAATTTCATGAACATAACACTCTAATCCTATCTACTAGGATTGAGAAAGGTCAAACAAGAGGTGAATCAAGTAGGAAATCACACAAACACAACATGACTTCCTTGGAGACTCCTTTGCTTTATAGTTTAAAGAGGATTTTTCTCATATTGTATACTATATATCTTTTGAAATTTCAAATTCACATGTGGGCATCATTTCCCCTTGTCAACTTATTTCTTAAGAATTAGCTTGAGAAAAAATGTCAAACTCTAGTATAATTTTTACATAGGATAGATGCCATTGCATTTATAGACTTTTGGGATAATTTTCAACTATCCATATCATATCTAAATTATGGGTGGAGAATAAACCCTCAAATTCATGATTTCACACATAGAGTGTGTAAAAAACTCCATTTAATATATTTTTGTACTATGGAAGGAATTTTGGAAGAAAAGTGCAATGATTAGTCCTCTTAGAGTGTGTCATAGGTGATGTGAGAGAGGAGTGAGTAAGATGATTTATAAGAGGTGTAATCATGTGTGTAAGTTTCCATGTGAGAGGCTACCTTTCCCACACTCCATTCTATTGACTATTATTTGTGATGTCACTAATGTGAGGTAAAAATTTCAATTTGTGCATTTATAAAATAGATAATTCCAAATCCATGGAATTTTACATTAGAATAATATTGGTTGATTAAGTAGGATTAATAAATTAATAAAATAATAATTATCCTTTTTAATTTTATTTTTTCAATCAAATATTAATTTAACTATCCTATAATAGCGATTTTCAAAGGATTGATTTGATTTAGCATGTTGATGTCAAATTAAATGTTGTGGTATAGTGCATTGTACTAATCAAGGATGTGACATTTAAATTGAGATTAAATCAATAATAACATTAATATTTGGTTTAATTGACAATTTATAACTATATTTATGCATTATTAAGGAAATTCATTCCAATTACAATTTTTTATATGGAAGTGATGAAAATGAAGTGTCTATATTTTCCCCTATTTGAGAAGGTGGTGGTGAGACATAGAGGAAGTAATGTATTTTTAAATAATTAAAAATTTTTTTAATAATAATTTTAAAATTTAGATCAAGAAATAACTAGTGACCCATGATACCCCCTTGAGAGGACATCCAGGGATAAAAGATGTAGATGGGCTCTCAAAAAAGAGAGGAATAAACAATAATGAGATAAATTAACCCATGCATATATTAACCCAATTGAGATAATGATTTCATGATTTGATTTTGAATGTTGTAAAATAAATTAATTGTCATTAGAGAGGGAAAAATTGGGAAAGATGCATCCCGATACAAGCAACACACTTTAGCTTACCCCAAATAGGGTGAAAGTTATGGGATTGGAATTAGAGGAAAGATGAATTGATTAAACTACCCAAAAGAGGGGAGAATAATTGATTAACAATTTACCCCATTAGATCAAAGTGGATCAATGACTAAACTAAATTATTTTCCCTAGTACAGTGGATTTGATCATTAATTAATTTATTTTTCCTAGTAAATCATATTTGATCATTGATCGATCTGATTGGCTTGCCCTTGTAAGGGATATTTCTGGTTTGAAAAATAGATTAAGTAATTAATTTATTGATTGGTAATTATAGCTCAAGGACTTAAAATAGTACATAAATTAAAGATGAGATAAATTATGTAACCATGTGTGATGGTATAGTGATTGTTCAAAGAATGAAGAGGCCACAAACAACTAGGCACATGAGAATGCTTAAAGGTAATGAAAGAAATGATTGTAATAAGAAAAGAATGATCAAAAAATAATGAGATAATGGTGGCTGAGCTAACCCCATAAACTAAATGTTACTTAGTGTTGCCTACATAGTAAAAATAGACCTTAGGTCAATGTAGTTCCTCAAAAAAGTGGGAGACAATTGATAAAGGAATGATTATTAATTTTGTATATGCTCATTTGTAGATGTATCATGAGTATCATATATATTATATATGTGATTTAGTGATGGTGTTGATACTAGACAAGAATATTTATTGTTGTGACATTGCATCTTAAACCTTAATACTTAATTTTATATTTTGAATTTGACATTATGTACAATAATTATTAATGAATCATGGTAACATTGGATGTCATATGTGTAATAACTTGATTTGAATTCATAAGTAAATGACCTAGGGTCAATATATTGAGAATCAAGACCTAATTGTAAAATATAATGCAATAAACCAAAAGGCAAATGAGAAAAGTAAAATAAAATCATACTAATAAGGATAAAAATAAGGAAACAAACACAAACTCAAAATAAAACAAATAATTAAATAATTAACCATTAGTGAATGTATGATAATAAGGCATTACTCTTAGTCACCGACCCAAGGAAAAGAGATGTGTATGATGTATACCTTTAATAATGTTGGGACACTAGGAATTTAATAAGAGGAAGGAAGTGATCGAGCTAGCCTGAGATGCCCCATGCATCCAAGCATTTCCTACATAGTCCATACAAAATTTAGGCAAAATTTAGTTCTCCTAAGAAATGGGATAATAATAATAGGAATATTAAGAGATAATAAGTAACCAATAAAATAAAATGTTATGAATTCACAAAATAGTGAGAGCATTAAGTGGTTAGTTCATAAAATGATGAGATAGCTGAATAGGAAGAGTGGTCAAGCTGACCTGATATGCCCCATTATCTTAGTATTTATTACATAGTCTATGTGGACCTCATGCCAATGTAGTGCTCCCATAAATGGGAGGATGATGAATAAATGACACTATGGATTTTATAAATAGTGTTATCCAAAACATGACCAAGGGTAATGAATGAACAGGATGACAAATGGTTCAAAGTTTTTTGTGGATTTATATCTCTTGTGGATATTTTAAGTCATTTTATGAATTTTTTATTTTTGGGATTTTTCTTTTAAATTTTAAAGTGTTTAAGGTGTTTTTGTGGTGTTATATCTCCTATGGAGATTCTAGGCCCCTTTCTAAAACAAGGTATTTATGTGAATTAATTGTTAATTAGGATGCACAAAGGGATATAAATATACATACAAGGGAACCATATAACAAATTAAAAAACAACCTTTGGTAGTGGTTTAAATTAATGACTCACAAAATGGTGAGTGTGGCTTAAATTGATCACAAAATAGTGAGAGTGTTGCTTAAAATTCTTTTAAAATCGTAACAGTGTGAAAATCAATGAGAGAATGGAATAGGGGTGACTAAGCTAACCTTAGAAGCTAAGTGATGCATATATAGTCAAAATGGACCTTAGGTCATTTTAGTTTAACCTACAATGAGAGATGTGACTAATTAATAATAGGTTGAGGTAGGAAAATGATAAAGCGATATTAATGGCATAATTTTTGGCAAAATATAATAGATGCAATTTCAAGAAACATCATACATAAAAATCATGTCAAAGTTATTTGAAATATTACTTAAGGGGATATGTTGATGAAGACCAAATATCAATTATCTTTTAAATAATCATCTCAATATGGCATATAAATTTTTATGTTGTACCTGTGAACTATAATCAAGATCAAGATGGTAATAGGGTAGGGGAAAAAGTTTGACAAACATAATTATAAAAGAGAGAAAGGGAAAGCATTATGACTTCCCCAAAATTTGGGGTTCTCATAAACAATGTTAAATTAAATCAAGCATAAAAAATGCTTGAGATGCATAATAATTATAGGCTCATATAACTCATTCCCATCTAGTATAGCCAACCAGTATACTCCAAATCCATAGTTAGTTGTAATAATGAATATTCCTAGCCAATTACGCTCAAATTTGCCATTCTTTTCTCATGTTGTATAGGTATTTTTATAATTCTCTTTCAATATAATATCACTAAGTGTAATTTTCTTGGGTTTGAATTTTTTTTATAGCTATAATGTAGTATGTTTTGAAATTCTTGGAAATTATTTAAGGTAGCTATCCATTTTTCATCAATTAGTTCTATTTATTGCTATTGAACTACTCGATACTCTTCATCATCAATGACATGCTGAAATGAAATAGATAAGGAAGGTAATGTTATCTTAATAGGGAGAATGACTATAGTGACATAAACTAAGGAATATGGCATGGCTCCTATTAGGGTTCAAGTATTAGTACAGTAGGCCCAAAGGGCTAGAAATAATTGTAACTTTTGATAACAACTAGTGGAGTTAACAATATTTTTAAAGATTTAGACCAAGGTCTTGTTAGATGCCTTAGATTGCCCATTTATTTTGGTTAAATAAGGAATGAAAACCTATTTTTTATATGGTACTTAGTAGACAAGTCTTTGAAGTCCTTATTTTTAAAGGATCTACCATTATGAAAAATGATGTTAGAAGGAATACCAAAGCAACATATAAGGTGGTTGAAAATGAATTTAGAAATTTGATTACTAGTTATGTAAGTGAAGATAATGGATTCAAGCCAATTAGTAAAATACTCATTCACATTTAGGATGTTTTTATGGACATTTGAATAAGTGGGGTTGATTTTACGTATGAGATCAAGTCCCCATGTGGAAAATAAAGAATGAGTAGTAATCAGCCGAAGTGATCAGGATAGAGCATGAATGATATTGTCATGTTTCTAACATGGCACACACTTATTAACATAGGTAAATACATATACTTCTATAATGAGACAAATATACCCTATATATAATATTTTCATGGCAAGGAACATTCTGCTAGTGTGGGCCTTATAAATCCCTTTGTGTACTTATTTAAGAGCTAATATAGATTATATTAAAGTTAAATAATGAAGTAGATTTCCATCATATTCTCTACGATATAGTGTAGCATTGAGTAAGGTATAATGAGAGGCATTCTAAATAAAGGATTTTTGTTTTTTGTGAGAAAGGTTATCAAGAAGAATGTGGTCATGGATGTATTCATATAAGTCATCGTACCAATGTGAGATAGGACTAAAAATATCACATACCACTTCAGATTTTGTACATTAATGAGATAATTTTAGAAGATGTTAAATAAGTAACTAGTAATTATGAACATGATATGTGATTTCTATCGATAATCCAAATTTGTCATTACAATTGCAGTTTTGTTGCTAAGAATAGATATGTTCAAAATTTTTAATTAAGATTATCCACCATATTTTTTTAAGATAAAAGCTTCTTGTATTTGGTCTGATATTGATCTATCACCTAATTAATAATCAATTGGAAATCCCTATGAACATGTAATTTATTCATATTCCACTATAGTTAGATGAAGCCCTGTAATGAGTTCTACCTACTTTGTTATATTGTTGGTACAAGTGAAACCAATGTGGAAGGATTTGATAATAATATCTCCTTGTGATGTTATGAACAAAATTTTGGCTCTAGATCCATAAGATTTTTAGGAACATTCAAAGTAAGGTGTCTAGTGTTATGATATAGAAGAAGTTTCATCCATACTCTACATAGAATCAGTAAGGAAACCAAAAGTGAGTGGCTTGGTATCTAATAAGGGTTATTTGTCAAGTTGATATTTAAGTACTTGTCCCTTAATTATTTTTTGATGGACATATTCAATTTAAAAATCAATCAACAATATGACCCATTTGTCCATATGGCAAGTCAAAGCTGCTTTGGAAAGTAAATATTTGAGTGGATCCACTTATGTAATAATAGTGTTTTTTATTGAGTATGTAATTTCACAACTTATGGGATGTGAATAACATTACTAATTAGGATTTTTCAATTGGGTTATAGTTATGTTCATAGGAAACTGATTTTGGCCTAAATAATATACTTCTTTCTTTTTTCCTTGATCATCATGTTAGGAAAAAAGTGCCTCCAAGGCATGTTCTATGGCATAAATATAAATTAATGGCTTACCAAGAATTGGTGGGGATAATACAAGTGGATTTTATAAATAATTATTCAAATGCTTTTTGACAGTTAGTATTCCATGAAAAGGTGGTTCCATTTTTCAAAAGGTGAGTCAAAGGATGACATTTATCAACCAGTTATGAAATGAAGTGCCAAATGGATTAAATTTTGCCCTTAAAAATATGGATATCCTTTAGATTGGAAGGAGGAGGCATTTATAAAATGGATTTCACCTTAGTTGGATCAAATTCAATTCCCTTATGAGATACAATGAATCCTTTAAATTTTATAGAAGTGATTCCAAATACACACTTCTTAGGATTAAGATACACTTTCTAGTCATTAAGCCTTAAAAAGATACTTCTAAAACTTATGGATGACTTGTCATGGTCTTGGAATTGACCAAAATTAAATATTTGTAGTCATCTACAATATTTTACATCATGTTTTGGAAGATGATAATCATTACACGTTGGTAATTAGCACCTGTATTTTTAAGGATAAATAGAAGCACTTAGTAATAGAACATCCCACATGGATGGTGAATGTTGTTTTGTGCTGATATTTAGATGTTATTTTTATCTAATTATATCTTAATAATTCATCCATAGGATATAACATTTCATATCTTGTTATCGAATCTAGAATCATATTAATGTTTGGCAAATTAAAATCATCCTTTATGCATGTTCTATTGATATCTCTAAAATATATAAATATGAATATTCCTCATGGATTATTTTAAACTAGGATGATATTTAATATCCATTATAAATATTCTATTAGATAAATACATCATGCCTCCAATAATTTTTCTAATTCCATTTTTACTCGTATGGCAAAGTAAGGATGCATTTTCCTGAGCTTCTATTTTATTTCCTTTGCATATAAGTGTATAACAAGGTGATGCATAATTAAATAAATATATAATACATGAATATATAAATAGGAACAGGAAAAAATATAAATGAAATATTGAAGGAGTGTAGTAATAATCTCGCATTCCTACTCAGTGAGGGATGTTCCTAGTTTGATCCATTTGGGATCGGTTATGGTTCTAATGTTTACTTCTATGGTGTCCTCCATGATTAGTGTAGAAACATCATCTATAATAGTAACCAATGAGGTAATTTTATCTTATCCATCATCTTTTGGCTCAACAAACTCATTAAGATCCCCCATGTTAGAAGAATCTAAATCACCAAAGACTAGTAAAGGCCACTTAGTAAAGGCATGTGGGAAATATTGAACCAATTATTTAAATATTTTTTAATCTTATAAACTAATTTATGAATGTCATAATGTTTTAGGACTAGAGGAACGTTTGAATTCATTATAAATAATATTAATTTCCCCATCTAATGAAACGTAAAATGAGATTTCACCATGGGACTCATATTTTTCTTTACCATTTTGTTGACCTGAAAGTGCCTCAAAAAGGTTTTAATATTTAGGACCTTGATGTTTCATTTTAATTTTTATTTATTTTGCTCTTTGAGAAATCAAATTCAATTGATCTAAAAAATAGGTATTAGGGTCCAATGTAATATTTAATCCTTTCTTATGATCACTAATAATAAAACCATCTCTAAAGCCCATGAATTCATAAATTACCTCATCGTTATGGAAATCATCCAATGGTATATGTGCATATTTTTGGTCCTAGTTAACTAATTGGGGTGATGAAGGATAATAGGGTCATTAGAGGTGAAATGGTTAATATTAAAAATGATATTGGTATTAAAAACATTAGTATCAACTAACTCATCACAAATGTTATAATAGAACTCTACATCATTACCGACATATCTATCATTAGACAGTAAATAGGTATCACTTTCAAGATCTAAGGGGTCACCCCCATGATTTTTTATCTAATAACTCAAGTTCCTTTTTATTTGGTAGTAGATACTAGCTTTATAGGACCTTGTTTTTTTGATCGTAGGCTTTTACCTTCATAATCTTGGTTATTTATGATTTTTTTTAGAATAAGATACTTGTTACTTTTGTAGCAAGTATAAAAGTTGTAATTGTATAACCATGAGTCATCATCACATTTTATATGGTATTTTTCTTTTTTAGTGGTTTTGAAAAAATCAGTAGGTCCTTTCTAGTATCTTTCTTATGCCATTCAATTTTAATAGTCTTCACTTTCGAATGGCCATGTGATTTAGGTGTTTTAGGAAATTTGGCTATATTAAAAACATTGCTAATTTGGTAATCACCATGGCCTTTATCAATAATGGTGAAATGAAAATATATTTGAGGAGTTGGTGTAGATGAAGTAATGCAAGAGTAATTAGATCCACATAATTTAAACTAGAAGGTTGAACAACTGCCTCTTTTTCTTATTTACGGAAATGCTCTAGGCCAAGACAATAATTGTAGATTTTATACTCTGATTCAAGATGTTTATAATATTGGTACAACTTCAAATCACTAGGTATGGTGACATACAAGACCAAATAATGGAATTTGATGCACTGATATAGAGTAAAAGGTACTACATGTACTTCATGTATCTAAGGTCATCCCAAGGAGTAAGTTGTATGACATATCTAAATCAAAGACATGGAAAAGGGTATCATGGGTTAGAGCCCCAACATTAATAGGAAAGAAAATGAGTTACTTATGATTATATCTCTTCATTATCATATGCCTTAATGGTAATAGTATCTAGTTGAATATATATTACTATGTAGCCCAAATGTTTCATCACTTTCAAAGTTATAATATTCAAAACATAACCATTATCTATGCGGATGCACTTGATCTTATGTTTGGAAATAAATGCCTTTGTATAAAGTGGGTTAATGTGAAGAGAACATAGGGGTGACATATCACTTTGGTAAAATATAAGATATTGGCCTTGGGATAAGTGACTCACAAGTTTTTGTATTTTTTTAGTAAGAATGTCACTTGGGATCTTGGATTGGCTTAGAATCTCATTCAATATTTTTTTTTGGACCTTTGACATATGCATAATATCTAGGATATAAATTTGTACTAGTGTCTTTTGTAATTATTCCATAATATAATTTGTCTTATCATTTGTAGAAGTAATTTATTTATATTTTAGAGGGAGAAGGCCTTGAATGGGACTATTAGAGGAAGATGGTGCATGACCTTGGATTTTAACATTAGAATATCAAGTTATGATTGTGTAATCCCAAATTAGTAGGTGGTTAATATAATTAGATGAAGACCTTGGGATGGTAAATCTTGGTCATTGGCTAGTGTGAATGACATTTTAAAACAAAGGAGGGTCATCATTAAATGGGGGAGGAGTTATTAAAATGGGTAATGGTGGAAGTTGGCTATTATTAGTTATTAGCTTTGGATTGATCTTGGGGGAGGAGTTATTAAAATGGGTAATGGTGGAAGTTAACTATTATTAGTTATTGGATTAGGATTGATCTTGATAGTGGCTATATGCTCACTACTAATGGCACTAAAAAAATTATAGTAGTCACAGGGGACATTATTGTAAATAACTTGGTCAAAATGGGTGTCCTAACCTTGATTCCAATTATTTTCTTATTGATTTGGATTTATCTTTTGATTTTGATTATTAGGAGGCATGTTTTGAATCATATTATTAAATTGACACTAATTTTAATTATGGTTGTTATAATTATGCTTTAGAAAAAGGTTTTGATAAAAACCCAAATTCTAATTATATGTTGAAGAAACAGTATCCAACTCTATTTCATGATTCTCTATAAAATCTTAAATGAAGTGGCGAAGCTATACACATCTATGAATGAAGTGAACTTTAACATGATCATAATTAAATAACTCATGATTTCATATACCAATTGGGTTTATGTTATCCATCTAAAAATGGTTTTAGAACTGGATAAATGATCACATTAGTTTCAACCAACTTCTAGAATGCTACCTCAATGGGTTCACCAAGATCACTTAAAACTATGTTTTGGTATTGACCTGTTCTTGGAGGTGGTCATTGTAGAGTAAGTGGTTAAGTAGGTGGGATTTTTTGAGTAGGTGGTGGTTGCACCATTTTCACATGTCTATATTATGTTACCCCATATCATAAAATATTTTTGTTCCTATTGAATGGATTAGGCTTTTCAGATGTATTTATTTGATCTTGCACTAGAACTTGTGTTTGTACCTTGTTCAGAATTTAATTTTTATAATAGATTTTGATTACCTATTTTATCAATGAGAAATTGTTCAATTTTTAGTCCTTTGGTAATAATATCTTCAAATTTTTTTCATAATGAATTCTAAGATTATAAGCTCTATATAGTTGAATATTGGAAATAAATATTGTGAATAATCATTTATCAAGGAGATTGTGTGGAAATAAACTAGCCAATGCATGCCATTATTGTAAGAAAATAATAAAAATATCTCCCCATTTTTATTTGGAATGACATAAGTTAAACATATTCACCTCATTTTCTATGTTATTGGAAAAATGTTTCACAAAAGTTTTAGATAAATCATCAAAACTATCAATATATTTTCTAGGTAGATAGAGAAACCACTCCAAAGCTTGCCCAAGAAAACTATGGGGAAATAAGTGAAGTGAGTACATGATATTGTATGTAAAATATTGATAAGCAATGAATAAATCTTTCAAGTGTTCTTTTAGATCGCCCTTCCCTTTGTAATTTTCAAATTTAGGCATCTAAAAATGTAGGATCTAAAGATAGGCCATATCAATTGGATAAGAGCATATATCATCCAATTTGAACTTATTACTCTTATTTCCTTCTTGATGGTAAAAAATGCATATTTTACCTCTTATATGTCATAAAAAGTGGGAATATATTGACAAAGATTGGGCACATGTTATTAGGTATTCAGAGTTGGATTACCTTGACTTTGAGAAAATGGTGGTATGGGGTATTGGGGAATTTATACTTGATTGTTTCTACAAGTAATGTCCACTCATGCATTAGGGTTATATTATAGATAGGGAACTTTTTGTTGGTAAGGTAATTGTTGTTGAGTTGAATGCTTATTTTTAGGGAACCATGGTTTGAATGGAGGAATGTTTTATTGGGTATTGAATGAGACTTGTTGGGTATGAAAATGAACCTATAGTTGACTCATATGAATATCTTATATGAAAGGAACTTGTTGTTGGTTATGTGGAATATGTTGTTAGCTTAAAGATGAATATTTTTGAGTATAATTGGTATGTGGTTGATTAATAAGGATGAATTATTGACTAGATAACATCTATTGAGGATTATTTACCACTTGTTGAAGTGGAGGATTGGTCACCACATTTGGGGTGTAAGATTTGTTACCACCTATTGAGGTGGAGGATTGGTCTTCCCCTGTTTGGATGGAAGATTGGTCACCACCTATTGAGGTGGTGGATTTTCCCCTCATATTGAATTGTAAGATTGGTCACCACCTATTGAAGTGGAGGTTTATTAGCAACTTGATGTTATGAATCATGAGTATTTGTAACCAATAGTAAATTATTAAGAACATTATAAGAAAGGATTTCTTAGTGAGTTAGAGGAATGCTTTGTTTGATCTTTGATGAAACTTGAGGTCGATTAGAATGCTGTAGTTTATAATTATCAATAGTGGAATTAGAAGAATCCACAAGGTAAGTAGGATTAGGATTAGCCAATAGATTACTTTTATATATAAGTGTGTTAAATAATTCCATGACTAAGGTGTTACTAGAAAAAAGATTAGTATTAGGTGTTGGATGACCTAAAAACTTTGGTTGTAGTTAGTTTAGTGGATTTATCTCTATAAATGCTAAATTTTGAGTATCAAGAGCAGTTAGGGAGTTAAATAAAGTGGCTAAGACCTAACTAGCCTACTATATTTGAGAGGTAATGAATTGGCTTTGTGAAGGTAAGTCAATAAGTTGACCTTTTCCTTTGCTAGATATTTTGAGGGATTGATTAGAGGATGGTATAAGATCTTGAGTCTAGTTAAGAGTCGCTTGATTGTCTATTATTGTAAGGAGTGTATCTTTATGATCTCTAACTATATAACATAGGTTTTCTACTAAAACACTAGATAAAAAAATAGC
Organism: Torreya grandis; assembly: GCA_037957365.1. Classification (NCBI taxonomy): domain Eukaryota; kingdom Viridiplantae; phylum Streptophyta; class Pinopsida; order Cupressales; family Taxaceae; genus Torreya; species Torreya grandis. The sequence goes on from JARHVA010002140.1 coordinate 2,082,305, forward strand.
ATTGATCTTTGATACTATGACTTTTTATCTTCATTATGAAAGAGATGACATGTAAATTGGTCTTATCCATAGTCACCACTAGATGACATATTTGAGAAGTATTTGTAGTTTCATCCATGTTCAATATTATATGGCATATTTGGGAGGTATTGTTGATGTCACCTAGTTTCAAAATTAGATGACATATTATTGAGGTGCTACTAATATTATCCTTGGATAGTATTTAATGTTATATTTGTGAGCTATTATTGTGTAGACACTAGAAAACTATAGATGATAGTTATAATTATCAAAATGCCTTAAAACCCCTATTAGACCTTAAGAATAGTTAACCTCTTAGTTAGCTAAACACATAAACTTACTAACTTAACATTTAATCAAACCTTTTAACCTATTTTCTTAACCCTTTTATCCTTGGATAATTGATCATTGATGGTCAGCTTAACTATCAATGATTATCTTACCATCGATGGTCAGGTCCTCACCTCTTCACCTTCTTAACACATCACCAACTATGTGTAAGATAATGAGGCACAATTTAATATGTTTGCCTTATGTGGTGATAACAAACTTTCAAGCATCGTGATCAAAAAAATCACCCTCTAGGGAACCTTCATCCTCCATCTCAATTTTCCTATAAAAGGAGGGGAGTGGGAGGTGAAATAGATCCATGCTCAAGCTATCAAATCTTCATACACATAGGTATTCTAGTTTTCTAGCATCCAATCTTCCTTTAGAATCTCAACATCAGCAAAAGAGACCCAAACCTATACCAAATTTTATTTTGAGTCCAAAGTATTATTACTCTAATGAACCAACTAGAAAGATACATGTATATCAGTACTTTAGCATTGCTATTTTAGAGTTTTAACCCCTTGAACCTAATTAGACCTATTTTAACCTTGTTCCCTCTCTACTAGATCCTCAACATAACCCTCCTTTTACTATTCACTCATTCTACAACCTCTCTTTTAGTGACCTTCAAAAAAACATAGGCAATAATCGATGGTTAGCATAACCACTGATGGTCACCCCCAACCACCAATGGTCAGCTTAACCGTTAATGGTTCACCAAATCAATGATGGTCACTATGGTATAAATAAAAATAATTTATTTTTAGCCTCTTAACCCAAACCAAACCTAACTTTTTATGTTCCTACCTATCTATAGACCCTTTTTGGATTTTATGAACCTAACTTCACCCATCTTAAAATGAGTATTGATCAGATTGTGCTAGATTTAGTCATTTTATTTAAAAAGCATTATAATTTATTCTTGTATTGATTTTAATTTATCTTATGCAAGTAATTTACTTTTATCATTTCCAAATTGATTGTTATCATAGTGGATTGGCATCCTCCTAGAAAGCATATGCTTCTTAGATCTAACTCATGCTAGGCATTCCACTTAACTATCTTGATAACAACCCCTTTTGTTAGTATGTTCTTATTTTTAGGTTATTTCTTCCTAGCCAAAGAGGAGTTCTCCATCTTCATCTAGATTATGTTGCATCATTAACTAGGTATTCTATCATACCCTTATTACTAGTTTCTTAGCTTCTTCCAAAATTAAGTAATGAGCATAAATTAAGAGAAGCATATTGGCATGATCGATAGGACCCTAAAATCATCTATGTGACCATTTTTCTTCCTATATTATATGCTCATAAAATAAAATCTAAAATCTTTTTTGGCATAAAATAAACTCTTTGCATACATTGATTGATTGCTTGTTTTAGTTCATCTAGTAACTTAATGGCAAAGTAATTAATTATAGTTTTCAATCATGTTATCACACACTTATCCAAACCACATAATCAATCAAAACATCAAAATGAACTTGAGACAAGGCCCAACTAGGATTTTATCACCTAGAAATAAACCTTACCCTTTCTCGACAATCTTACTTAGAGGACATTACCAAGGGGAGAACCCACTTATCTCTCTAGTTGAGTATAAACTCTAAAATTTAGTATATATTAGATAAGCACCTGACACCCTTATCATTATGGTATGTGAAGTGAGGGGGTAGGCCCTAATACCAAGCCACATATTGAATATCAATATAGATTTCTGTCTTGAGCACCTAAATGTAACCTAAAACTAACCTTGGATTTCCTCTTTAGTACCTAATTTATACGCCAAATTTTCTTATTCACACTTTATAAGGTATAATCCAAAGGAAATCTAAAACTAATTCTAAGTTTTAAACACACTTTTTAATATATGTTTGGATTACCTTTAATTCTTTTATTTTGATTTATTTTTATTTTAGGTGTGATTTTTCATCATTCCTTTCTTATTTTCTCACATGGTATTTATTAGATAGTAGTTGAGAAATAAAACCAACCAATGACCACCTTCATCATCCTCTTCCTCCTCTATGGAATATACTTCAGATGTTGAGGGTTCTCTTCATCATTATCCCCCTCGTACCATTACATAGATAGTTGTTGAGGGTGATGCATATTTTTCCACATTTCTTGATAACAACTCCATATCCCTCCAACATTATATTAAAACCATAGCTTACCATCCCCATACTACTTTGGTTCCTCCCATGGATCCACCCTCTAGTATACCTCCCCCTCTTATGGTTGATGTTACTTCTACCCTACCTTTGATCACCCAAGCCTCTTCTTCTACTAATATCCCATCCAGTACTACCACTGACACCTAATCCAACATTACAACCTATAACCAAACCCAACCTACACCAACCAACACCTCTAATGTAAGGGAAACCTTGCCTCTTGTTACTTATACCTTTCCTACCATGGGGATATCTTTTCCCCCTATTTCCACCATTCCTCTTAACACCACCAACCAACCCATCTCTACCCTTCTTCAAAATTTGGTACTTTTCATACCTCTTACCCTTCCACATATTAGCACTAGAGTCACTGATCAAACTTAACCTACCCCTTCAACCATACCTCCAAACCAACCTTTGCCTATCCCTCAACAAATACCCATGACATCCTACCAATATGTTCTTGATCCATAAAGATACATACCACCTTCTACCCAACCTTTTGTGACCACATACCAATATTGGGAATCATCCCAACATTATGTGACCACATATCAATATGTGGCATGTTCTCAACCTCTCACATCCTATCCATAAATTGAAGCCACCAAACCTCAACCAAATTTACTACCTAACTATGGAGCTCCCCAAACTCAAACACATTTAGTTAATATGTTGATGAAAAAAATGTATGATCTTAAATCATCTCTTTATGGAGCTCATAACCTTCTCTCTTATGATTAAATATATAATTAACCCATTCATCCATCTATTCTAATCTGACCCTAGCCTCCTCAATTGGAACTACCTAAGTTTTCCAAGTTCTAAAGCAAGGAGGACCCCTAACAACATTTGAGAAAATTCTACCATTCTTGCTATTTAATTGCATATTATGATGCCCTTCTTCTTTGTACCTTCCCCATGTCTCACCTACCTTAGATTGGTATAGTTCTCTTACCAAGTACTCTATCTTCTCCTTTTCTCAACTAGCCCAAATCTTTTTAGATCACTTTTTAGTTAATATATCTAAAAAGGTTCCCATAGTTGACCTTTAATCCATTAGGAAATTTGATGATGAATTTATTATTTAATTCATAGCTACATGGAGAGGTATAATTAAAAAAATTTCTTCCTCATTACCCCAACCTAAACTCATTGAACTCTTTTCTCAAAGTTGTGTTAAACATATTGCTATAACTCTTCAAGTTTAAACTTTTAGAACTTTTGATGAGGTATTTACCATGGAATCTAAAATTGAAATTAGAGTTATTGATGAAGGGAAATTAAAATTTAGAAACAATAATTATATATTTAAATCCAATGACCCTTCTTCAACCAAAAACACCAATCCATCCATCCATCCAAACACCAAGACAAAGGTAACTGCAAACACATTTGTCTTAAAATCTGCTCCACATCCAATTGTCAACCAAATAAATCAAACCAATTATTCTAACCCATCAAACCAATAAACTCATAAATAAAACCAACCCACTCCAAAGAAATATACTCCCATAGGGGAATCATATGCTTTTATTTTGGATAAACTACTTAAATCTAACCTCATCCAACTTCTACCTATCAAACCACCCAATAATTTGATGCTTCTCACCCCACACCTAGATGGTATAATGAAAATGATTTATGTGCCTTACATCATGTTATCAAACATGATGTTAGTAGGTGAAATAACTTTAAAACTATTATCCAAAACATGATCAACAAGGGTGAACCTGCATTAGATAATCCCAATGCACCTCCAAACCAATCATTATATATCTTTTGAAAACCTTTTCCTAACCATATACCTTCCACCAACCATGACAACAACCAACCAAAATCATCTCATGCTTGTGATGTGCACATGGTCAATGTCATTACCATTAAACCTATTATTGAGGAAACTATTACTTCAACTACCTATTCTTCCACCTCACTTATTGAATTAGTGAAATCTTCTTCTATTTATTTTGACAACTAAACAAAAGATCAAACCCCATCTCTTTTATTTGAAGAGACCATTAACTCACCCACCTCTCCTTTGATATAAATACCGAATGAGGCAACCATTACATCAACCACTTATTCCTCCAATCCACTTATGGAAGTGGTGAAATCATTACTCTTTCCTTTGGACATCCAAATTGAGGAATGAACCACCTCTCTTTTCCCATCTTAAAAAACCACACTCTCCTTACCTACCATAGATCCAATTACTCCTTCTTTGGAAACCACTCCAAAGGAAGACATCATCTCCTCTATCCTTTCCCTAAAAATACCATCTTCCTTAACCATTGAACCTTCCACCCAAAACAAAGGTGAATAAATTGTTCCCTCACCTCAACCTATGGGTTTAATATTTGAAACCAATAACCAAGAATCAAACCCATCTATAAACCTTTTTCTAGATTGGTCTAAAATATATAGTTTACTTATCAACCCAATCTAGATAGGACCACCTTTTGGCATCATCTTGGGATACCTTACCAAAATAAACAAGAACCTTTAACCTCACTTACATCTACCCTTAAACCCATAATTACCTCAACCCTACCTTTATATACTTCTTCCTCCAAAACCATAGACAACCATCTAACCCACCTCAATATAAAAAAATTAAATCACCATACACCTCTTTGACCAAACCCATCAAGAATTTAGTAATACATTATACCCCTATCTTGGCTCGTCCATCTTTGAAGTTGGACTTAACCCTATAAAGTCCACTAAAGAAACCTTTAACTAAACCTATCAAAATGGTGGAACCACCCAAACCATCTAAAACTAGACCCAAACCACCCCTTTATCTTTTACCTTTAATTTTAGGATCCCAACCATATAATATCCCCATTAAATATTATTCATCTAGTAAACATTCTCATTTTACTCTACCTACACCTACCTCCACCAAAACAACAAAACCCCCATCATTTTTAACTAACCTAGATACCTCTACCTTCCCATCTATCACCAAACCTTCACCTTTTACCTCTAAATGTTCTACCAAACCAACCAAGAAATCCTAAATAAAACCACCTACCAAAAAAATTCCACCACCTTCAACTTTTATGGTAAATCATATTCTAAAGAAAGCTCCCACTCCTAAAACCAAAAACCCAACACCCTCAACACCTTTGATCGAATGTTATTCGACCATTATACAAAGGTTGTTTCAAACCTCTTAATTAACATTACCAACCATCAAACCTTATGACGCTTCACATCTTAAACCAACATGGTTCAATGATAATTTGATTTTCCTTACCATATGACACTAGGACATGATACAAAGAACTACAAAGCTCTCCAAAAACTTGTCTATAGCCTATGGGATGAGGATGATTTGTTATCAAATGAGCCTCCCTTGAGTATATTATTAACCCAACCACCAATACAAGTTACCCTAAACATAGATACTTCCCTACTCTCACCTAAGAGTGAGGAGGAATTGAATCAACAATACAAACCAACACTTCTTCTTATCCACACTATCCACATGGTTACCTGATCTTGAACCCAAAAAAGAGGTAAGGGAAAATAAAAAGTGTCCATTCCATGGATATACACTTCAATCCCTCAACCTTATAATAAAACCCAAACAATTTCACCATTACCTAAGCCCAAAATATCCATTTTGGGTACATCCCCTTTCAACCCTTCCAAATCCATTCAAGTGTAGTGTTGAAACAACTTCACCAAACACTAGTGAAGATGAGATTATATGAATTAATCAACACCTCACCACTTCACCATCAAACATTGATAGAGATTATACAATCCATAGAGGTTCAAACCAAAGATCTTCAACCTCTAACAACCTTTGTTGGAACCCTTCAACTTTTTACCCTAGTCACCTTTAAGGATTCAAAAACACCTTATGTCATCCTAAAAATCTTGATCCTCCCCTCTTTATCACAATATACATCAACCAAACCTATATTAAGAGGGTGATGATTAATGAAGGAGATAGTATGAACATTATCTCCTCCCCTACTTATGACCAACTTAACTTTCCAAAGAACATCATGTCAAAAACTATAGGTGTCCTTCACTCTTTTAATGACATTATGACCACTACATTAGGAATAGTTATTATTCATATTCACTTGGGACCTCACACGATTCTAGAACTCTTTTTCATTATAAAGGGTGAGTTTTGATACAATGTTTTACTTGAATGCCCTTAGATCCATGTTATGAGTTGTGTCCCTTCCACTTTACATCATTACATCAAATTTGAGCATGAAGGTCATGTCATCAGCATAACAACTAACCCTAGTCCCTTTATATCTTTAAATATGATGTACAGGCCTAATGATGTTCTTCTTCATCATCTATCCACTTCACCACCAACTACCAACAACTCCACCCTATAATTGATGAAGATTCAACAACCTCATCTATCCCTTATTCATATATCCCTATAGAGGACCCCTTATAACACACATTCCAATCTCTCTCACTAGGAGAATACCATCTTCTAGCCTTGGATGCTTTTCATACTCCTCAAGAGTATGATAACCTCACCCAAGATCCTAGTTATGACCCTAACATTAGAACCATAATCCATTTTGGGCCACCTAACATCAAACCAATTTTATCTATGGGGGACTCAATCTTCTATTTCTTGCTTCTATCATGACCCTTCATATCTAACCATTCACCTTTGAATTATCCTATTTCAACAAACTTGCATTTACCAAATTATACCTTCATAGGTGTGTTTAGAAGGGGTTTGGCCTTGTCCTTTACAAACAAGGAACTCACGAGCTACCCATAGTCAAAACTTGAAAAATTCATGAGTTATTTAGCCTTAGGTTCACACCACCAAAAGAACCCACCTCACCAAAACCTATTTCCACCATCGATGAGGATGTATCATATTTAGCAACCCCATCTCCCTCAAAGTTAGAAGATTTTAATATCATCCCATCTAAATTTTTTTAATTAGTGATTCTCCTACCATCAACACCATCCAACATTAGGATGATGATTCCATTCTCACCTACCTTGGTATGGGGGAATCTTATATCTGTAAATCCCTTCCTCTTGAGAACCAAACCATGTTGAATTAAAATACCATTGATATCAACTTGGGTACTCAGGATAACCCTTTAATTGTCAAGATCAAATAATCTTTAAATTTTCTAGAATAATAGGATTACCCTTCATTTTTTATTGAGGCATAACAATTTCTTGGTCCTATCAAGATATAACTAGAATTGACCCTTCTACCACTCTCCATAACATTTTCACCCATCTTGATGCTAAGCTCATTCTTCAAAAACTTCACAGGATGCACCCTTGCATCACACTTCTAGTCAAAGATTAACTTCAATGCCTCTTATCCATTGACTTCATCTAACCCATTGATTATCCCCAATGGGTTTCTAACATTATTCCTATTAACAACCCACAGGGGGACTTCACCTTTGTATCAAATTTTGTGATCTCAACCTTGCTTATCCAAAGGATGAATTTCCTTTACCTAGCATTAACTAACTTTTTGATCTTAGAGCTGGCCATGAGATGTCATTTCTCATGGATGGTTTTCTAGGATAGAATAAAATCTTGATTGCTCACAAAGATAAACATAAAACCTATTTTATAACCCCATAGGGAACTTTTTGCTATAGAGTCATGCCCTTCATTTTAAATAATGATGGTGTAACCTACTAGTGTGCCATGACCTACATCTTCCATGACCTTATCCATAAAATCATTGAAGACTATGTTAATAATCTCCTTGGGAAATTAAAATATCATAAAGATCACCCAGATGTTCTCAAAATCATCTATGAACACCTTATCTATTTCAATGTCAGACTTAACCCAAAAAAATGTATTTTTGGGTCCTTTATATAAAGCCCCTTGGCTTCATTGTCTTCCTTCAAGGAATCAAAGTAGACCCTGCCAAAGTTAGTTCAATTTTGGAAATGCCACCTTAAACCCACTTTAATCAACTCTATAGCTTGTAAGGGAAGATTTAATCAATCTGATGATTCATCTCTCAATTATCAGATAGATGTTAACCTTTTCACCACCTACTTAAGAAAGACACATGTTTCAAATTGACTAAATACTACCAACAAGACTTTGATTCACTCAAACAATACCTTCTTTATCCACCTATTTTGACATATCCTAAAGATGTCTACTATATAAGTCAAACACTTATATATTATGAGACTTGATATTCCTATCTTAAGAAGCTTTGCCTCACCCTCAACTTCATAGATTTCAAACTTTACCATTACCTTCTTAATCATAAAACCTACGTCATCACTAACATTGACCCACTCAAGTACATGCACTCTAAACCATACCAAAACTAGTGTATGGCTATGTGGCTCATGATTTTAGATAAATTTGATCTTGATTTACTTAAAAAAAGTCAATTAAAGGATAATTCATTGTCAAAAAATTGGCTAAAGCCACTCTATCAGATACTTAGCTTATACCTCTTACATTTCTAGATGATTCCATCATGACTCTTTCTTAAGAGGATCCCACCTACCAAATGACCATATTATTTGATGGATCCAAACGCCAATGTGGTGGGGGTGATATTTTTATTTTCATTCCCCTCAATGGTGAACCTCTTCCCCTTTCTTTTAAAATTGACTTTGAGTACACCAATAATGTGGTTAAGTATGAAGCCCTAGTCATAGGTCTCCAAATTGCTCTAGACTTAGGAGTCAAGACAATCAATGTCTTTGGAGATTCCTAACTTGTGATCAACCAAGTCAATAGATCTTAAAAACATAAAAATGATATCCTATTAAAGTACAAACAACTCATAGATATAATCTTATCATCATTCAAGAATCACCTTATCCAGTTAGTTCCATGATCAATTAACAATTTCATAGATATAATGGCTTCCCTCACTTCCCAAATCCCATCTCAACCTTATAAATTTAAAATCTTTGTTACCATCCATAATTTTATCACCCCATATTATATCCATTCTAACATTCCTACTATTTACAATGTAGACACATCTCCATTAGACATTTGGTATGAAGAAACTTTTGATTACCTCAACCTTAGTATCATTCCTTCCAACCTCTCTAGAAATGCTCAAAGAGCTTTTTTTAGAGTACCTTTAATTATACCATACTAGGGGGAATACTTTACAAACATGGATTTCAAGGCCTCCTTCTCCATTTCCTTCATAATCATGAAGCTTCCCATGCCATCAACACATGATAGAATATGTGGAGGAAATTTTAGTGGTTTAGCTGTCACTAAACATATCCTTCACCTTGCCTACTATTGGCCTTCTCTCAACCAATATTGTTTTGATTATGTAAAAGTGTGTTAAGTGTCAACAACACACTAATTTACACCACAATTCAACCCATGGACTACAAGTATCCAAATAATTTTAACCATTCTCACAATGGGGCCTAGATCTTATTGGGGAAATAAATCCTCATTCATCATAACATCACTAGTCCATCATTACCCCCACTAAGTATTTCACCAAGTGGGTGTAATCCACTCCTCTCATCTCTACCAAAGTTGAAAATATTTTTTAATTCATCAACCACCACATCATCTATCATTTTGGTGTTCCTCATAAGATCATCACTAACAATGATAAATATTTTAAGAACAAGAAATTCCAAGGTGTTTATGATGCATTTGACATTAAGTTAAGGTTTCATTCACCTTACAACCTACAAGAAAATGGATAGGTAGAAGTCTCTAACAAAATTTTAACCAAAGTTGTTAGTGCTTTAGGTCAAGATTGTCACTTGAACATCCCTTTCACTTTATGAGCCTATCATACTAGTATTCAAACCTCTATGGGTATTACCCCTTTCTTTCTAGTATTTGGAGTAGAGGCAGTCTTACCTCTTGAAGTCTAGATTCCCTCTATTTTCATATCTTTGCATGAGATCATTTCTAAGAGTAACTATCATCAAGAACATCTAGCATGGCTTGAGCTACTTGATGATAATTGACTCACAACACTTAACCATCTTCATGTCTACCAAGAATGAATCAAGTGCACCTATAAAAAATACCTAAAGGAATGCAAATTTAATATCAGAGATCTTGTCTTAAAGGAAAACCAACATGTAACCAATATGGAGAAAAGAAAAAGAGGCAAATTTTCTTTCAATTGGCTTGGATCCTACACCATCACCCATAAATATGGATCAGGAGCTTATCATTTGTCCTCTCTCAAAAGCAAACCATAACTTTAGCCTCTCAATGCTTCTCATTTGTATCCTTTCTTTTTTTTTTAAGTATCAAACTCACCTTACTATCTAACATAAGCTCATCCCTTGATTTATGATATTTTCACCTTTACCTACCTATCCCTCTCCCTTTAAGGACAACTGATTATAACATAGAACCATGTGATTAATTTTCATATTTATAGCATAATCCTAAATATGAGTATCATGGCTCTACACATAACATGGTTCTCATGGATACTTTTCATCTCTAATTAGATGGAATCCCATTATCCTTTATTCCTCACACCATTCCTTACATCTACCATTAACCTCTTTGTGCTAAAAGTTTTGCCCTCATAAAGGTAAACCTCTAAGCCTAAATAGAATTTTTGATGTCTAAAATTAAAAATCAATAAAAATTTGGGATACCAAAATATTATTTGGGTCACATATTTCTAGCATTTAAGACTAGTCCCTTGAAGGACAAATACACAAAACCAAATTGCTTAAAAGATAGACTGATCACTTGAAGGATAGCTACCAAACAAACAAACCCAAAATTATACCACTCCCTTGAAGGATGGATAAGTCAAATATTGTTAAAAAAAATCATTTGAAGCTTCTTACATTGATCAAACTCAAAAACTATCAAAAATAAAATCAATAAACAAAAGACTCTATGTCAAAATTAGCTATAGCAAGAAAGTTGCAATCAACTTTCATATCTAGCATTACTAGACTTCTCACATTGATAAGTCTACAACTAGAATTAATACATGGAATTGTCTATTATGGTTCTTAGGTCACCTATAAAAGGGGAAAAATAACCCACATAACGTTACCCTACCTATTACCCATTTTCCTTTATACTCATATTTACCTACCTCCCCTTTATACCATCTTTTAATCAGGGGATTTTGAGATTACTTGACATAATGTGATCAAGACACCTTTTTATCAAGTAAAGCATGCTAATGCAAATCATATGAAAGTTTTAGTTTCTTTAAGATAATCTAACTTTGGGTTTTTTTAGGTTCATACCAATAAAAAAACATCATGCTCTTTTTTAACCTTTTAGTATTGGTTTATGTAGACATCCATCTCATAATTCTCATCTATTTTTCCTACATTTAGTTTTTTTTATCTAACTTAGTTTATGTATTTTCATTACATACTCAACCATAATCACATTACATCTCCATGATCATGAACAACAAACATCAATGATGAACACAACATTGTGAACTATATCCCTAAACCACATCACATATAAATCTATGATCAAAACATCATAAATCACATCACACATCATTTCTCTATCTATTCTATCATCCTATCAATCTATCATGAAAACATCACATGAAAATAAATCATATCATAAATAACCATAATTAAACCATTCATCATCATATCCATAAACAAAATTAGTGATCAAAAATCATACTCATCTATCTATCTATGTACTATCCTATCCATTTACCATAAACATCATAATAATTCATATTATAACATCAAATCATAAAACCAAATCAACACAACTATAAACAAAACCACCATAATCATAACATTATATAACATCAAACCATAAACCATAACATAACCCTAAGCATCACATCAAAACATGAAACCATTAACATACATCATATATAATTTATATATATATATATATATATATATATATTCACAAACATAATCATATACATCATGTCAATCAAATAAATATACATGTAAAAATGTATGAAACCTCTCTCTCATATATGTATCATATCATTGGCACATAGGCCAGTGTCAAAATCAAAACATATACATCATATAATTAGGCATTTAGAGCACCAGTACCACTAGCCCCTCCTCCCCCTCCACCTACACTAGCATCTAGTACCAGTCCCCCTAATCCACCTACCTACCCCACTATCTCATAGTACCTTTAGCTAGACCACCTACTAAGTTGGCCATGCACTCTCCATAAATCAACTTTTGTGAACACTGTAATAACACTATCACATCATTATATCTCAACTCCTCAACTATATATAAGTACCATGTCATCATAATTTTATCATATTGTCCTCTCACTAGTGATACCACCACTCTTGCCCTCTATCTCAAAGTATCTCTCTTGGGTCACTAAAATAAGAGAGATCCTCACCTGATCTTGCTCTCCTATCAAGGTGGTAGCTTGTCCCTATAAAATAATGATTTGGCCCTATAGAGTTTCCACCTATCCCTATAACCTTATGATCTAAGCCTATGCCACTACTAGCACTACATGTTCCTACCCATCTTGACCACCACCCTATATCAGTACCCCAGTGGGATACACATCTATGGCCTATTGACCCTCATCACCCTACCCAAAATTAGCTACTACATATAGGCCTTAATACCATGTCACATATCCATCAACAAAACTAGAATCATCAATCATTTCTCTAGCTGATAGATCCTCATGGTCTAGTACTATATCTTGTGCCTATGGTTCCAAAAGTAAAAACTTTTCATCCTTTTTCTTGTAACTTTGAAGAGTCAAAATATACTACACAAAACCAAACTACCACTAAACGTGATCAAAAGGGATAAACTTTGTCTCCCCCTCTCTCTTCCCATATATCCATTGTTATCTCTATAGTGATAGGGTGTGGAAATTATACTGGGCCCATCTAAGCCAACCCACATATGGGATCCACATTATGTCACCCATAACTAGACCCTCCAAGGCATCTCAAAACCAATCTATGTCTTTAGCACCACCTCCAACACCTATCAACACATAATCCCTTCTCCATCACAAAAAAACAATTATGAAATGTACTTAGGTGTATCCATCCCATGGGAAACCTAGTGGCCTCAACACCCTAATGTGCTCATATACCTAATAATCGAGCATAAAACCAAGACTAATATGATATCATCTATGAGCTTAGAACCCTAGAGCTCCTTATAAATCTAAACTAACAAAATAAAAGCCCACATGAACATTATCCTACCTAGCAGCATCTCTACCAATACTCGTAATAGTAGATAGGGAAATTGACCACTAATTAAATCAGACAATGTAAAATAGGACACCACCATCATCATCATGGTCATCAAACATCAATACTATAGATCCCTCTGGTATAAAGGCCTATAGCTGAATCCATTAGAATGTCACTTGCTATGGACCCAATCTTCACCATATATTAGTTCCATATGGTCATCCCTCTCCTCACTCTTAATATGGTAAATCAGCTCCCCTCGAATAGGCAAACATGTAATCCTATGAACATCTTCTATGAGGATGATAATCTCTCTAGTTACTAACAAAAATGTGTTCATGGTTGGGTCCCATCTCTCGATGAGAGCCATGATCATAGCCACATCCCATGATAGGAACTGATAATGAACCATGGCCCCAAGGTTGGCCTCTTCCATGTGGTTCCACTCATCTATAGTCATCCCATCATAGATCTCTACAAATATCCTTGAGACTTGATCCCTCATCTAGATATGGTCTTGTGCCTATTAAACAACCACATTAGTACATACACTTAGTTTTCCAAATTGAGCTCATTACCAACCTACACCAACCTTTTTTAACCTATTCAAAATTAACAACACAAATGCATCTACAACATTACCTCTAGTATTTAAACAAAACATCTACCCTTACCCATAAAGTTCTCACAACTCTACCCAACAAATATTTCACAACATCAATCCTACTCAATAATTACCCTATCATAACCTATCAAATAATACCTAACTCTATCTATCAACCATAAAATTAAGCTATCAACTCCATACATTATTCCTATTTGACCATTTACCTATTCTAAACTTACATTTGACACCTAAATTAACCTATATACCTTTTCACAAACATTTTAAACCATTTTCATCTACACCTTTTTAAAACCAACCTTCCCTAAAACACCTGACCATCAATGGTTCATCTAATCATCGATGGTCTAGTGACCCATTTTGCCTCAGTGTTCAACCATTGATGGTTGACTTGACCATCAACGGTTAGGTCAAACCACTGATGGTCACTATGTGTGACCACCAGTGGCAAAACCCTCAATCCTACCTTACCAAAAACAACACTAAAATTAACAAAAATAATAAGATAAACTACTTAAAAATATCCAATAGCCCACCCCTAACTTAAATCCTCTTTAAAAATCAAAATTCATCCATTACATTTTTTAATTTTCCCCCTAACCTAAACTAGGGAAAACTCCCCGAAACCCAATTTCCAAACAATAACAAAATAACTAAACTAGCAACATAACTTAATCAATTAAACTACAAATTTAATACACCTCCTACCTCATTCCTCAATCACTATCAAGGTCAGATTATAAATCTTAGTGATTAGTCATTCCCTCATCCACCCTACATCATTATTCCCCACTAATCACCTTAGCAATTGAACTCAACAAATCATAAACTTCTACCTCAGCTAACACACTTACTCAAACAATCTCCCAGCTAAATGCCAAAATAGCAAATCACTAGAGCATGGACCACATAGAGTCATATTTTCAAAAGTGAAAATGAAATTTCATTTTCACTTTTTATATTATGAATTTTTAAGGTTTCCCCTTGACCATCAATGGTTAGGGTGACTGTCGATGGTTAACCTTGGAAATCATGATCATCGACAGTCAGGGTCCCACACTTTTTTGTTTTGAGGAACTTAACCTAAGTGCTAAAATTTTGGAGATCACCTAATCTCCCCCATACCAAAACTTGAACATTTTGGAGATTAAACTTATCCAAACAAACCATTAAACCATATCCACCTCAACATAGGCCATTTTTGACCTGAATATTCACATATTTTGTGATGACCTTGCATTGGTCTTTTTTATTACACTAATCATTTTTGCCATGTTGACCAATTAAATTTTGCACCACCTCATGCTCAACTAGGAAATTTGTGTTTTTCAATGGAGCACTTCCTACCTTAGATACCTATGAAAACAATAACACTATCTAAGAGACTTATAGAGTAACCCAATCAGCTATGACCAATATTGTAGTCCAGTTACCCTATCACTTATTCTTCTAAAACTGACCATATTTTTAGCAACATTAGCAATGTTTAGTCTATGTATGACTTTGGATATCATACTTAGTCACATTTTATGTTCATTTTTAATGTTTCAAATACCCAACCCCTTTATCACCACATATTAGCTCATAATCAACCACTTATCAAACCTTGAATTGATTTCAGTTTCACTTCATTGACACTCAGTTTGAGGGGGAACACCTCCTCCCATATTCAAGGCAATCAAACCTTTGACCAAAACTCTATTTTTATTTTATATCTTGTTAATCTAAATTCACATAACAAAAAGGGGAAAATTTTATTCACTAAAAAAATACACATGATAGTTCTACTTGTTAAAATGCCTTAGGACCCCTATCAGACCTTGAGACTAGTTAACCACGTAGTTAACTAAAATCATCAACTTATTGAATTAACATTTAATCAAACCTTTTAATCCCTTTTTTAACCTTTATATCCTTAGATAATTGACCATCAATGGTCCACTTAACCATCGATGGTTAGCCTAACCATCAACAATTAGGTCCTCACCTTTTCACCTTCTCAACACATCACCAACTATGTGAAAGATAATGAGGTACAATTTAATATGTTTGCCTTCTATGGTGCTAATAAACTTCTAAGCATCATGATCAAAAACCTCACTCTCTATGGAACTTTCCATCCTCCATCTCTCTTTTCCTATAAAAGGAGTGGAATAGGAGGTGAAATAGATCCGTGTTCAAGATGTCAAATCTTCTTGCATATAGGTATTCCAATCTTCCAACATCTAATCTTCCTTCAGTAACCTAACATCAATAAAAGAGACTCAAACCTCTATTTAATTTTATTTTGAGGCCAAAGTATTATTACTCTAGTGAAATTACTTTAGCCTTCAACCATCAACCAACTAGCAAGCAAGCTATATGTATATCAATAATTTAGCATTGTTATGTTGGAGTTATAACCCCCTAAACCTAATCAAACATGTCTACACATTTTTCCCTCTCTATTATATCCTTAACAAAACCCTCCTCTAATCATTCACTCATTCTACAACCTCTATTTTAGTGACCTTCATACACACACATGCAATCACTGATGGTTATCATAACCACTGATGGTCACTCCCAACCATTGATGGTTAGCTTAAACACTAATGATTCATCCAATTACTGATAGTCATTTTGGTAGAAAATAATAAAAATTTAATTTTATCCCCTTAACCCTAATAAACATAACTTTTTATGTCTTACCTATCCACAGACTCTTTTCTAATTTTTTGAACTTGAATTCACCCATCTTGGCATGAGTATTGATAATATATTACTATATTTAGTCATTTAATTTAACAATAATTCTACTTTCTTCTTCTATTGTATTTTATTTATCTTATACAAGTACTTTACTTTGTCATTTCCAACTTGATTTTTATAAATAGTGGATTGACAACCTTCTAGCAAGCATATGCTTTTTGGTTCTAGCTCACACTAGGCAGTTCACTTAACTATCTTGCTAACAACCCCTTTTATTAGTGTGTTCTTATTTGTAGGACATTCCTTCTTATCTAAAGAGGAGTTCTCCATCTTCATCTAGATTACATGTGCATCATCAACTAGGTATTTCTACCACACCCTTATTACTAGTTTCTTATCTTCTTTCAAAATTAAGAAATAAGCAAAAAATAAGAGAAACATATTTATTTACATCTTATTTGACATAATGATCATACTCATATGTATTATCAGTTACCTCCTCATCTAAAGAGGGTTTATAAATAGTTCCATTACAAGTATAATTTGGTAGGTTTGGGCTTAAGATATTCACATTAGAATAAGTTTGAATGTTTGAAATTTGGTTGTATTTAGAATGTGATTTTGATTGAAATAGGACCAAATGCTTAAAAGTAACCAATCTTGGTTGCATCAAAGTGAACATCAAAGGAGGAATGGCTCAATCAAAGGTACACCAATGTGAATGGTTTTAGCAAGACATGTACATGTACCAATTTTTTCTAGGTATATAAAATGTTCTCAAATGCTCAATATTTAGATTTTGAAGTTGTTAAAACTTAGATTTGACTTGGAATGGATTATCTTGTAAACTTGACTTGGTAATGAAGAACAAAACTTAATTTTTTAGAACTTTCAAACTTATAATTCTAATGTATGAACTTTGGATCAAATTTGGTTTTCGAGAATGTTTGACCAAAATTGAACTAGCTACTGATTATATGAAAACAAGAGCTTGACTTTTAACTTTGGAATTAGAATTATAATTGTAATTTAGATTAGGTTTGGAACTAAATGGAAACATAATGGTAATTATTTAACAATAAATTTTATCTTGGTTTTAAAATTGGTTTGAAATAAAAAATTAGAATTTGCTTAGAACTAAAATTTGGTTCAATTTGGACAACCTAATGATGTGGCTTAAACAAGAGTGGTATTTTTTGGATAAGGTTTGAGAAGAAATATAAAAAGGGTAATTTATGGCTCAAAATACAAATAGAGTATTGCCTCTTTGTGTAAGTGTATATAGACTATGTTTTAGATTTTGGCTTTAGAATTGACTTGTTTGTTGGATTTAGTTTTGAATATAAATAGGTTTTTGAAATAATAATCAATCATAAAAACACAAGTATCATAAGGATATTTTAATAATTGACATAGGTTTGAATCCAATCCATTGATCCTTTGATATACTTGCCTTTTAGAGGATTAAAAAATCAAGGGTTCATTAAATAATTAAATGTAATTATGGTGGTGTTTTGATCCCACCCTTCTCTCAAAGGTTCATATGTGTAAGGAAATATTTGAAGGATATTACCTTTTCATCCTTACATTAGCGAGTGTTTCATGGAAAAAAATATCTTATAAATCAATTCAAATCAGGGTATTCATTGGAGGGTCTATCCCCTTTGTAACCACTTCATCTTTTGGATTTAAGTGAAGTGATACCATATTTTTGGATTACTTAATTTTTTACTTGGATTTATAGATTTTCCCTAAAGGGAAAAAATATGTTGAAAAAGAGATTCATGGATTGGGATATTAATAGGGGATACATCCCCTATTGAAGAGACACTAGATTCCTAGATGGTGATGTCTAATGGATTAACATTTGGAGTTAACCCTCTAATTTCATGAAACCATTTATGGGTAATTATGTTAGGCCATAATGACAACTAAAAAAAATTATATCCCCAATTAGATGTAAGATGATGGTATAAATGTTGGGGAATGAAATCCCAATCACCATCTTCTAAGGACCCATGAGAAGGAAATGAAACCCCAGCCACATAACCTAAAAGAAAAAGGAAATGTATCACCATTTTGATTCATAGTAATCACACTAAGGTCAAGAAAAGAGGATACTTGAAGAATCTCTCAAGATAAAAAAAAGTGGCCACATTCAAATTATAGGTTACCCTATCAATGAGAGAGCATACTCATGAAGTAACCACACAACACAAGCAAAACAAGACAAATGCAAGAAAATAAATGACTTTAGGAAAGAATAAGTTCTAATCCCAAATTAAAATTGTACATTATTTTTAAACCCAAATAAAAGTGTTTTGTAAAGGAATATGCTTTGTTTTAAGGTCTAAAATCTTTTTTTTTGGCCAATATCTTGTAATAAAAAATATGTTAGAAATTTCCTAATAATACTTTTGATTGAAAAATAAGTTGAACAGGTTTGTTTAAGTCTTAGATTTTTGCCACAAACCAAATTCATTGTTATGAAAAGAAAATTTGTTGTTTCTTAGGGTGAATTTGTTATTATCTAGGGCAAATTCAATATTTTTAGGACCTACAAGAAAAATAATAAGATAAAGGCCATGAACAATTTCACTATTTACATGTGCATTTTCACTATTTTAGATGATGAATTCACTATTGTTTATGATAATTTAATTATTTTGTAGACTTTAGTAAATAGATAGAGAAAATGATTTTTCTACTTTGATGTGCAATTTCACCATTTTAAGGTGAAATTTCACCACTTTAATGTGCAATTCCACTATTTGAGGACCTACAGGAAAAATTCAAAGGAAACAAAAATGATTTCACTATTTACCTATGTAATTTCATTATTTTTAGGATTGAATTCATTGATATTATGGATAATTTTATTGTTCTCAGCACCTGCATGAAATAGTGAGGCAAATAAAATCAAACAAAAAAATTATGATCTTATGGATGATTTCATTTTTATGAGGGATGATTTCACTAATATGATGTGTATTTTTCTATCGTATAGGCCTATAAAGAACAATAAAAAAAATACTATAAATAATTTTGATAATTTTTAGGATGATGTCACTCTTATGTTTGATTTTTCCATTGTTTAGGATTATTCCATAATTTACCTATGTAAACTCATTATTTTTCAACATGAATTCATTATTTCATAATCTAAATTCGTTACTTTGACATGAGATAAAAAATTAACAATTTTTTGAAGAGGTGAATTAACTTAGAAATTAGGTTAATTCTAGTAATTATAATAAAAAGAATGATTTATAAAAGATTGTTGGGTGCATTGAGTCCTAGTGGGCATGCCATTATATAGAACATGAGTCAAAAGAGGGTTAAATCATTGTTAGTGAATAAATAAAAATAATTTCATGAACATAACACTCTAATCGTATGTACTAGGATTAAGCAAGGTCAAACAAGAGGTTAATCAAGTAGGAAAGCATATAAACAAATTTTACCTTGTCCAAAAAAATTATTCCCCCAGTACCAACCCATATTCTTCCCCAATTTTCCTTGTCTAGAAAAAATATGGGTCATGGCACTTCTATATTGACTACCAAGAACTTAATCACATCACAATCAAAGATAATTTCTTGATCCCTATTCTTGATGAGCTTCATGGTTCTCATTTTTTCTCCAAGTTAGATCTCTATTCTAGATATCACCAGATGTAGCTTCATGAGGATGATATCTCTAAGACATATTTTTCATGCATGATGATGACTGAGTTTCTAGTCATGCCCTTTGGTAGATATCACCAGATGTAGCTTCATGAGGATGATATCCCTAAGACATATTTTTCGTGCATGATGGTGACTGAGTTTCTAGTCATGCCCTTTGGCCTCATTAATACTCTCTCAACATTCCAGGCATTGATAAATAAAATATTCCATCCTTACCTATGGAAATTCATTTTGATCTTCTTGGATGATATCCTCATCTATAGTAAAACATGGTCTAAGAATCTCTAACATCTAGATCTCACACTGCAAATTATCTTTGATCATCATCTTTATAAAAAATAGTCTAAATGTGCTTTTGGCGAGGATGAAATGAAGTATGTTGGTCATATTGTTTCATCCCAAGGGGTTCAGGTGGATCCTAAAAAATAGTTGTAATGACAAATTAACCTCATCCTTAGAGACTCAAGAGTCTCCATGGTTTTTTGGATTTGACTAGATACCATCACAAGTTTTTCAAGGATTATATGAAGATTTTAGCTCTATTGATAGATATGTTGAAAAATAATTATTTTACATGGACACAAGATATTGAGTGTGTATTTGATTAATTAAAATAAACTATGTGTACTACACCTATTATAGCTATGCTATATTTTTCTAAAACCTTCACTATCAAGAGTGATGCTTGTGGAAATGGACTTGGTGTTATTTTTCTCCAAGAAGGATGCCCCATTGCATTCAAAAAAAAATCCCTTTTTAGAAATAATTTAGTATTCTCTACTTATGAGAAGAAAATGATGGCCATTTTGTATGTAGTATAAAAATGGTGGCCATACCTACCAAGGGATCATTTTTGCATCAAAAATAATCACCAAAGTCTAAAATATTTCTTGGAACAATGTGTATCCACCCCATCAAAACAAAAATGGGTCCACAAACACATGATTTATGAATATGAAATCACTTACAAGAAGGGTAAGGCAATATTGTGTTTGATGCTCTATCTCACACATTTATAGACCAAGCTTCCCTTTCAACTATTTCCATGCCTATTCTAAATTGGTTGGATGTTGTATAGTAAGGGTATGTTAATGACTCCTCATTGTCTCAAATAATTTAATACTTGGCCACTAACCCCTCTACATTAATGCATTATTTTTGGGATGGTACTTTTATATGATACAAGGGCCATATGGTACTTCCCTAGAGCATAGATCTTTAGTAGGTTGTATTCTATGAACTCCATATATTTCCATCCATAGGTCACTTTAAGTTTCTCAAAAATTATGAGTAGGAATGATGTAACTTCTTTTGTAAGGGAATGAAAAAGGAAATTCAATAAATGGTGGATAAATGTGATACCTACTAACACAATAAGGGTGAAACAACACTCATTCTTGGGTTGCTCAAAACCTTTCCCATCAATACCAAGATTTGGATAGATATTTCTATGGATTTTATTGAGGGCCTCCCTAAATATGGATGGAAAAGAGTGATATTGGTTGTAGTTGAATGCCTCTCCAAATATAGTCATTTTTGCTCCCTCAGCCATCCCTATACTACCTCCATAGTCGCATAAATTTTATTGGACCAGATTTTCCATCTTCATGGCATTCCTTCTTATATTATATTAGATCATGATGCAACCTTCACTAGACATTTTTGGACAAAACTATTTTGATACACTGATACTGAATTGAAGATGAGTTTCGAGTGTCATCCACAAATGAATGGCCTAACTAAAATTGTCAACAAATACTTGGAAACTTTACTTCATTACTTCACCTTAGAATAACAACATCAATAGGAAAAGTGGATTCCTCTCACTAAATGGTGGTATAATACCTCTTATTAAACTTCAACCAAAATGATCCCATATGAAGTAGTCTATGGTCAAGCACCACTAGTGTTCCTTCCATATACCCCCAGTAGTTCACCAATTCAAG
Source organism: Torreya grandis (assembly GCA_037957365.1). Taxonomy (NCBI): domain Eukaryota; kingdom Viridiplantae; phylum Streptophyta; class Pinopsida; order Cupressales; family Taxaceae; genus Torreya; species Torreya grandis. Next base: position 2,104,962 of record JARHVA010002140.1, read on the forward strand.
TAGTAGACATGATTTTTCAAAATTGGGATTGGATTCTTAGCATCCTATGCGATAATATTCATATTTCACAAAATATAATGAAACAATAGGCTAATCAACATCACTTTGAGTGCACTTTTCAAATAGGTGATATGGTTTTTCTTCATCTACATCTATAAAAAAAATCATCCCTAAAACTCAAATGGAATCATGAGATGGTTCCCAAGTTCTATGGGATATATAAGGTTTTTTAGAATATTGGGTCAATTGATTATAATTTGTACCTCCCACCTTCTTCCTGAGTTCACCCAATGTTTCATGTCTCTTATCTAAAAAATGTTATTGGCATAAACATTAGAGTGAAAACTATTTTACCATAAATTGATAATGAAGGATCCATATTTCTTAATCTAGAGGAAATATTAGGTAGGCAGACATGCCAACTGCATTCCCACTCCATCACATAGGTATTAATTTAATAACACAAAATGTAACTATAAAATGCAACATAGGAATGACTATTTTAGATTCAACACCAATTCTCACATCTGAAGCTTTAAGGATAGTTTTTATCTAAGAGGGGGGGATGTTAAGAACATATGATACCCCTTATTTTCACTTTATTATTATATTAGTTTCTATATATGCATATGGTTTATGATTTAACTTTTATGGGAATATTGGAATATTATTCCTAATTTAGTTAAAGATCTAAGCTAATAAAATTTGTAAATAAATATGAAATAATTGAGTTATTAATTTGTATAATTTGATTGTAACTTAAATTTCTCTAAAAATAGTAATAAGGGAGAGAAACTAAGACTTTGCTAGAAAATGACTGAGATGGTTGTTTTAGAGTCTGGAATTCACTATGTAGGATAGTGACACTATCACAAATCAGAATCTAGCCTTTGTTTATTGATTGGATAGGAGCATAAAAATAAGACAACTTGGGGTTTGGCATTATAGTCTTCTTCCACCACTATTATCTAGGAGACCTAATATTTTTAGGTTTTATTTTTTGTGTCCATGAGACCTTGCTTATGAAGTTTTGACTACTAGATATCTGTGGAATTTCCAATAGAGTAGATTTTTTCTTCAAACCCTAGATTCTATTATTATTTAAACAAATTTGAGAAAGACCATGGTGTTAATGTGTGTAAGATTCACTAAATGTGTATCTACACCCTTTATGTGGACATACTACCTATATATTAATACTCTAAAGAGGGATCAATCCATATGTAGTTCTCCCACATGATGTGCTTTGTGCAATAGTGTGTATGAAGATGAAAAATGTTAAAATGGATGTGTTTAAGGTGGCTAGGGAATGGTTTAAGGATTTGGATAAGCTTATAAATTTATTATCTGGATGTACATAGAGAATATAGAACATTACCTAAGTAGTCTTGCTTGTATTCTTGTTTACTTTGTGATAATTTCTAACCCTTTCTAGATGAACTTTGAATGGGATTTTATAGGGATCTATTAGTCATGGGTTGAATGTACTCACATTAGGCCAAAAATAAGAGGGATAATAACTAAAAATACCTGACCATTAGAGGTAAAAATGCACTTGAATAGGAACATCGAAAGCACACATTAGAAGACCTGATGTTATAATGCAAGTTGGGTGCTATAGTCCTAAGATAATGGGACTTAGGGGATAGATTTGTCATGAAAGCAAGCAAGAGGAACCTATGGGTTGGTTGTCACAAACCACAGTCAAGTTACTAATTTTTATAGTTTATATGACTACATTTTCTTCCTCTTTATAATAGTTATATGGAAAAGTGAAATATGGGATAAAAATAAAATAAAAAGTGTACCTAAACTTACCTGCAAGGGTGAATCTCATGAAGCTATGTGATGTTAGGTGTCCATAGAGAGATCACACTATGAAGTGTGAATCTATAAAAGAAAATAAAGAGTAGATTAGTTCTTACTAGATATGTTATATCTAAAATAATAATGCATAAAGCTAGGTAAGAGAGAGAAGAAGAGAAAGGAATGAATACACCTCATCAAGTATGTAGACTAATATAAAACCTATTTTGATGCTAAGTGATGATGAGTAATTTTGATTAATGTTGGATGATGTTGTACTAACAGTAATATCATGAATAGAGTTGAGAGTTGAATTCTTTGAGAGCAGCTCAAGAATGCAAAGGCTAGCCCTTTGGCTCCATCATCACCCAATAAGTGAAGCTAGGTAGTCATACATGTGCTAATAGATGTTTGGACTATGAGTCCAATCCCTCTAAGTAGGTATCTCAAGAATACAAAGGATAGTTAGTCCTTTGCCTCCATCATTGTCCTGTGAAGTGAAGTTATGAACTAATACCAATATGAAATGTATGTCATATGAGATGGATTCTAAATCCCATGAATATTATGTAATATGAAAATGTTGACATGGATAGCCAAATGTATACTAGAAACTAGGCCACTCTTGGCAACTTGAAAAGATGGAGATTAGGCTTGTATGAAATGTTAAGGTGTGGAGCCTAAAAGCTTCACATATGAGCACATTACCAAAGTTGCAAGTTTACACAGTCACCAGCATCGGTCAGGAGTGACCAACGTCAGTCTGGTGCAGTTGAAGAGATGCTGGTGTCGGTAGAGGATCGGCTGACATCGGTCACAGGCAAGCAGGCAGGAACTGACATCGGTTACCTGTGCATCCAGAATGTTATTTTTGAGGACAGAAGCGAGTGTTTGCATGATGAGTTTAAGTCTTAGTCTTAAGTTCACGTTTCTATTATTAGTAAGATTGTTTTTAGAGCCCTTGTTCAAGAGGCTTAACTGTTGGTTGTAAGTGCATGCTCAAGTCTCCTAATTCTATATGTAGAATTAGATCTTCTTAGCTTAGTGTGATTATTGTATTAGTTCATTGTATGTGAATGTTGAAGAATAGTACAGAGTTGTATCAATCTAGGTTGTTAGAATTAATTATACTTGAGAGAGAGAGCTCTTAAGGGATAGAGATCTAGAGAGAGATCTTGTGCATCTGAGAGAGGTGTGGAAGAAAGAAATTTCTTCAATTGTATTCCTTTTGTAAAGAGTTTAATACAAGTTTTTAGGGTGGTTTCTTGTATCTCTTATTCTTTGCTATTATCTAATTCTAGTTACTTATCTATCTGATTTAATTCCACAGTTTATTGCTTTCATAAGTGTAATCATATTGTTGGTTGATCCCCAACAAGTGGTATCAGAGCCTTAGTTGTAGGTTTAGAGTTTGATATCCAATAATTGGTATCAAAGCTCAGGTTCACTAACAGGTGGTTCAAATCTATGTAGTGTGTATTGATTACAGGTTGCTCACAGGAGTTTTTGCAGGGATTTCTATTTGAGTGGGAGAAGCAATGGCAGATGAAAGTAAATTGAGAATGGAGAAGTTCAATGGCAAAAACTATCGACATTGGAGAATGTAGATAGAGGACTATCTGTATCAGAAGGATCTATACTTACCATTAGGTGAGATTGTAAAGAAGCGCATAGACATGGAGGATGAAGAATGGGAAGTTCTTGACAGAAAGGCTCTAGGGTCTATAAGACTGAGTCTAGCATCTACTGTGATATTTAATTTATCATAGGCAAAAACAATGGTAGAGTTGATGACTACTCTAGCAAATTTATACGAAAAACCCTCAGCTTCTAATAAGGTATATCTTATGAAGCAGCTATTCAATTTGTACATGCAGGAAGGTGGATCTGTATCTAATCACCTGAATGATTTCCATGGTATTGTAAATCAATTAAGTTTAATCAAAATTGTATTTGATGATGAAATAAAAGCTCTTTTAATATTATGTTCTTTGCCTGAAAGCTGGCATAGCTTAGTAATGGTAGTTAGCAACACTGCATCTGCATCAAATATTTTAAAAGTAGAGGATGTTAGTGTTATCTTGAATGAGGAAATTTGCAGGAAAAGCACAGAAGAGACATCTAGGAATGCTTTAAGTTTTGAGAGTAGGGGAAGGCAAAAAGAGAAGAGCAAGAAAGGGAGGTCAAGATCCAAGTCTAAGGGGAAAGGTAGGTCCAAATCCAGAAATGGCAGAAGGCCATAATGCTAGAATTGTGAAAAGATGGGGCACATAAGCAGAGATTGTTGGTCAAAGCCTAAGGAGGACAATCAACATGAAGGAAAAGAAGAAGCAAAGGTTGCAAGTATTGCACAAGATGCTTTAATATTCTCTTTGCATAATAATATAGAATCTTGGGTGTTAGATTCTGGTGCATCTTTTCATGCTACCCCTAATAGGGAATATTTCTGTGACTATATCCATGGAGATTTTGGAATAGTATATCTAGGGGATGATGAACCCTATAAAATTATTGGCAAAGGTAAAGTGTAGCTGAAAAAGCAGAATGGCAACACATGGGTGTTGAGAGAAGTTATACATGTCCCTAGCTTGAAGAGAAATTTGATTTCTACAGGAAAGTTAGGGGATGAGGGTTGTACAGTAACTCTCACAGCAGAATCTTGGAAGGTGACCAAGGGTGCACTTGTTATGGCCAGAGGTAAGAGAGTAGGTACTCTCTATTTGTGTAATTGTGTTACTAAAAATTCTCCTTCTGTATTATCTACTTCAGATGTGGATGCAAAATTGTGGCACTCAAGGCTTGGGCACATGAGTGAGAAGGGCATGTCAATTCTTAAGTCTAAAGGTAAGCTTTTAGATTTGAAAAGCATGGATCTATAATTTTGTGAGCACTGTGTATTTGGAAAATAGAAAAGGGTTAGTTTTCTCAAGACTGGGTCTACAAAGAAGAAACATAAGTTGAAGCTTGTTCACACAAATATGTGGGGACCGGCTCAGGTAGCTTCTATTGGAGGATCACAGTACTATGTTTCATTCATAGATGATGCTACAAGAAAGGTATGGATCTACTGTATTAAGAAGAAATATGATGTATTTGAGACCTTTAAGATTTGGAAAGCTATGGTTGAGAATGAAACAGGGAAAAGATTAAAGTGCCTGAGATCAGACAATGGTGGAGAGTTCTACAGTTATAAGTTCAACTGGTATTGTTACATGCATGGAATCCATAGGCAAAGGATGGTTCCAAGGACACCTTAGTAGAATGGTATTGTTGAAAGGATAAATAGAACAATCATGGAGCGTGCAAGATGTATGAGATTGCATGTTGGTTTGCCCTTAGAGTTTTGGGCAAAAGCTGTCGACACTGCAGTGTACTTGATTAATAGAGGACCCTCTATAGCTCTAGATGGTGGAATTCCAGAAGAGGCTTGGATAGGTAAAAAAGGTAGATCTCTCTTTTCTTAAAGTTTTTTAGTTGTGAAGCATTTGTGCACGTAGATAAGGAAAATAGAAAGAAGCTCGATGATAAGTCTATGAGGTGCACATTTATTGGCTATGGCTCAGATGATTTTGGTTTCAGATTTTGGAATCTAGGAACTAACAAGGTAATTAGGAGTCGTGACATTGTTTTCAATGAAAAAGTGATGTATAGTGATCAGCTGAAGAAGCTGAATCAATCCAGGTAGAGCAATAGTGAATTGGATGAGATGACGATCCAAAATGAGCTCACGGGAAAAAGAAATAATCACTTGCAGGAAAACATAGAGACTGATGTCAGTAGTATAGGAATCGGCAGAACAGAAACCGATGTCGGTCATACAGAGACCGATGTTGGTAGGATAGGCACCGACATCAGTTAGGAAGAACCGGTGTTGGCCAGTAATAGGTCTAGAGGTGACCGAGGTCGGTTACTGTCAGAGAATTTGCGTGGACAGCGTGTTGTGAACGAGTCTCAGACACCCATCAGGAGGTCTGAAAGGGTAAGTAAGCCTCCAATTAGATATTCTCCTTCATTATACTATTTATTGCTAACTAATGGTGGAGAACCAGAGAGTTTTGAAGAAGCAATATAGGTGGAGTCCAAGAGTCAGTGGGAGCGCGGCATGGTTGAGGAGATGGAGTCCTTAAGAGAGAACCAAACATGGGATTTGGTTGAATTACCAGTTGGTAAGAGGACACTGAAGAACAGATGGACCTATAGGTTGAAGGAAGGTGAGAATGGATAGATGAGATATAAGGCTAGATTGGTGGTGAAAGGATTTGCACAAAAGCCAGGTATTGATTTTGGTGAGATTTTTTCTCCTATTGTTAAAATGACTTCTATACGAATTGTACTATCTTTGGTTGCTATTGAGGACATGCATCTTGAGCAGCTAGATGTTAAGACAGCGTTTCTTCATGGAGATTTGGATGAGGAAATTTATATGGAATAGCTGGAAGGATTTGAGGTCAAAGGTAAGGAGAAGTTAGTGTGTAGATTGAAGAAAAGCTTGTATGGCCTCAAGCAAGCTCCTAGACAGTGATATTTGAAATTTGACAGGTTTATGACTGAGCATGGCTATAGTAGGTGTCAATCTGACCATTATGTGTATTTTAAGAGATTGGATAATGGTAGATATATTATTCTATTGTTGTATGTAGATGATATGCTGGTTGCAGGATCACACATGCATGATATCTCTGAGCTTAAGGTGAAATTAGCTCAAATGTTTGCTATGAAGGATTTGGGAGCAGCAAAGAAAATCCTTGGCATGAGCATTAAGAGAGACAGGAAAAATCATAGGTTGATATTGTCTCAAGAGGATTATGTGGATAAGGTGTTGAAATAGTTCAATATGCAGGATGCTAAACCGGTAAGCACACCTTTGGCTGGACATTTTAAGTTGAGTAAAGAACAATGTCCTAATTCACATGATGAGGTAGAGTACATGAGTAAGGTTCCATATTCTTTTGCAATAGGGAGTTTGATGTATGCAATGGTGTGTACTAGACCAGATATTGCCCAAGCAGTGGGAGTTTTAAGTAAGTATATGGCCAATCTAGGTAAGGAACATTGGAAAGCAGTTCAGTGGATCCTTAGATATCTGAGAGGAACCAACAGTAGGCACTTGTGTTATGGAGGTTCAGATACTTCTCTACATGGTTATGTAGATTCAGATATGGTAGGTGATTTGGATGGTAGGAGGAGCACTACAGGTTATGTTTTCACTGTAGGTGGAACGGCGGTTAGCTGGATATCTAAGTTGCAGAAGGTTGTTGCCTTGTCAACTACAGAAGCAAAGTATATTGCAGCCACAGAAGCTAGCAAAGAGATGATATGGATGACACGGTTCATGGAAGAGCTTGGAAGGGAGCATGGGAGTTGCAGATTGTTTAGTGACAGTCAGAGTGCAATCCATTTGGTTAAGAATTCAGTGTTTTATTCAATAACCAAGCACATACAACTAAGGTACCACTTCATATGACAAGTATTGGAAGATGGTGATTTGAAGCTGGAGAAGATCCATACAGATAGGAATCTTGCTGATATGTTAACCAAGCTAGTTACAAAGGAGAAGTTGAATCTTCATTCAACTTCTGTTGGTCTTCATGATTGAGTTGAAGATGGAGGAGCTAGAAGATGTTGCTGTATAGGTACTGGTGTAGCTGTTTATCTCCAAGTGGGAGATTGTTAAGGTGTGGAGCCTAAAAGCTTCACATATGAGCACATTACCAAAGTTGCAAGTTTACATAGTCACTGGCATCGGTTAGGAGTGACCGACGTCGGTCTAGTGCAGTTGAAGAGACTCCGACGTCGGCAGAGGATCAGCTGACATCGGTCACAGGCAAGTAGGTAGGAACTGGCATCAGTTACGTGTGCATCCAGAATGCTATTTTCGAGGACATAAGCGAGTGTTTGCATGATGAGTTTAAGTCTTAGTCTTAAGTTTGCATTTTTATTATTAGTAAGATTGTTTTTAGAGCCCTTGTTTAAGAGGCTTAACTATTGGTTATAAGTGCATGCTCAAGTCTCCTAATTCTATATGTAGAATTAGATCTTCTTAGCTTAGTGTGATTATTGTAGTAGTTCATTGTATGTGAATGTTGAAGAACAATACAGAGTTATATCAATCCAGGTTGTTGGAATTGATTGTACTTGAGAGAGAGAGCTCTTAAGGGATAGAGATCTAGAGAGAGATCTTGTGCATCTGAGAGAGGTGTGGAAGAAATATATTTCTTCAATTGTATTCCTTTTGTAAAGAGTTTAATACAAGTTTTCAGGGTGGTTTCTTGTATCTCTTGTTCTTTGCTATTATCTAATTCTAGTTACTTATCTATCTGATTTAATTCCATGGTTTATTGCTTTCATAAGTGTAATCATATTGTTGGTTAATCCCCAACATGAAATCCACTTCAAAACTAGGCACTAGTCTTATATGAAATCCATTCCAAAAGGTGGAGTTTAGGCTTATATAAAGTCCACTCCAAAAATGATGCCAACCACCTATAGATGAAATAAGGAATGTAACTATTATGAATATTTGGGTAATATGCTAAACACAAAAGGAAAAAAAAAAAGACAAATATGCCATGCACATTGCCCCCAATCATTGGTGTCTAAAACATGGATTTTTATTTGAAAGTTATACCAACTACTATATCTAAAAATGGAAGCTAGAGATATTATGTCATGCATGATGACCCTATATTTATATTTTTTTAATCAAAAGTGTACTAAAAACTATTCATTTTGAATTAGTTTAACTATGCAAAATAATATCTAAACTAACTTTTTTCCTACTTTTGGAAAGTTTGGTTTTTCTACTATTTAGATAGGAGTACCAAAAATGGAAACTAGAGGGCCTGATGCTATATTCCAATATTTGCACTATTGTCTTGGGCTAAACTTAATGACTATTCTAAAATGTTCACTATCTACGTGGTTTGTTCTAGGTATTCTAAAAGCTACTTTTTTTATCATTAAGAGCTTTGATATCTATGATAAAACCCCTATTTATTTCCCCCTCTTCTGATGGATTAAAAAAAAATATCCCTGTAAGTGTGTTATATTGTAAAGATACATTATATAGCAATGATAGTCACCAAGACATCTCAATGATATATAATGGTTTATAATGAGAGATTGTTAGATTAACAAGTGTATGCCTAGATAGATATAATAATGTAATAGCATGTACAATGTACTGGACTAGAACTAGAAGTATGGTTAGTTTTTAGTTGTTAGTTGTCATAGAGGGATGGAGAATGATGTCCATCATGGCATCCAATAAATCAAGATAATACATGATTTGGATCGTGGCATTGTAAATAATTGAAAAGAAATCAAGCAATAAGCACATAAATCAAGAAGAAATAAGTATAAAAGAGTGTCCAAGGGGCCAAACAATCAAGGAACATGGGTATATGTCACTCAAACTAGAAAGAAATAATATAGGCATGTTCAAATGCCACATACACATACAATTGAAATAAGTAAGGTTGGCACAAGCACCATATGCACATAGAGGAGTATAAGAAAAGGACATTGGTAAATGTCCTAAGGCACACCCATGAATAGAATTAAAGGACATTATCAAATTTCCTAAGGCACATACAAGAGACACACAAGAAGTGTAAAATGTAATCACGTCTAGCTACATAAAGTAAGAAATGAAACCATGTAAATACTAAAAATTACAATCACATCTAACTAATCAAAGCAAGAGGTGAAACTATGCAAGACATGGAATACAAGAATAGGTATATGATAATAGATAAATAAGTGTTATATACTAGTGAGTATCGATAGATTAATTTGTGTAAGATAGTAAAAAATGTACATCAACATGATAACTAGAGTGTGTGGTGTAGGAATGACATAACTTGGATGGTGTAGTCATGTAGAAGATGCCCTTAGGGGAGAGATATATCAATGTGTGTCTTGAATGTATAAGTAGGATGCCCCCTCAATGGGTAGAGTGAAGTGATCAAGGATTTGGAAGTCACTGCATACACTCAAAAAAGATCAAGTGAAGCATGGTAATGTAGATAATCGATAAACAAGAGCATAGAACAACAAATGTAATTTTAGAATGATAGTAACAATGTAAATCATGGATGATTCATACAATTGAAATGTTTTTGAATTTTTGAATTATTTGAATGTTTTTGAATTTTGTATTATTTGAGTGTTTTTTGGAGTTTTGAATGTGAGATATATATAATAAATCATACGAAGACTATGTATAAGAAATTTTTAAAAAACTATGTATAATCAATCATTAGGAGACTATATACAAGCATGCAAAAGAAACTATGTACAAGTAATTACAAAAAAACTATGTACATGAATATGAACAATGAAATATCTACATAATGACATAAAAGACTAGGTTAGAGGGGGTAAGGGTCCAAAGATAGAGCTCACTGGGGATGGAGATGGAGGAAGGGATCATGCACATCATAAAATGTCTCAAGATCATCATCATAAGTATCATCATATGTTGTGTACATGGTGTCATCCTATTGAAGGAAAATTTTAGGTTTCTCTAGTGGTGAAGATGTGGATTCTCCTATGGGATGTTTAGCTCTAGTATTAGATTGCTTTAGTGGAAGTGGTGAAGTTGGTGATGGTAGTGAAATAATATAAATAATACCATGAACCTATATTTTATCTAATCTCTACTATAAATTTCTACATGAATTTGTATCATGGCCTATGATTATATGAAAATGAAAAATTGGGTGACCATCTTGTTGTGATAATATGCTAATAGATCTATGTCACATTGTAGGTAATGTTATTAATCCATGATCAAGTAAAATATGTAACATAATCTATGGTTGATGTTGTGTGCTTCCTGATTGAATTTGAATGACTAGATTTATATCCAAAGAGGTAGCCTTGTGAATTATATGTGATGAGTGATTTGTCTGTCGCCACAAATGTGGAATATATCCTGTGAATGTAGTGTGAGATGATAAGAGTGATGTAGGATGTGTGATGAGAGTTATAAAGCCATCTCAATACTATCTTGGGCCTACTAATGTAAATCTCAATCCACACAAATAGTCATATGTGATTTTGGGTGTCATATCATCATTTAAATAAGCTTAAGAATCTATATCAACATTATGTACATATGGTAACTTAGAATTTACCATAAGGGGTAACTATGATATGGGAGTCTCATCAACTATAGTAGTAAAAGATAATAATTTTTTGAGGGTATTTGTAATTGTATCTATAGAATCATTTAGTACTAGTGGAACTATTATCGATCAATGTATAATTGTAACACGTGTAGGAATCATGATTGATGGAGTAGCTAGAATGGTTGAGGCTGTTATGACTAGTTGAATATTTAAAGCTGAGGACACAACTATAAGTGGAGGAGTGTGAGAAGTGTTAATCTCTCCAACCTCATATGTATGTATCTGATCAAGAGAAATGCAATGAGGTGATGGCTAAACTATGATATGATGTGTCTCTTCTAGAAAAATAGTCAAAGATATTTCTATAATTTGATAATATTTGAATGGTTGGTTATCTATTGGACATATGTATGGGTATCCTTCATAGATAAACTTAAAAAATTGATGAAGAGTAGAAGGAAATTCCCCCATATCATGTATCCAAGGTCATCTAAGTAAAATATTATAGTAAAGAGGACCTAGCATAACCTAGAACTGTGTAGAGAGGGTTTTGGGTTCTACCATAATATCCAAAGTAATGGTGCCCAATGTATATCATGGTATATCATCAAACCTTCTAATATTATTATATGATTTTTACATGGATACCATATCTATTCCCATGGTCTGTAATAATATAATATTACATATATTTAGTTTGGAACGACTATCAACTAGAACTCTCTTAACTACACTGGTTTTGACTTGAGCTTGTATGAATAATGGTAAAGTTTGATCAATAACTATCTGAGATGGAATGTGATCATGATAAAAAGTAATAACATATTCTAAATTTTTTAGCATGTTGACCACTAATGTAAAATAAGAAGGCTTTAAATCAATGGACAAAAAAATTCTGAGTGAGTGCCTGATAGAGAATGTCCTTGAGCAAATTAGCTTTCTAGAGTCGTTCTAACATGGAAATCTTAGTTAGTGTGTTTCTCAATTATTTAATAATATCATAATCCTTGTGTGGATCTACCTATGTGTGTGGGGTGGACCTAGGATGGGAAGGAATAAGAGGGTGGAAGGGATCTTGACTAGGTGGAGGAGGCATGGTGGAACCTCAAGTAACATCTTTAACCACATTTTCTACTATCTATGTAGGACTAGTAGTAACTACAGCAAGAGAGTGAAGATAATCAATATGTCAAGGTGGTGGAGAGACAAAGGGTATCAATTAGGCTCTCTAGTGATGGGTAGTGACTTGGGGAAGAGTAAAATGGACCATGCAACATGACTCGACATATGATAGAGGCTTCAAGGGAGGTGATGCAAAAGGTATCTTAATATGTTTAATAATAACTTTCTTAACATTATCCCATATTATGAAAAATAAGCATGAAATGCAAAGAATAAATCTTTGTATTAACATATGATAAACTTCATCATTCATGTACATGATAGGACCAAGTATGGTCTCCTTATTATTTGCAAAAAATGTAAGAAATATTTGGAAACAAGTGAGATCTATTTTTGCTTTGATGTGCAATTCTAGTTTAGATATAAAGTGATACCTTTAGAAGTAAAGGTACCTAGTATATGAAACTAGGGTTTGAAATATGATTATTTTGAAAATTACTATGAAAATTTGAAATTTAAAGTGATTTTTTGATTTTAATATGCTAGTAAAAAATCATAAAATTATAGGAAAAATACTGGGAAAATAGTGGGACCTAGTATGGGCAACTAGGGTTTAAAAGATGATTATTTTGAAAATTAATATGAATTTTTTTAATTTAAATGAATTTATGATTTTAATATGCTATTAAAAAATTGAAAAATTATAGTTAAAATACTAGGAAAATAACGGGACCTAGTATGGGCAACTACAGTTTGCAAAAAAATTATTTTAAAATTACTATGAAATTTTAATGTTAAATTTTGATTTTATTATGCAAGTAAAAAATTAAAAAAATATAAGAAAAATTAGTAAGAAATTTACCTTAGGGTTTTTATGTGTAAATTAAGTATGTTAGATTTACCAAATGATTTAATAATTATGGGAATATTGGAGTATTATTCTTAATTTAGTTAAAGATATGAGCTATTTAAATCAGTAAATAAATATGCAATAATTAAGATAATGATTTTTATAATTTAAATATAACTTGAATCTTTCTAAAAATAGTAATAAGGGAGATTAAATAAGACTTAGCTAGAAACTAACTGAGATGGATGTTTCAAAGTCTATAATTGACTATGTAGGATAGGGACACTATCATAAGTCAGGATCTAGCCTTCATTTATTGATTAGATGGGAGCACCAAAATAGGACACTTTAGGGTCTAGAACTATAATCCTCTTTTTCCATTGTTGTCCACGAGGCCTAATTTTTTTGGGGTTTGTTCACTTTGTCTATGTGACCCTACTTGTGAAGTTTTGATTACTAGATGTTCATGGAACTCCCAATAGAGCAAATTTTATCTTCAAACCCTAGAATCCATTATGCTTTGACCAAACTTGAGAAAAGGGGGGTTAGTGTGTGTAAGATTCACTAAACATGTATCCACACCCCTTATGTAGGCACATTACCTACTTAAAAATATTCTAAAGAGGGATCAAGCCATATGTAGTTCTCCCACTTGATGTGTTTTGTGCAATAGTGTGTATGAAGATGCAAAATGTAAAACTTGATGTATTTGAAGTGGCTAGGGACTGGTGTAAGGATTGGGATAAGCATTTAAATGTATTGGCTAGCTATATGTAGAGAATAGAGAAGACTACCTTAGTCGTCTTTCTTGTATTCTTGTTTGCTTTATGATAATTGCCAACCCTTTCTAAATAAACTTTGAATGAGATTCTATAGGGATCTATTGATCATGGGTTTAATTTTCTCATATTAGGCAGATAAGAAGAGGGATAAGAACTAGAAGGAACTAACCATTGGAGGTAAAAATACACTTAGATAAGAGCACCAAAAGCAGACACTAGAGGGATTGACAATATAGTCTAAGTTGGGTGCTATAGTCCTAAGCTAACGGGACCAGGGGGGATAGATTTGTCATGGAAAGAGTAGTCTAGATAAGTTGGGATCATGTCTAAAAGGCTACAAAAGACTACGAATCAGTGAAAAGATGCCTATGAGGGTCATGAAAGCAAGCAAGAGGGACCTATGGGTTGGGTGTCAAAAGCCACAATCAAGTTACCATTTTTTGAATTTTATATGACTAAACATTGTAAGTCATTCCGTGAGTATTTTTTTTAATCCCACATTCATGGGAAGTAGTATTTACTTAGATTAGACCTAGTATATAAGTAAATTTTTAGGTCAATAAAGGCATCCATGAATTTATTATATTAAGTTTGCTCAAAGGAGGTTTCCCCTCTCGAAATGGCCTATGATCAATAAAATCCCTTTAATGTTTCTGTAACTTATATAAATCTGTTATATCATGTATTTACATTAATTCTCTATAGGAGGATCCTCTTAGGAGAATAAACCCACAAATTCATGAGTGCACATATGGAGTTTTAAAAAAAATCCATTTAAGACCTTTTTGGAGTATGAAAGGAATTTTAGAAAAAAATTGCAATGATTGGTCATATTAGAGTGTGTCATAGACCATGTAAGAGAGGAGTGTATAAGATAATTATAAGAGGCTTTGTAATATGCATAAGAGTGTGTGTAAGTGTCCATGTAAGAGGCTACCTTGACCATGCCCCACTCTATTAACTTGACTTTGTGATGTCAGTAATGTGAGATAATATTTCAATATGTGCATTTAGAGAATAAATAATTCTAAATCCATGAAATTTTCCATTAGAAGAAGATTAGGCTGATTAATTAGGATTGATCAATAATTAGATGAATAGTGCTCCTTTTCAATGTTATCTTGTGAATCAAATATCAATCTTATTTTTTTTTAAACACTTTTTAAAGGACCAATTTTATTTCGGATGCTTATGTGAAATTAAATGTTGTGATATGGTGCATTGCTCTAATCAAGTATGTGTTGTTACAACTTTGGATTAAATCAATAATTTTGCAAATAGTTGGCTTAATTGATATATTTTTTTACAAATTTATATATTATTATGGAAAGTCATTCCAATTGTAATTTCAATGTGAAAGTGATGAAAATGAAGTGTCTACACAATCTAATTTATATGAAAAATAATTTTCTATTGTAAATGGTATTTGTATGAAATATCATGAACTATGGTGACCTTATTGGCATTTATGTACTTTAAAAATATGTGCATTATATAAAGACCTGCACAAAGTTTCTAAATCCAAGGATGTCCCAATAACATATCAAAGATGTTATCACTAGGTACAACTATAAACATGTTAGCCATATGGGTTAGACTAATTTGTAATGATAATATAATCTCACTAAAGGAATTATAAATATGATCATTAAATCCATCGATGACTATTTTAGTGTAAATTAGATCCTCATTCGTGTATCTAATTTAATACATAATTGTTATTGTACAAATATTAAAACTTGAACCATTATCAACCATGACACTCTATATAGGTTGATGATGAATATGAGCTTGAATGAAAAAATATTAGAAATATAAATCATCATCAACTATCTCATGATTTATAAATGTGATAAATAGTCTTGGTGGAACTCAAGTATGATATGTACCAATAATTCCATATAGAGGATGTTATGCCTCTGTATGATAATGATAAGAAACTAATTAAGTGTGTGCATTATATGTGTAATGTAATCCCAATGTATCTATTATTTCATTATATTAATGCTTAGGAAAAGGATAATTGAATATTTTTGTTGAATTCTTTTCACTTTCTTGTGCCTTTTTGCTATATATAGATATTCCCACATCAATTATGTTCTTATCTATCATATATTGAAGCTTATGTTGTAAATTGATGTATTTATTTATAGTGTGCCTTAGTGCTCAATGGTAATCAAAAAAATAATTCTAATCAAATAATTTTAGAATAGACTTATTCATATCAGCCTTCTTAATGGGAGGGAGTGACATGACATTACATTCTAATAAATTTGTTATCAATTAATATGGATCTTTTGGGAAGTTGGTAAATTTTCTCCTTAGAGGAAATGATAATACAATATGAGGGGTAGGTTTTGAGACTACATTAAATGTTTCATTTTGATCACTCTTAATATCATTTGGCATCTCCTTGTATGGTAGCTTACTTTAAATTTTTGCTTGAGAATTAGGAACTAGGTTGGTTGCATACTTTAACTTGTTCATTTCCACTGATTTTAATTCTCTTTCCATAATTATATGGCATAAATCTATGAATGATAGAAAATTATTAAACATAATAGATTCATGTAAATGTGTAAGTAAACTATCTGAATATATCTTGTGATTCCTTTTTTACCATTAGATTTATCATCTTAGATAGAAATATCTTATAACCTAAATAAATATTTTGGATAGGATCATTAGACCCATGTTTGTGTTGTGAAATCTGAGTGTATGATATATTTTCACTTATATTGATTGATAAATATTCTAGGAACATATATGCCAATGGATTGAACCCATGCACAAAGTGTTGTGGTAAATCATAGAACCACCTTAGAGCATACTCTTTTATACTTATTAGAAATAAATTGGTAAATAATTAATTTTTACATGCATATATTTCATGAAATGATCTCAAATGATGCTTAGGTTCACCTTTTCCATCATACAATGTAATCTTAGGCGCAAAAAAACTAGTTGGTAAAGGTTATGCTACAATATATCAAATAAATGGAGTATGAAATAGAGTGTTAGAATAAAGAGACTAGTTTGGTTTCAAAACACTTTTTTCCATTTACAATACCTTAGTTTATAAATCTTTTAGGAACCTATGCTACCCCTTCTCTTTACTTATTGGAACATAACTATCAATTGAGAGGGGGTGAATCAGTAGATTAACTAAAACTAAACCTTTAATCTTTTAAAAGTAGATTCAAAAGCATATGTAGATTAAAAGATAAATGTAGAGATCATATACACACACAAATATGAATGAAACTATATTTATACATGGAAAACCCAAAAATAAAAACCACGACGAGAATAACTGCTAGAATCTACTATTATAATACAACTCCATAGTCAAAACCTCACTTGGCAAAACCTCACTAGTTACATTTAAGCACACCAATCCTAAGGAGACAAAAATCCCCTAACTAATGACCAACTCAACTTAACCTCACTAGTTATAATGTTTAAGGGTACCAACCCTAAGGAAACATCAATCCCTTAATGGAGCACCAACTCAAATTATTTGATGGTACCAACTAATTAGATCTATGGAGCTATAACTCTAGTATACAAAATAGATTCAAAAATGAATCCAACTCTATTCTCTCTATTACAATTCAAATCTATAACTACTCATTATCTACACATTATCTTTGTGACTTTATTCCTCTCTTCCCCTCTCTCTCTATGTATATGTATCTATTTGACACACTTCATCTCTCTCTCTCTCTCTCTCTCTCTCTCTCTCTCTCTCTCTCTCTCTCTCTCTCTCTCTCTCTCTCTCTCTCTCTCTGTAGCCTCTTATTTTCCTATCTTCCCTCTAGTTTTGTTTCAATATATTTTTTGATTGACACTAAGTACACCAATAGCTTCATCTTTAGCAACAAATTTTCATTTATCTTAGATATCATATATATAAGCAAATGATCTAAGGTTTTCTTCTTCTTTAAGTTCACACTCAGACTGTAACACACCATATCAATTCTAGACATTAGATCATTAAGACTTGAACTGTTAGTTCTCACATCTCAATTCCATGCATCACATAATAATTATAGGTCTCTTTACTATCTACATCATCTGTTAGACTTAAGTTTTGATGCATAGGCT
Source organism: Torreya grandis (assembly GCA_037957365.1). NCBI lineage: Eukaryota > Viridiplantae > Streptophyta > Pinopsida > Cupressales > Taxaceae > Torreya > Torreya grandis. Next base: position 2,122,763 of record JARHVA010002140.1, read on the forward strand.
CTTCAATGCATATTTGATCAGTTGGATTGATTAATCACATGATTCATGTCTTACATGTTCCTTCATGTTTCTCCACTTGACCATTGGTATTTAAACACTTTAAATACTAGACTTTGATCTCTCTCTTTACACCACCTCCAAACTCTCTCATTCCATAAAATATTTATATGCTATTAAACTTTAATGTTCAACTATTTAAAATACATTTGTCGATCTCTAGATTTATCTCCTATGTGTCATTGGATCTCTAAATATGCACATTCTTTACCTTGACTTAGTCATTAAAATTTGACACTTTGACCTCATCTCATTGCTTCTTATATCTTTGGACTGCTTTCACTCCATCAATCTTCTTGAACCTTCTTAGTTTTTAACTTATCATTATGTTAATAAATGTCGAGCACTTTATAGAATTTGAGTCCATTTGTTCCATTAGATCTCCTTTGCATGATCACACATGTACCATTAGATCTTTTCATAAGCACAATCTTTATATTAGATATGATCACTCTCATTGGTCCTCTATCTGATAGACTTATGTCCTCATGACACTTAGCATTATCACATTCACTAAGAGGGGCCTTTGACACTTTGAATTCATTATGTTCTATTTGATCTCTAATGTCTGATTAAGTGTTAACCATTGATCTTCCAACTAGATTAAACATTAAATTTGACAAGCTTATGCTCATTAGGTCTCTATCTATTAAGCTTCATGAATGTGACACTTGTCACTAACACATTAACTTAGAGGAGCCTTTGACAATTTGATTTTTCTTCACTTCATTAGATTGTCTGTATACGATGAATAATGGGTCATTGATCAAGCAAATATATTAAGCCTTAGAATTAAGAAAATATAAATCCCTTTGATAATTACCTATAGTTAGTAATTTCTAGGTTAAGGGGCCAATTTCTTAACAATAATATGGCTTAAGTTATCTATGATAACTTTAGGAGGTTATCAAAAGTTCATTAAGGTTCTAAATCAATAATAAATATTAATGAGGACACCTTAGGTTTATAAACATGATCTAAAGTCACATTTGTATAGAAGTATCATCCTTGGTATTTGTGTCAAGAGAAAACATCCTTCCAAGTGACTTGCTAGGAGGTAGTTATAGTAGTTATGATAGATATAAGACATGTCAGAATTAAAATATAACTTTGCTTGTTTATTCCATGGCTAAACCCTTAGGATTTTACTAAGAAACTCCATTCAGTCTGAGAGCAAAGATAATTTAATTATGGGCTCATTCCTTCTCATTTAAACCTATGGATCATATATTCAAGATGATCATGAAAAACCCATAATGGATATTCTATCTATTTGAATTTAAACATCCATAAATGGTCTCTATAAAATCATGAAAACTTTGCATAGTGAAACTATGAAACATGCTCTTCTCTCCATCAATCCTACTTGATAATTTTGACATTAATGATAATCATATTGACAACAATATCCTCCTTTGGCATTGATGGCAAACTAAATGCTCTAATGTAAACTTAATGTTCTGATATTCTAATAATTTGATCCTTTTCTAACATTACTTGTAGTAGAATATGATGAGTATGAACTGAAGTAGTTCATACTAAACTTGCTCCCACTTAGGCAATGGTATATTTTCTTAAACTCATCTTAGACATTTTCTCTTCTCTTCCAAAAATTTACAAAGAGTATTTGCACTTTTTCTCCAAACTTTTATAAAAATCATTTGCCCTTTTTCTCCCCCTTTGACATCAATGGCAAAGGGACTCCTCACTATTTGTCCAAAATGGTCTCCCATTTATTAGATAAAAGAGTTTGTCCAAGAACATGTAACTATCAGCTCATTAGAAATTTGTAGAATATACATACCTGAGTTGCCTTTTCTCTTCTTCCAGAGATCAACAAGGATTTTATGATCCTTCCTCTATACTTATCCTCCATCACTAGTATCTAGTGATGTGATGTAGGAGCTATCACTCCCAAATTTTTTCTCATTGCATCACTTGAGCATCTTCAGGTCTCCATACATAGTCCTCTGATCCTAAGACCTAACCAATTGCAAATATCTTCTACTCTGAGCCTTCTTAATCTTAAAAAACAAATCAATATAGCTCCCCCTTTCTCCATGCTCCATCTTTTCATCAAGAGACTACCTCTAGCACACCACAACCTCATTTATCACATGCATATCATAATTTTACACATGTTCTCTGAGTTTGGTGACAAAAATTCTTTGAATAACCTAAGATACATAATGCCAATGTTTTATTGCATTATAACCCTTATGCTAAAGGAATCTTTAGACCATAAATATATGAGATGTACTCAAATAATCTCTTTATGTCATATTAAAACACTCATTTTTTCCCTATAGACACTTCATACAAAAAACATGACTTGATTTGATCAATTCATCATCACAACCTACTTGAGTTCACATCTATATCAGACATCACTTGCTTCTCCACTAAAAAGGGTCTCTTAAGAATATTAGATAGATACAACTTACTTCACAATGTCTTAGAACAGTGAGAAACCAAGAGTTTTCCATAATTCCTCATATTCCTTCTCCTCCTTGTTCATCTTATTCCTTACATTCTTCTTTTTCTTAGGCTTAAGAGAAGTAACATACTCATCCACTATGATATTATCCTTTGGATTAACAATACATAGAGACAACATGGATTCATTACACACCTTTTCATCTGATGAATCTTCCTTGTATCTCAGAATCTCATCACTAATCATAGAAAACTAATGTTACATGCATGAATTCTACTTTATAATAGTAGGATGTTCACTTGAATCTATACATACCTCATAACTAGCCTTGGCTAGTACCTTGAACTTCTCCTTGAGCTTTATCTTCTCATTCTCAACATGTGCAGAAATTAAGAGCTCTTGACATTTTCCAACCTTTATAGCATTCATTGCTTGATATTTCACTTTCCATACATGCTTGGGTTGCTTATATGTCTTGTTGGGCTTACTTTTCTCATTTTTAGAGACTTTTGAACCTTTTGTTTAGACTAAGAAGCATTCTTTTATTTACAATTTATACTTTTGGTCTTTGAAAGCTTGTTCTACATTATTTAGCTATGTGACCAAAATTATTACAATTATAACACATTAAAATTTTATCTACCAAGGGTGAAAATGATTTTTTGATTACAAAATTAGTTCTCCTTGTAGGTACAACTATACATTTACTAGCCTTATGACCAAACTGATTATAGTTATAACAATAACCATAGAAAGATGAGGAATACATGGTCATAGCTTTTCATTGTATAAGATGTGGAATTATTCTAAACTCTTTCTTATTCAAGTTTCTTACCCTTGTGTAACCATCTACATCAATTGCCTTTGTCTTTTGTATCTTCCTTGATTTTACAAAGATGGAATCATTGTTATTTTTCCTTTCCTCAGGATTCTTTTCTCCTTTAGCCTTCTTCACTTTAGCATTACTTTTTTTTGTCTTTGTATCCTTGGAATATTTCTCTTTCTTTGATCTTGATCCTTTTTATTTGAAATTATCATATAACTTAGCAAATGTACTAGTTATAAGACTTTTACCCTTTTCATAACCAAGACCAGATTTCCCTTTTGATGGATTTTGAGAGTTGATCAATTCATCAAGAATATTTGATCCTCCTTTTAGCTTTAGACCTTTGTCTATTTTTTCTTTAACCTTTTCAAGTTTTTTTCTCAAAGCCACTATATCTACTTCTAGCCTCATACACTCATCATATTTGAATTGTAGTTCAATTTTGACTACATCTTCTATTCTTATAGCCTCTTCAACCTAAGTCTTAAGGCTTACTATCATCTGATAAGATATTTCAAGACTTTTGGATAGTTTTTCAATTTATTTTTATCCAAGCTTCTTTTATCTTGTGTTCTCTTTCCTCAACTTATCAATCTCATCTAGAACATAGATGAGTTCACACTCAAGATCCACTTCTCCTTCCTCTTCTTCATTAGAGTCTTCAAATTCTTCTTGATATAGATCTATAGAAGTTGATTCTAATGCCATGAATATGGATTCATTTCCCTCAGCCACAAAGGCATAGTCATGGTAATCATCTAATCTATCACTATCATCCAATGAGTCACTATCTTCTCTTATATACAAGATTTTCTTGTTTTTAAAGAAGTTACTCCTTTTGGAATAGTAGAGCTTCATTCTTTTGCCATCCTCTTCTTGCTCATAGTTATCCTTTTTCTCATTAGGGAATTTAACATTAAAATTTCCTACTTTACCACAATTAAAACATTTAAAGGGTAACTTACCTTTGTACTTTCCAGATCTTCTTTTCAATCTTCTAAAATAGTTGGATTCTTCTTCATCAGTCTCCTCATATCTAGATGTAGATGCTTCTGCTTTAACTTTCTTGGATTCTTTGAATGTAACTTCTCTCTTAAAAGTGTCTACTTCTCCCATTCTCATCTCATAGGCAATGAAGGTTCTATGTAACTCATCTACAATGAGCTTATCTAGATCTCTTACTTCTTCTATTGAAGATATTTTAGAATCATACCTTAATGGTAAAGATCTTAGGACCTTTTTAAAAATGATTCATTCTTTCATTTCTTTTTCAAGTCCTCTGATTGTATTGACTATTTGATCTACCCTAATAAGGTAGTCTACAATCTTCTCTTCTTCAATCATTTTAAGACTCTCAAACATTCCTATATATGTGTGTATCTTGGCCTACTTTACCTTGTCATAAATTTCATAGATGCTCTTCAATTTATTCTAGATATCTTGAACATTTTGACACTACACCATTTTGACAAACTCTAAGTTTGATACTCTATAGATAATAGCATTCTTTGCCATGACATTGCTCTCATATGCCTTTTTGGTAGCATGATCAGTAGGAGTTGTAGCAGGGGCTATATATCCATTTACTACAAACATCCATACATCAAACCCTAATGAATATGGATATTATTCAATTCTTATGATCCATAATACATAGTTTGATCCATCAAATAGAGGTGCTTTATTTGATGAATATCATTCCTGACTAACCATTATGTTCACCATTCTAAGATCTACCTAAGTTGATTAAGCTTATTTCAAGAAAACCTAAGCTCTAATACCAATTGTTGGAATAAAAATATCTACTAAGAGGGGAGGGTGTAGACACCTAAAAAGTGTCTAACCCTTGGTCTTCCTCTCTCTCCTTGGTCCCTTGCCACTTTGACTATCCCTAACCTACCTAGGTCTTATTAATTGAAAATAATCATCTATTTTTAATTAAATAAGTCCATTTTCCCTCTCCTTGCCACCTCGCCACCCTAGGATACCCTCCTTGGATCCCCTTCATTCCCCACATGGCCATTTAATGCCTAAGACTCCCATTCCAATCTCTCCACTCGCCCAATTAACCCCCGTCGACCATTTCATCCTTGCATTCATTTGACCCGGCGGTTGCGAAACAGATTAAAGGCTATTTTTAGCCTTTCTCCAGCCTTTTAGCCACTGACGTCGGTCAACCGTCGACTGACGTCGGTGATATTGCTGGCGTCGGCACCTTTCATAACAGCTTCTTCACCGTTATCTCCTTCTCTTCGCTCTCTACATCTTTCTCTGGCATCCCTACTCTTTAATTTCTACATTAGACCCTTGTATCTGTCCTTTCACTTGACCTCTCTGCCAATCAATCTGACTCTCTCCCTCAGGTACACAGCAAGCTTCTGCAAGTGAACAATAGGGATTCTCCATCAGCAACAGGTCTTCACATCCGGCATCACCAGCAACAGGACACCAACCTACACCATTTTCTTCAACAGGGCACAAGTAAGTACTCTGTTTGTGTTTTCATTATGCTTTCTAGTCATCTGCTTTTAAACTAGATTCAACACTTCTTTTCCCCAACCTAGACTGTTAACCAAACCAGGCAGACCCAGATTCTTATTTTCCTGATTGGCCTCCTTTATCTCTCTGTCCCTTTTCGACATTTTGTCCATTATCCTAGACCTCTGCACAGACCTTCAACTAAAACCAGACTCTCCCAAACCATTTTGTACGTCCACAGACCCGTCCACAGACCAAGCCCAGACCAAACTCTGTCCAGACTTGACCAGACCCTGCCTAAATCCCATCCAAGCCTATTGCCTAGACCGACGCTGGTCACTTCTTCCACCGACGTCAGCATCATAATCGACGTTGGCAGACCTTGACCACCGACGCCGGTAGAACCACCGATGCCGGCGACTGAAACCAAGCTGAAAACTTCTTCGAGGTAAGCCTTTGCTTTCTTTTCTCTTTCAGTTTGCTATCATTTCAGTCTATTTTAGCATTCTGTCATTTATCAGTCATTTATTTTTTATCAAAATAGTGGGTTGACCTCCCTTAAGGAAGTTCTCACACTTCTGGGAACAAGCTTTCACTTGGCAACCCACCATCTATCCATCTAACGCCTTTTTGTCCAAGTTTTCTTCTTTGCAGGTGTCATTCCTCCACAGCCAAAGAGGAGTACTCACAGCGTCTGGATTACGGTGCGCAATCTTTATCCAGGTACTTCTAGCCTTGTCCATTTCTTTAGTTTCTTTATTCATCTTTTGAATGTAGAAAGCGAATTAGCGATATAAACATTATGGCACGCTCGGTGGGACCTTAGGTTCTTCCTCAAGTTCCTCTTCCTTTCATTCATTTAGGTGCATTTAGGCTCCTTCCTTCTTGTCTCTTTCTTCTATTCCAAATGACACTATAAGCAGGACTAAAACGAATCTTTCTTCCTTGCATTTCTAGACTAGTCTAAACATCATACTCTCAACCCTTTCTCAAACTTGTCTTCATAACAAATCTCACATTTCGACTTGGGCTTAAAACATATCGCACTTTCATTTCTGCTTGTGCTTGCATTAGTCCACATCTAGTAACTTAAATCCGCATATTGAATAAATTGTAGACACTTGATGTTACACTACCAGACCACATGCACTAAAACGAACATTAAACTTACTTGAGACAAGGCCCGACTGGGATTTCATCCCCCAGCGGATACCTTACCCGTCCCGGTGACCCTACTTGGATTTCATCACCAAGGGGGAAGCCCACTCCATTCTCTGGCGGAGGATAAACTCTAGGCGAGGTATATCTTGGCTAAGCGAGACCAGCTAACCACTGGAATCGTGAAGTGAGGGGAGCTTGCTCCTTAGCACCAGGCCACGTACCAGACCTAACATAGATTTTTGAGCACCTAAAACAAGACCCAAAACCAGCTCTAGACTACCTCTTTTAGGACCTTTCTTACAGCCAATCTCCCTAAACATTCATCTAAGGCATAAGCCACAAGATTATAAGGTTAATTCCTAGGATTTATCGCTTAGGCTTGTCTGTCTCTCTCTGTTTTTCTCTTCTCATCTGTTTGTTTGAGTGAGTGAGGACGCTTTCTTCATTGCTTTTCCAAAGAATCTTAAAATATTTTGGTTCTCTGGAAGACACAGTCATCGGCATCGGTTCTGTCACCGACGTCGGCTTTCCTCTCTTACCGGCATCAGTTATCTGACCGACGTCGGCTATCTGCCTTACCGACATCGGTTTTTAAACTGACGTCGGTCTCTGTCACTGTCCTTTTTTTTCAAAACTGGCAGCCTAAAACCTATCCCTTCTCTGTCAAAAACCACATTCTAGTTTTTTGAGACTGCAAGAACACAATTTCTGGAACCAGGACTCTCTTCTTAACCACTTTAGCCAACAACCGCTTCCATCTACCCCGTCCCTAACCAGTCCTATCATGGAGTTCCACTCGGAGACTGAAAGAACTCCTACAGGATCAACCCCGACCCTGACCCCGACTCAAATTCCCATCATCCCTGAAGGGGACCAAGATTTCGAGAGATTCTTGGACCTCAATCCCGCAGCCCTCCAAAACTATCTCGCGAGAAACCCAACGCGAGACCTTTCAGGTGACGTGGCGACGACATCCACACCATTCGCCACCCAACCCTTTATGACTCAACCTTTCGCCTCAACTATTAACCCAACCATGGCCAATACGCAAAGTTTGGCCTCCCCGTCTATTTTTAGACCAACCTTCATCGGGGTTCCATTACCCCCTCAACCACCTGCAATTCAACCAAGTCCTACATCATATCAGAACTTGATTGTCTCGACCCCTCATACTCTTGCACCCACAAATGTAGGAGTGCCAACCTATCTTTCTACCAGTGCCGCCATTCAACCACCTTTGGCGGTGCCTAGTCAACTTATACCTTCGACCTTCATAACACAACCACCTTTAGCCTCCACTTATGTCCCTGCGACTAGTCATCTATACATTGCACCCTTACAAGCGCAACCAACTACGTCGCACGCCTCCTCTAGCCTCTTCCAAGCACCTTACAACCTAGGGGGCACTCAACCCACCAATCCATCAGCAGACATCATTAAGATGCTGATGGATAAAATGTCCAATCTCGAAGCCTCCATTTCCGGTTCAAGCAATGCCCTCTCTTATGACCAAATTTGCAATGAGCCCATCCATCCTTCCATCCCTATTCGACCATACCCTAACCATTGGGAGCTTCCTAAATTCACTCACTTTCAGAGTAAGGAAGACCCACAACAACATCTACAGGCATTTAGACATGCCTGTTATCTTATTGCCCATGACGATGCATTGCTTTTACGCACATTCCCTATGTCGCTTTCTGGCCCAGCCCTTGACTGGTATAGTTCTCTTGCCAGACACTCTATCTTTTCATTCATTCAACTCGCCCAACTATTTCTTGACCATTTCTCAATCAACATCACCAAACAAGTCTCAATCACAGACCTTTACTCCATCAGGCAATTTGACGATGAATCAATAGTCGACTTTGTCGCTCGTTGGAGAGGTCTGATCAACCATCTCTCCTTCTCTTTGCCTCAACCTGAGCTCATTGAGCTCTTCTCTCGAGCATGTGCCAGACACATCTCTTCTACTTTGCGGATTTAGACATTCTGCACTTTTGACGAAGCTTTCATCATGGCTCAAAAGCTTGAACTCTGCGCCCTTGAAGAAGATAAGGTCAAATTGCGTAATACCAACGCAAAATCTACTGACCATTCTTCTTCCAGACCCTCTTCTTCTGCCAACTCTAAGTCCAAAGGAGTGGCCAATATTGTGGTCGTTAGATCACCATCCTCGACAACAACGAATTACTCTCAACCTTCGACGTCTTCAAGCATCACCAAACAATTCCAACAACGGTACATTCAACGTTCTTACACTCCACTTGGAGAACCATACGCTTCCGTTTTGGAAAAACTACTCAAGCAGGGGGTCCTCAATCTCCCTCCAATCTGACCACCTCAATTTGACCCTTCAAAAGCCATCCCTACATGGTATAGGGAGGCTGACTTCTGTCCCTTTCATCACGTCCAAGGCCATGACATCGACAACTGCCGAACTTTCAAAAACATTGTCCAAGACATGATCGACAAGGGGGATCTTATTTTAGATAACCCAAACGCCCCACCTAACCAACATATCGACATTTTCAAACAACCATTTCCGAATCATCCGCCTACTCAAAACAACGTCCAGACTTCGACCAATGACCCTCAACACCATGACATTCACACAATTAACACTATCTTGCCTCTTGTCCTTGACCAACCTCTTCCATTAAAGGATGAAGAACCTTCTTCTCCTACTAGTCCTCCATCTACCTCTCTTGTATTGGAGGACGCTTTGACCACATCAACGCCATTAAGCCCACCTCCATCCACATTCGAACCCAAATCTACATCTAACCTTGCCTCACACAATAGTGGCTCTCGACCCAAACCAATGAAGACCACTAGACCACATCGAAGGATTCCTCCCCCACCTTCGTCATTACCTTCAATCTTGGGCCCACATCCATCCACTTTAGTAGGAGTGCTGCCCACTCCCATACTTCAAAGAGGCAAGTCACCTCCATTACTCTCTCAACCCATCAGACATATATCTCTTCCAAACCATCGACCAACGCCTCTTTCACCTCTCAGACCAAAGTCACCAACTCTCATTGCAACAAAGCATCCAGATCTGTTAGCAGGTTCATATGCCTTGCTCTTACGGCAATTATTGCAGTCATCTCGTATCGACCTCCTGCCTCTTAGACAATATAAATCTCTCGGACCAAAACCACCATGGTTTGATGACACTTGCATTTATGCGTATCATCGCATGCCTAGATACGACACGGAACATTGTTGCGCCCTCAAGGTTGCCATTCACCAATGTTTGGAGAATGACACCTCTCTTTTCAACCACGTTATCAACAAACCCTCAACACCACCCCACTCATCAACTCTTGGATCAAGGCCATCTTGGTTCGACAACTCTAAATTTTGCCATTATCATCACATTCTGGGACATGACACTGAGCGTTGTTGCGCTCTCAAAGCTGTCATTCATCAGCAATGGAAAAAAGATTCCCTTCTCATCAAGGATCCTCTTGACCACCTCTTCGACAAAACATCAACCCCGACTCATGCCTCTCCAACCTCATCACCTAAATCAGGATCCCCACGCCAGACTGTGGTCCCTTTGCCACCTTTGACCCCCTTATTCGACATTAATACCATCCATCTGACCACTAAACCTCAACCGACCTTAACCAATCTTTCAAACATTCTCCCTACCCACTGGGAGAATTCATCCTTCATCCAAACCTTGACCAACTGTTTAACCCAGTCTCTACCACATATCAATCACTTATTTAATCTTAAATCTCGACCAAGTGTCCATCGACCCAACCCCCGACCAATTATTCGACTAGTCTCAACCCAAACTTCAACCAAACATCAATCAACACCTGACCATTCTCGGAAGAGGCAAATTGGGGCAAGTTTGCTCCTAATTGACTTGGACCTTATCATAACATACAAGCATAGCCCAGGGACTTATTAGACCTTGAACCCCTTTTTATGTCTTGCATCTTCGACCATTTCTACTGTTAGTCGAGTGTTCGATCACTTGACGTTTTACTTGAGCTCGTCCCTTGAGCGACCCCTTGTCATTGTCATTCCTTTTCCTATCAACCCTGCTTCCTAACACTTGTCAACCCTTTTTTGTCAAGTGGTAATGCTTTGCCCTAATAAAAGGGAACCCTTAAACCTCTACAGGCTCGTCCATGGCTAAACTTCAGTCAACAATTATATCAAAAATAATATATCATACCAAGTCATAAAACACTCTAAATGTAGACTGCTCCCTTGAAGGACAGCTACATAATTGTTGTATTACTAGACTGATCCCTTGAAGGATAGCTAGGCCAACTTATCAAACATATAAAGCAAAAATATAGACCACTCCCTCGAAGGATGGCTATGACTAAATCTTGCTACCAACAGCAATCTTTCTTAGAAGCTTCCCGCATTGATCAGCTTCGAAGCATGACCACCAAGCAAACAACATCATTATGTGGACTTCACGCATCGATCAGTTCACCCAAAAAAATAAAAAAAGCGAGTCATGGACTTGGCTTGTAGTTGTCTCAGGGTCTCCTATAAAAAGGGGCAAGGTTATTCCTGCTCTTAAACTGGGTTACCCTATCCTCCTCCTATCACCTACTCAAGGGACTTCGAGCTCACTTTAATGTCAAAGTGATTCGATTACTGCTCTAACACAACACTGGTCAATGACGTAATGCATGAACGGGGCCTTTGTTCTAATAACCCCTATCTATGCTCCCTTTCTGGTCCTTGTCAATGAAAGAGCAATTCGCCTTTCACTTTTTCTCTACACTTTGGTCACATTTAACCACATCAATTGTCGACTCAAACCGAGCTATTTTTTCATCCTCATGGCATCAGACATCATCCTCGTCCATTTCACATAGTTTCTATGGACACCAATACACATGGAAACTATCGACCAGACCTAATTTATGTTAAGCATAAACCAATACTTGCTGAAGCATAAATAGACCTCCATTCATTTTTAGCATACATCCATTACGACTATGGAAACTTACTAGGGATGAAAGACTCTTGACCAATTCTACAGAATACACCATCTGTAGCATCATCTTATCCTCATCTTACCCTCATCATTTCGACACTTGACCGCATCCAATCATCGACCAATCTTCTCAATTCACCCGAACTACATTGGTCTGAGGCCCTATGACCAGGGCTATGTAGGCAGCACTCAGATAACACATCCTCTAAGGTTAGCTCAACCACCCCCCATTTGTTCATCTCTTTGATGGACAAACCTTCTCTTCTGTGACTTTGATCACACCCAACTCTACCAACTTTGACCAATCATTTTCTTTGACCATTCCCCCCTTTTAGGGAGAACTACATTGGCCTGAGGCCCTTCACACAAGGGCTATGTAGGTAGCACTCAGATCACATGACATTTTCTGAGGTTAGCTCAGCCACATCCTTTCATCCATCCATCCCCTTGACCAATGACCATTGGAGATCATGCGTATCTCCTTCGACCTTTGACTACTTCCAAGCCAATGTTGCCTTGGTTATTTTTGCATGTGTGCTACCTCACGGCTGGTTAGCAGAATTGTTCGCAGACTATTTTTGACCCTTTGCAAGTATAGGATCGCAAGCCAGTTGATCCCTACTACTTGTGGCATTTTCGTGTTTCTGGGAGCACTTCCTGAGCCTGGGATACCTGGAACACGATGACTATTTGGAGCTTCAGCTTAGATTGAGTAACCCGATCAGCAGACAACTAAATGTTGGGGCCCGGTTACTTTAATTTTGGCACTCCTTGACCCTCGACATGCGACAATTTGACCCTACCTGTCCCGTGATGTGGTATACGTGCAATCACGACTTTTGCAGCATTTTCACTCACTTTTCATCTTTCTCATCCACCTTTTGTCAAATCAGCACCCGACATCAGGTTTCCTTCCCTCGACTCCTGCTTTGAGGGGGAATACCTCATCCATACTTCGGGGCAATCCACATCATCCCTCACCTGGGGCAACCACCTCCTGTTTTTGTCTTGCAGTTCATCTAAAACAACCAACAAGACAAAAAGGGGAAAATGTAGACACCTAAAAAGTGTCTAACCCTTGGTCTTCCTCTCTCTCCTTGGTCCCTTGCCACTTTGACTATCCCTAACCTACCTAGGTCTTATTAATTGAAAATAATCATCTATTTTTAATTAAATAAGTCCATTTTCCCTCTCCTTGCCACCTCGCCACCCTAGGATACCCTCCTTGGATCCCCTTCATTCCCCACATGGCCATTTAATGCCTAAGACTCCCATTCCAATCTCTCCACTCGCCCAATTAACCCCCGTCGACCGTTTCATCCTTGCATTCATTTGACCCGGCGGTTGGGAAACGGATTAAAGGCTATTTTTAGCCTTTCTCTGGCCTTTTAGCCACCGACGTCGATCAACCGTCGACCGACGTCGGCGATATTTCCGGCGTTGGCACCTTTCATAACGGCTTCTTCACCGTTATCTCCTTCTCTTCGCTCTCTGCATCTCTCTCTGGCATCCCTACTCTTCAATCTCTACATCAGACCCTTGTATCCATCCTTTCACTTGACCTCTCTGCCAATCAATCTGACTCTTTCCCTTAGGTACATATCAAGCTTCTGCAAGTGAACAACAGGGATTCTCCATCAGCAACAGGTCTTCACATCCAGCATCACCAACAATAGGACACCAACCTACACCATTTTATTCAGTAGGGCACAAGTAAGTACTCTGTTTGTGTTTTCATTATGCTTTCTAGTCATCTGCTTTTAAACTAGATTTAGCACTTCTTTTCCCCAACCTAGACTGTTAACCAAACCAGGCAGACCTAGATTCTTATTTCCCTGATTGGCCTCCTTTAACTCTCTATCCCTTTTTGACATTTTGTCCATTATCCTAGACCTCTGCACAGACCTTCAACTAAAACCAGACTCTCCCAGACCATTTTGTACGTCCACAGACCCGTCCACAGACCAAGCCCAGACCAGACTCTGTCCAGACTCGACCAGACCCTGCCTAAATCCCGTCCAAGCCTATTGCCTAGACCGACGCCGGTCACTTCCTCCACCGACATCGGCATCATAATCGACGTCGGTAGACCTTGAACACCGATGCCGGTAGAACCACTGATGCCGACGACTGAAACCAGGCTGACAGCTTCTTCTAGGTAAGCCTTTGCTTTCTTTTCTCTTTCAGTTTGCTATCATTTCAGTCTATTTTAGCATTCTGTCATTTATCAGTCATTTATATTTTATCAAAATAGTGGGTTGACCTCCCCTAAGGAAGTTCTCATACTTCTGGGAACAAGCTTTCAATTGGCAACCCACCATCTATCCATCTAACGCCTTTTTGTCCATGTTTTCTTCTTTGCAGGTGTCATTCCTCTACAGCCAAAGAGGAGTACTCACAGCGTCTGGATTACGGTGCGCAATCTTTATCCAGGTACTTCTAGCCTTGTCCATTTCTTTAGTTTCTTTATTCATCTTTTGAATGTAGAAAGTGAATTAGCGATAGAAATAGGGGGTGAATTAGTAGATCAACTAAAACTAGTCATTTAATCTTTTTAAAGCATATTTAAAAGCATATGTAGATTAAAATATAAATGAAAAGATCACATAAAAACATAAATAGACATGACACTAGATTTATATGTGGAAAACCCAAAGGGAAAAACCATGGTGAGAATAGATTCTAGAATATATTATTATAATCTAGCCTCAAAGTCAATGATTCACTTGGCAAAACCTCACTAGTTACAAGCCTCACTAGCTACAAGCCTAATTGGTAAAACCTCACTAGTTACATTTAAGGAAACCAATCCTAATGAGACACCAATCCCCTAAATGGGCACCACCTTATCTTGTATGATGGAGCCAACCAATTAGATCTATGGATCTATAACTCTAGTATACAAAATAATAGATTCATAAATGAATCCAACTCTATTCTCTTTGTTACAACTCTAATATGTAACTACTCATTCTCCACACATTATCTTTGTGCGCCTTTCTTCCTCTCTACCCATTTCTCTATTTTTGTGTCTATATCTATTTTACACACTTCATATCTCTCTCTCTCTACAACCTCTTCTTTTCCTCTCTACTTTTTGGTTCTATGTCGATATATTTTCTATTTGACACTATCCAACTACACCAACAACTTTAGCTTTGGTAACAACTTTTCCTTTGTCTTAGATATCATATATATAAATAAATGATCTAGGGTTTCCTTCTTCTCTATTTTCACACTTATACTGTAACACATCATATCAATTTTTGACTTTAGTTCATTAAGACTTGAATTGTTATTTCTTGTATCTTGATTCTATGTGTCACATCATAATTGCAAGTTTCTTTACTATCTATAGCATCTATTAGACTCATGTTTTAATGAATAGGCTCTTTAATGTAGATTTAATTGGTTGGATTGATATATCTCGTTGTATATGTCATGATTTATGTCTTATTCACATGTTCCTTCATGTTTCTCCACTTGACCATTGGTATTTAAACACTTTAAATACTAGCTTTTGATCTCTTTCTTTGTATCATCTCTAAGCTCTCTCACTGTATTGGATCTCTATATGATATTAAAATTTAATGTTCCACTCTTTAAAATGTGTTTATCCATCTCTAGATCCTATCTCCCATGTGTCATTAGATCTCTAAAGATGTGTGTTATTTACCTTGACTTGGTCATTAAACTTTGACACATTGACCTCATCTCACTGCTTCCTATATATTTATATTACTTTCACTTCATCAATTTTCTCAAACCAACTTAGTATTTAACTTTATACTATTTACATAAACATCAATAAATTTATATCATTTGAGTCCATTCAATCTATTAGATCTCCTTTGCATGATCACCTATGCACCATCAGATATTTTAACAAGCTTGATCTTTATATTAGAAAGGTTGAATTTCATTGGTCCTCTATCTAATAAAATTATGTGCTTGTGACACTTGGCATTATTGTGTTCACTTAGAGGGACCTTTGAAACTTAGACTTCATCATGCCTTGTTGGATCTCCAATGTCTGATTAAGTGCTAACCATTGATCTTCCAACTATCTTGAACATTAAATCTAAAAATCTTATGCTCATTGGGTTTCTGTCTAATAATATTTGTGAATGTGACACTTGTCACTAACACATTAACTTAGAAGAGCCTTTGATAATTTTAATTTGATTCACTTCATTAGATCATCTACATATGATGAAGTGTGGGATTTTGATCAAGCTATGACATATATTAGGTCTTAGACTTAGGAAAATATAAACTCCTTTGATCATTACTTGAATCTAGTAATTGCTAGATTAAAGGGATATTTTCTTAACAATGATATGGACTTAAGTTGTAACTTAAGTTACCAGTTCCCAACTATACTAGGTTAACATTAAAATATAACTTTTGTTATTGATGCCATGGCTAAACCCTTAGGATTTTACTAAGAAACCCCATTCAGTCTGAGAGCAAATATAATTCAATTTTAGGCTCATTCCTTCTCATTTGAACCTACAGACCATATATTCAAGATGCTCATGAAAAACCCATAATGTATCTTCTATTTGTTTGAATTTAAACATCCATAAATGGTATCTATAAAAGCATGACAACTTTACATAGTGAAACTATGAAACATGCTCTTCTCTCCATCAATCCTACCTGATCCTTTTAACATCAATGACATATATAGTGTCCCTTTTGACATCAATGAAAATCATATTGCCAACATTAATTTGTTAGTATATTATTTTTTATGGATGCATATGCTTATTAAGTCATCTTGTGAGACTTTTTTTTATCTCAAATTAATGGGAAGTAGTAGTTGCTTAGATTAGACTTAGTATATAAGTAAGTGTTGAGGCTAATGAATGATCCATGAATTAATTATATTGAGATTTCTCAAAGGAGGTTTCCCCTTCAAAGTGGCCTATGATCAATATAATCCTTTCTATGCTTTTGATAATTATATAATCTATTATTTTTTGCATTTTCATTAATTTACTATAGGGAGATACTCTTATCTAGTATCATAGTACCTCTTAGGTCCATTTTTTCCACAAATTTTAAACTTTATTATGATGCATAATCCATTTAGGTATTTTTATCTATTATAATAATCTATTTCAGATCAAGGTATAAGCCTATCAACATAACTGTAGGAAATGCCTGGGTGAAATCCTTAAAATGCATTATGAGGAGTAACACAAGAACCCAAAAGTAGGTGGCCCATTGAGAGGACCTGTGAGTGAAATGGGCAACAACCCCTTTCTAATTGAGTAGTTCCCACCCATGAGTAAAACCAAAAGCTATCGCTTAGGGGTAAATCCATGGCCAAGAATTTTTTGGAGAGTGATACTCACTTAGATGGAATTGGTGGATAGAGAGATATCTTTAAAATCTTAGGTATTCATTAAAACTTGGGTCCGATTTCTATCAGTTTCAAAATATTTCAAATAGATTATCAAAAAATAATCAGTAGAGTATTAGAAGACTCTTAGAGGAATTGCATTCAGATAGTTGACAGAAACCAAAAACTAAAAAATCTTCATCCTATTAGTTTCAAAAAACTATTAGAAAACTATCAAAAGACTCTCATAGGACTTATGACCAGACATTTGATAGAAAACTAAAACTAAAAACCCAAAAAAATTCAATTTTTTTCCATATCTCTCTATTTATAGCCCCATTGATCGTCAAAATTTATCTAAACACCTAAAATTCCATTCTCCACATTTTCTTCCTTGAGGTATGATATCTTGATTCCACTTCTAATTTCCACAAGTCTCAATTTTCTACTTTTTGGGTTTTACCATAACTTTTATTTTTTTTCCATTCGCCTCAAAAAAATTTCCTAGTGTTCATCTCCCATTTCTATTTCTTTGTCCCTCTTTGATAAATTTTCTAGTTTTTTCATTTTCACTTCTTAAATTTCCCTCACCTTCATCAATCATACTCCCACTATGCAACAAATTTAGTAAAAGTACCTTTAGCCCTTCTAATTTTGCCAAATTAAAAAAATTCCTTACTAAACATCTCTTAACACTAGATTTCCTACTCATTTAAAAAAAATCTCTTATTGTGGTCATGGTAGTAACTTGAACAAGAGCAAAAAATATGGAAGATGAAATTAATACCCTCAAGACCCAAATCAAAGACCTTGATGAAAAATTTCTCGACCTCAATCTTTAACATACCACCTTGAACAACAAAGGGCATCTAGAGTCCTCTTTACACACTGGGTTTTCTTCTTCCAATTATTTTTGTGAGCGGAAGCTTAATTTTCCTCAATTCAATGGTACAGATCTAACTGGATGGATCTATTGAGTAGAATAATATTTTATTTAAGATAATAATTTTAATGCAAACAAAGTCCCACTTACATCTTTTCACTTGGAACATGAATCCATTCAATGATATCAATGGTATACCAAGGCTCATGATGAGCCCATGTGGACCAATTTTTGCACCCTCATTTTGCAATGGTTGGGCCCAAGTGCTTTTGATGATTGCATTGGAGCACTCATTAAAATTTTCCAAATAGGAACTATGAGAGAATATCAAATAGAATTTGAAAAACTAACCAATCACATTGATTATCTAATGAATTCTTCAGGAGTTACTTTATCATTAGAATAAATGATGCAATTTGATCTAAGGTCAAAATATTCTAGCCCAATACAATTATGGAAGCCCTAAGGTTAGATAAGCTAGCAGATGACAAGATCACAACTCAATAATGATTCAAATAAATTTTTTCTCCATTTAGAAATATAACTCCACAATGATCTCAAATAATTCCAAACCCCATAACCACTCCAATCAAACATTTGAATGAAGTAGAGATGTGAGCACATAGAGAAGAAGGACTATGTTATAATTGTGATGATAAATTCACTTGGGGACATCGATGTGTCAAGTAAAAGTTCTACCAATTGAATGTGGACTCTCTACCCAAAACTAAATTCTTAGAAGATGTTCAAGATATAACAAATGATCTAGAAGAAGCTCTGCTAATTGTGGAACCTAATTTTTAGGAAGACCAACTAGAGATATCTCTTTATGCCTTGGTAGGAGTGACCACCCCACAAATCATACATATTAGGGGTTAATTCAAGCATATCCCTCTCATAATATTCATTGATTTAGGTAGCACTCATAACTTCATTAACCATCAAATCACCAAATATATTGATTATTTTGTCCATCCTTGCTCTAAATTTGAAGTCATAATTGCCAATGGGGGCACATTACCTTGCAAAGGGAAGTGTCATAATGTGCATATCTATATTGGAGATTATAACTTATGCTCTGACATGTTTGCCTTGCCCTTTAGTAGATGTGATGTTGTTTAGGTAGCCCATTGGTTATGCACACTTGGATCCATCTTATGGGATTTTGTTGAACTTTGGATGTAGTTTTTAGATAATGGGTAGAAACACACATTGAAAGGATTATACCCAAGGTATCTCAACATCATAATTTCACATCACATGGAAAATCTTCTTAAAAATATTCACATGGCATCATTTCCCATCTCCATTCCATTCAAATGCAACCATCAATGGTCTCCACTACTCCTTTTGATCTACAAACCATTTTACATAGGTATGCATGTGTCTCTACTGAACTAGTGGAATTACCACCTTCATAACCAAAAGACCACCATATTGAATTCCTCCCTAGAAGATTTCCTCCTAGCATCAGGCCCTACTACTACTAATTTTATCAAAAAATCAAGATTGAGATTCTTATTTGAGACTTATTGAAGTAATGCATTATTCACCCCAGTACCAACCCATATCCTTCCTGAGTTATCCTTGTCTAGAAAAAAGATGGGTCATGGTGCCTTTGTATTTATTTATATGCACTTGATCACATCAAAATTAAGGATAAGTTCTTGATCCCTATTATTTATGAGCTTCTTGATGAGCTTCATGGTGCTTATTTTTATCCAAGTTAGATCTCCACTTTGGATATCACTAGATCTACCTTCATGAAGATGATATCTCTAAGATAGTTTTTTGCATGCATGATGACCACTATGAGTTTTTGGTCATTCCCTTTGGCCTCACTAATTCTCCTTCAACATTTTAGGCATTGATGAATAAAATATTCTGGCCCTACCTACAAAAATTCATTCTAGTCTTCTTCGATGATATATTCATGTATAGTAAAACATGGTCTGAACATCTCCAACATCTAGAGCTTGCACTAAAACTTCTCTTTGATCATCATATCTATACAAAATAGTCTAAATGTGATTTTGGATAGGATAAATTGGATTATATTGAGCATATTTTTTCATCCTAATGGGTTTTTGTGGATCCCAAAAAAATAACTACCATGACAAATTGGCTTCATCCTTAGATACTCAAGAAACTCCATGATTTTTTAGGGTTAACTGGATACTATAACAAGTTTGTCAAGTACTAAGAGAAGATTGTAGATGCAATGATATCTATGTTGAAAGAGGATGTTTTTACATGGACACAAGCTATTGAGTATGCATTTTAAGAATTGAAATAAGCTATGTACTACAACTATTCTCACTATGCCAGATTTTTCAAGACCTTCATGATTGAGAGCGATACTTGTGACAATGGACTTGGAATTTTTCTCTTCCAAGAATTATTCCCCGTTATGTTCACTATAAAATCCCTTTCTATCAAGAATTTATTACTCTCTAATTATGAGAAGGAAATGATGGTCATTTTTCATGCATTATATAAATGGTGGCCATACCTACTAGGGAATCATTTTTTCATCAAAAATGATCACTGATGATATTTACTTAAACAATGGGTATCCACCCCATCATAATAGAAATTTTTTAGAAAACTCATAGTTTATGACTATGAGATCACTCATAAGAAGGGTAAGGAAAATATTGTGGTTGATGTTTTGTCTCACACATTTATGGACTAAGCTTCCCTTTCATCTATTTTAATGCCTATTCTTAATTGGTTGGATGTTGTATAGTAGGGGTATGTCAATTACTCCTGATTATCTCAAATCATTTAATAGTATACCACTAACCAATTTATTTTATCACATTATTCTTTGGATGGTGATTATTTTTTATATAAGGACCATCTAGTACTTCCCTAGAGCACAGTTATTTAGCAAGATATATTCTATAAAATACATGCTTTTCCATCTATAGGGAATTCAAGGTTTCTCAAAACTTCTAAATGAGCACAATGTAACTTATTTTGTAAGGTAATTAAAAATCTAATTCAAAATATGGTGGCTAAATGTGATACTTGCTAATGCAACAAAGGTGAAACAATACTCATTTTTGGGTTACTCAAATCCTTGCCCATCCCTACCATGATTTTGATAGATATTTCAATGGATTTCATTGAAAACCTCCCTATATCTAGAGGGAAAATAGTGATAATTATTATGGTTGATTTCCTCTCCAAATATAGTCATTTTTGTGTCCTTAGCCATACCTATACCACCTCCATAGTCATACAAATTTTCTTGGTCTAGATTTTCCATATTCATGGCATTCCTTATTTTATGTCTTAGATCATGATGCAACATTCACCATCCATTTTTGTATATAAATATTTAAAATCATCAACACCCAACTGAAGATGAGTTATGGGTATCATCCAAAGATGTATAGCTATGCTAAAATTATCAACAAATGGTTGGAAACTTTCCTTCATTGCTTCTCCTTAGAATAACAACATTAGTGGGAAAAGTGGCTCTCTCTCATAGAATGGTGGTACAATACCTCTTACCAAAATTCAATTAAAATGACTCCATATGAAGTATTCTATGGTCAATAAATACCAATGATCCTTCCATACACCCCAAATAAGTTCATTATTTGGAGTGGTTAGCATGCTTGTTTAAACCTCAGATCAAATCATCAACATCTTGTGGGATAATATTCATATGGAAAAAAATAGAATGAAACAATAAGCTAATCAATACCATTCTGAGTGCCCTTTTCATGTAGGTGATATGGTTTTTATTCACCTAAATCCATACAATAAATCCTCCCTAAAAATCAAAGGGTGTCATAAGCTAGCTCCCAAGTTCTACGGGCCATATAAGGTTCTCTAAAATATTGGGTTGATTTATTATAAGTTGGAGCTCCCACCTTCTTCCCTAGTTCACCTAGTATTTCATGTCTCTTATTTGAATAAATTTCTTAGCACAAAAATTAGATTGTAGACTTTCTTTCCTTCTTGAGCTAGAGGCAATCTTAGATAGGCACACATGCTAACTTCATTCCTGCTCCATAATAGAGTTATTAATTCATTGGCACAAAATGCAACCAAATGATGTAACATGGGAACCACTGTTTTAGATTTAGCACCAATTCTCAAATCTAAAGCTTTTAAGACAAAGGATTTTATAAGAGGGAGGGGATGTTAGGAACCTGTTCTATCCCTTCTCTTTAATTTATAAGTATATTAGTTTTTATAGATGCATATGCTTTTTAAGTCATCCTATGAGCATTTTGTTTTATCCCACATTCATGGGAAGTAGTAGTTGCTTAGATTAAAATTATTATACAAGTAAGTGTTGAGGCCAATGAAGGATCTATGAATTTATTTTATTGAGCTTTCTCAAATTATGTTGCCTTCTCAAAGTGGCCTATGATCAATATAATCCTTTATGTGTTTTTTCTAATTATATAAATAAATTATTTTGTGCATTTTCATTAATTTGTTATGGGGGAATCCTCCTAAGATCTAGAATAGTCTACACAGGGGATTGTGTATCAATAATATGGTTTATGATAATTAAAGGTGGTGTCTTAAATTAATGAGTAGGAATTAGCATTCTAATATTTAAAAATACATGCATTTCCCCATAGTAGATGGTGGTACAAATTTTTGTATTGAATGATGTGGAGAAAGGAAAAGAACCCATAAAATTTGAATTATCAAATGTATTAGCCACGATTTCACATTTTATGTCCAAAATATTTTTCAAGTGTAATCACATAAAAATGAAACTTGAGTGTTAAGAGTGGTACCTGAGATCACCTATCCATAGCTTATCCCTAGGCCTATCTTAGGGCCTATTTTAATACTTATCTAGCCTTTGTGTAGGCCATAGGCATCCTTAGTCATCCCTAAAGTAGTCCAAGACCCTCATTATTTCATCCTATCCCTTAATGTTTTATGTTTTTCCACATGGAAACTAGTTCCATAATAGGGGTAATAGTGCCACATGGTGCTAGTGTGCTAATTTTGGTGTTATTGTCATTTCCCTCCTTTTTTTAGAAATAGATATCTTTTTAAATCATAAACCTCCTAGGTTTAGCCTAGACCTTTTTTAACATCTACTCAAGCACCATAATAGTATGAATACATGAATTTTAACCCTATAAGCACTAGATAGAAATCATATGCAAATTACACATACAAACGTAGAACAAGTTGTGCATAATTAAGGTTATCGATTCCTATTGTACCTTATTTATGCATACTACCATATAAAAAATTCCTAAGCTTAGATTACTTATATTTGTAGTCTCAAGCACTCTCTAATCAGTCAAGTATACAATCATACTAGTTTCACTTTCACTTAAACCAACACTTAGGCTAGGAGAACTACATTAGGATTGATCTCTACTCAGAGTATTGTTATGTAGTAAACTCTCATCACATCAGGGTGTTGAGGATGTCCAACCTACCTCATTAACAAACACACTATAATGCTTATATCAAAATGATTCCCTAGAAACATGAAATATTATGGTTTACACATAAAATAATTAAAAACAAATCATTTATAGTATTTATAACTCATGCACATAGGAATAGGCTTGACAGACCCAAACATAAGTGCACCAAAAATCTTGAAATAGTCTTGTACATAGGATAATACCACCAAAATAGGGATATTAGTACCACATAGATCTACTATCCAATTAGGATGCTAAAATATAGAAGGGATTTTGACACCTAGATATTTTTTGTGAGATTTACACCAGCCTCAACCTCATTTTTTATCCTCCAGATCATCTGTCTCAATAATTTTTTAGCTAAGTTCTCATTTGCACTATTTATTGCTATTTTTAGAAAGGTCAAATTTTGTCAATTATATAAAAAATTAGAGGCTATATTTATTACATATTTCGACCCTAATTTAATATAATCAACACTTTTAAAACACAAGATTTACATTCATCTATGTCTTAAAAGGTTAAAATATTTGGTGAACCCATCTTACTTCTCATACTATTCAAACGGTAACCCTAGATGCTATTAGGGTTTGTATCATTTTTTTTATTATTTTCATTTTTTGTGTTAAGGTTTTTAGATTTCATACATTCTATTTTAGAATCCCTATTTAACTTTGTTTAATATATGCCATCTAAAAAAGCTATCTCTCTTCCCTTAAAAACAAGTGATAGGCTTAATGTCAATCTTATTGAGTATACTCATAACGTTTCCATTCAAACTTATACCATGGATAAGGGACCAAATAAAAATCCCATCTTTGATACTTTAAACCTTGATTATGTATATTTCAATGATAATGCATATGAAGATGAGAAATATAATCAAGATCAAGATGAGAATAGAGACACTCTCCTACCACTTAACAATGAAAATCTAATTATCAATAAGGATGAGATTCTAAAAATATTTTGAGGTATAATTTGAGAATATCCCCATGATCATGCACATATTTTATAAGCCATAATATAATTAAATAACAAATCAAATAATGGTAAATCTTCTACTCTCCTAGATAATAACATTATTACACCTATTAGTGCCCAAAATTGCATTAAAGCAATTGGGCCCTTGTTAAGTATAAATTCCTAAGTCCAGCCTGACTTGAGTATAAATGCCTAAGTCTATATCCTAGTTTCTATCTTTAAATTTTGACTCCAAGTTCAAGTTCAAGTTAAACTTGGCTAAATTTGATCTTTACTTGATGCGTATAAAGCCTTTGGGTTTTCAGGGTTTTTTTTCATAGATAATTTGCCTGACAAAAATAAGTCTTTGTGATTTTTGTTTGTGAAAAAAGGATAAAGACTTATTTATATTAGGAAAATTGTCTATGAAAAAATTCCCAAAATAATTATGAAGTTTCAAAAAAAGTGCAAAGTCTTATTTTGTTTCAACCAGAATGTTTGTACAAAAAATCTGAAGGAATTAAATTAGATATTTTGTCCATTGAAAAAATTCTAAAGGTCTATTTCCTTTGGGCATTTTTCCCATGCAAAAAGTTTGAAAGAAATGAATTGCGATAGGAAAATGTAAATTCCTTATTTTTTTTAGAATTTTTTTCCATGGAATTTTTTTTTCAGGGTACTTGCCCTTTGAGCACTTTTCCCACACAAAAAGCTTGAAAAAATTCATTTTCTTTAGCAAAAATATCAAGTTCAAATCTTTCAGCAAAATGTTAAGTCCAATTTATTTGGGGAAATAATTTTGGACAAAATGTTTGAAACAATTTTCATGACAAAGACACAAATGTTGAAGACTCAATTTCTTTGGAAAAAATGGTCCAATTCCTTTAGTAAAAATGCAAAGATCAATTTCTTTAAGGAAATTATTTTAGACAAAATGTTTGAAATAATTATCTTGATGAAGATGAAAATCCAAAGGCAAAATTCTTGAAGGCCTTTTGTCTGTGATAAAAGGTTTGATAAAGTTCAAATTTCTTAGAAAAAATGTGAAGTCAAAATTCTTTAGGGAAATTATCTCATACATTTTTCCAAGACAATTGTCTTGATAGAATGCCAAAGATAGTCTTACAAAAATGTTATGGAACAAAAGTCCTGATGACCAGAGGCCAAATGAAAGTAGAAGTGATAAAGATACAAATCCCATGATAATTATTGCCAAAGATAGAAATGTTGAAGATAGGAATGGTATGGATAAAAAGGCTAGGTGACCAAAATATTTGAATAAATTCACCCAAATTGCACAAGTGTTGAGCTTGTGGGGCATGATTAAAAGTTGATCAGGTTACCATCAATCAATGATACATGGTGAAGCATATAGATTTTGATCAACAGTGCATAGAAGGCCAATATTTTAAACAAATCCTTGAGATGAGTGAGATAGTGACAAGTGTCACCATCACAAAAACATTATCAAATATTTGACGATGAGTGGAATAGGTCAAAAGGTCAAGTAACATAAGGTGAAGCCATGTAGTGCGATGACACTCAAATCAATAAAGACTATTTTCAAGGAACAAATCATGCTTAATCTCATGGATTGAAATCTAATAATACGTGTTTGACTAGATGAAAAAATATAGCAATGTGAGAGAACAATTGAAAAGTCAATAAATGGTCATAGGCTAAAGATTGAGAAAGTTCCTAGGGATTGGCAGTACACATTCAAGTGTACACAATCCAATCTATAACATGTATTAAGTTAAGACCTTTCAATAAATTCTAGAATGAATACAAGATAACCACTTGGAAAGAGTGTATTAGCCTGATAAGATTGATATATTAAGATGCAGAGAGTCTATAGAGCTACTAAGTGGCACCATTTTGGTATAAAAAGTGTATATAGCTAATGGCATTCAATATTTTAGAAAAATATGAATGTCACATGTTTGCTCAGGTGAGAAAATTTAATGGTGGGAGCCAAGATGGAATATTTAAAGGGCTTAGAACCAATAATAAAGTGACATGTTCCCAAATTAGATCCAATGAAGTAGCCTAGTCAGTTTTAAGCCTTATGAGTACCCAGTTGAATCCAATGTGGTATCTAGTGAAGTGCTCTATGATGGACAAGAATTCCAAATGCATATGGAGACAAGTAATGATAAGGTTAATGTAAATCAAGTATATTAATGAGTAGATGTGACATGGTGATGCTACATAGGCATATATGTCATATTTTAGGACCCTGTGTAAGGCAATTGGCTGAGCTTCTACCATTGGTAGCAAGTTCACTTGGAAAATTCATAAATAAGGCATGGTAACCTCAAGGTTGAAACTAATGCATTATTGAATTAAACTATATGAGGGAAGCCCTAAAAGGCCAAATGTGAAAAATGTGAATTTTCAAAATGTGAAAATGTGAAAAATAAGTTGGAACCAAAATGTAAAAGATTGAATATGACCTATGTCTTTGAATTTTTTCATCTACTTCACTTGTTGAAGCTATTCCATGGGAAATATATTACAGGTTTACAAGATTAAAGTGGGTCACTCCAAAGAATATCTTTGAGTAACCATGGATCCTAAATATTCTCAAGCCATCATTGCAAGAACAGGTTGTTCCATGGCATGCATATAGGGAAGGGAAACTATCTAGAAGTTTCAAGTTGTGCAAGAAAGTGGTCCAAGGCATATTCAAGAAGTTCCACATAAAGAAAAATTGTTTGTTTTCCCTCCACCATGAATATTCTCCTTCTAGCTCATGTTAAAGGCATTTATAACCAAGAAAATCAAGGGGTTGGTTACAAATCTTCATCATTTTTAGTAAAGGTAGTTTCAACAATCATTTTCCTTGTAAATACATGAATATTCAAGGCGTGACAAAGGATTTTTTCAAGATAGGAGCATCTTTATAGGAATTTGGCAATTGGATGTTTGAAATGGGTAAACAAATTATAAATAGAAGATTTATCTTCTATTCAAGAGGTCAGTTGGCCATTGTGTTGGTCATTGTGTGTGGGTTGTTGTTGGTCTTTGTTTCTCTCCAAGTCCAATCTCTTCAAAAAATTTGGAATCACTGCTATGTGTAGATCTTATCTCCCTTGCTAAGGTGATTGTATTTGTACATCCATTAGTGATATTTTAGAGAATATTTATCTCCCATGTCAAAAGAGTAATCTCACCATACTTGTCCCCTTGGTAGTATTTTGAAAAACTGATGGATGTGAGGTTTATTTTCAAGTTAATGAAAATTCTTGTGGTTATTTTCTATTTCATATTGATGAAGTGAAACAATATGTTTTATAAGTTCTACTGATTGGATATTTGGGTTTATGTTCATTACTAGTTATCATTTTGAGCATAAATATAGGTTATAAATCCCTTTTTGTAGTTTAACTTAGAAGTATGTTGTTGAATAATTTGTTAGGGCACCCTAGGTTTATGGAGTTGAT
The DNA here is from genome assembly GCA_037957365.1 of Torreya grandis. NCBI lineage: Eukaryota > Viridiplantae > Streptophyta > Pinopsida > Cupressales > Taxaceae > Torreya > Torreya grandis. The sequence goes on from JARHVA010002140.1 coordinate 2,150,774, forward strand.
AGGGAAAAACATCTGAAAGCTTGGTTTGAGTATATGTTCTAATCTTTTAGGGATCATTTGGTATTTTATTTATCTTGTGTTTGAGTTTTACCTTCATCTTTGCTAAGAATAATGTCATGAATGTTTTAAGAATCCCTATTGTTTGAAAAAAATTTGATCACACCACCATAGCCTTCCTCTTTATTATTATTAAACTTATCCTGCCCTAAAAATAATACATGCATTTGCATATCATAAGTGTTATTTTCCCTACAAATGCATAAGAAAATGTGTTTGTAGTTTGTGCTTTAAAGACCTAGCACTATAGTATTTTATTCATTCCCTTTTCTATTGAAATTTTTTTATAATGAATGTTGTATTCATGTACCCATCTATCTTTAGTATCTTATATGTGACTTAGTGCAATTGTGCATTCCATGTGACAACCCTTCCCAAGTGGAGTGTGAAAGTTTAGTGATGCCCTAGTTGTATTTATGTCTTTTTATGCCAATAATCCCCATGGATGTTGAATCACAAAATTTCTCCATATGAGAAAGCTACCCCATAGGTCCTCTCACCTATGTTTAGGTAGATCTAGAAGTAGTGGGGAGCTAACCTGTGATATCCCCTTCTAATAAGGATATGCAAACACAAGACTCTGATACCAAAGACCAAAGCTCTGATACCACTGTGATGTCCCTTACTTAGGGCCTCTCTTATCTACACAAAAGCTCTGATATATAGCAATAAAAGCTCTGAACAACTGTAATATCCTCTTCAAACAGGGAATATATAAACTCAGAAAGCTCTGATCACAGATACAAACTACAGAGTAGATTCAAGTATGCATAAACAAATTACGGATCTTATCATTCATTCAGATGATTACAAAAGATGTCCTTCTAAACTATTACAATTGCAGTCCTTCCTTATGCATATAAAAATGAAATACAGTCTTAAAAACTCTGGCTTAGCAAAACTGGAAGTGAAAACTGGATTCTAGAAGGTCTCAGCCTTTCTGTGTCGACACACAGACGCCGTCGTCGGTCGATATATCACCGACGTCGGTGACTGTCGGTCAGATTTCTGCCGGCATCGGTCCTAAGTCGACCGACGTCGGTTACTGGAAGCTCTCTACCTACCGAGGTCGGTACCTGCACTGATCTGTATGGACCTGTACGGCCGCCACCTTGTCTTTTCTTAACCCCTGATTGCTGAACACCCTGATCTGAAGATATACTATTCTAATACAGAATATTTCTATCTGTATAATTTATTGAATCAAAACTAATAAAATAAATACCTGTAATACTGTGATAACTTCTGAGTGAAGTTATCTCTCAACCCTAGAATTCTGTGATAACTTCTGGATGAAGCTATCTCTCAGATCTGTATCTTTGTGATAACTTTTGGATGAAGCTATCTCTCAATTTGGTAATAAATCAGTTGATATCTCACAGCCTCTAAATCACACACAATGAAGAGGGAACGTTCTCCACTGCAATGGAATCCTGGAACCCTTGGCTTAGTCTTCACAGAAGAATTTCTTCAATTTTCAATAATCAATAATCTATGCATAATCAATAATGGCCTCCATGTGAACCGCTTATACCCTCAAAAGATATGCTTGCCCTAATTAGGGTTTTTTTCTTAAATTAGCATTAGGGTTTCTAATTTAAAATTAGACCAAATAATTAATAATTAATAATTAATTATTAATGAGACCAAATAATTAATATTTGATTAAATCAATCAAATATTAATATCTCCCTCAATATACGTCGGATCCTCAAACCGATCGAAGTAGGTGAATCAGGGAGTGATTCTGCACATGACCATACCAAAATAAAGGTGCTCCACTGCATGTCAAATATCCATAAATAATAGGAGCATCAAGCAAACATGTCTGAAAGACCCTGAATGAAAACCAAATGTAGAAATTCTGTGAATCAAAGTCAAGCCAAGCTCCATTATGACCCTCTGTCCATCCTATTAGCCTACGAAGATCGTATAATAGGCTAATCATCAAGTCTGTCAATGTCCACGAAAAAGGGGACATGACAATCCGCCCCTCCTAAAATTGCTTGTCCCCAAGCAATCTCAGAACAATGAACCACTCAATCCTCTTGGATCCCAAATGTAGTTATGCCCTGCACTGCTATGAATCAATGTGAGTACCTGTAATATCATCAGAAGTAAAACAAAGAGGAACCCATAATCAAATTGGCGAACACAACTCAACCAATCTCTGAAATCACAACTGCCCTGGATGTGTCGATACTGTAGACTGTGTACTGGGCAACTGTAAATTCCATTTACAAAAGATGGTGTTAATCCATCCCATAACTGATCCCTCTGTAACTGTGGCACAACTAACTGTACCACACTGTCAAATGTGTGAGAAGAATCAATCTGGAGACTCGACTCCACTGGTATCCCAAACCCCTCAGAATTAGGTACTCCCAAGTCCTGAATATGTGTGTGATCCTCAACCACATGCTCCTCATAAGCGGCTATAGAAACATACTCATCACCCACACTCAGTGTACTAACATCTGAGTACACCTCCACACTCTGAATGCAAGCATCAGACTCATCCTCACTGTCTAACCCCTGAGTTAAACTCACCTTAAGACAAAGCTCATCCACAACATCCTCAATTACTCCTGCCTGTGAAGATAATACAGATAAATCATTACCTAAAGATGTGTTAATATCTCCCTGTATTGGATCAGCATGAGTGTCAAACTCATCATGCAAGTCGCTGCATGTCATAGGGAAAGCACTACGATCCTTGGGTCTATTAATTAAATTCTTTAACCACATGCAAGCTCTAGGTGAGACATTTCTCCCTTTTGTCCAGACATACCATAAATCTTCTGCCAAGAGTTTGGAAATTTTATCCTCCTCCTCAAACAAGATTGTGAACATAATAGAGTGCATTGATGCCAATATATTGCTAGAATGAAACTCATCTAAAATATTCCAAAATATTTTAAACATCATGCGAATTTCACCAATACAACCTACTAACATCATAACGTTTTCAAATCCATACCTTGCAAATGTTTCAAGTAATCTTGCCCTCCTTGAGAAATGAGGGTCTCTAATGTTATCCAAATTTTTGAAGCTTTTTACCATGGCATAAAGTACCTCTCTCATAATCTGATCATCATGAAAATCAAAGCCAGCTATGATCCTTATCATTTCACTAATGCAAGAGAGAGCTGCAAGTCTTACCACCTCATCATGATGTCTCAATAATCGGGGCTTCACCAATGAATCAAACGCTAGAAATAACGTTGTTTGCATCTCATAAGTATTTGAATGCTCAACCTTGCCTAAATAAGTGTCCAACTCCTCCAAAATTTTTAGAGTGTCATCTGCTTGCTGAGATGGATGATCTAATTTATTCTTTGCATTGTGCATGCTTTCTTCCAAATCTTTGACCCCTCTTAGAGCCATACTGATAATCAAATTGAACCTGGAACTACCCAACAGGATGGCAAGACATTAGTTCTGATGTGCCCAACAAGATAGCAGGAATTTGGCTCTGATACCACTGTGATATCCCCTTCTAATAGGGATATGCAAACACAAGACTCTGATACCAAAGACCAAAGCTCTGATACCACTGTGATGTCCCTTACTTAGGGCCTCTCTTATCTACACAAAAGCTCTGATATATAGAAATAAAAGCTCTGAACAACTGTAATATCCTCTTCAAACAGGGAATATATAAACTCATAAAGCTCTGATCACAGATACAAACTGCAGAGTAGATTTAAGTATGCATAAACAAATTACGGATCTTATCATTCATTCAGATGATTACAAAAGATGTCCTTCTAAACTATTACAATTGCAGTCCTTCCTTATGCATATAAAAATGAAATACAGTCTTAAAAACTCTGGCTTAGCAAAACTGGAAGTGAAAACTGGATTCTGGAAGGTCTCGGCCTTTCTGTGTCGACACACAGACGCCGTCGTCGGTCGATATATCACCGATGTCGGTGACTGTCGGTCGGATTTCTGCCAGCGTCGGTCCTAAGTCGACCGACGTCGGTTACTGGAAGCTCTCTGCCTGCTGAGGTCGGTACCTGTGCTGATCTGTATGGATTTAGTACGGCCGCCACCCTGTCTGTTCTTAACCCCTGATTGCTGAACACCCTGATCTAAAGATATACTATTCTAATACATAATATTTCTATCTGTATAATTTATTGAATCAAAACTAATAAAATAAATACCTGTAATACTGTGATAACTTCTGAGTGAAGTTATCTCTCAACCCTGGAATTTTGTGATAACTTCTGGATGAAGCTATCTCTCAGATATGTATCTCTGTGATAACTTCTGGATGAAGCTATCTCTCAATTTGGTAATAAATCAGCTGATATCTCACAGCCTCTAAATCACACACAATGAAGAGGGAACCTTCTCCACTGTAATGGAATCCTGGAACCCTTGGCTCAGTCTTCATAGAAGAATTTCTTCAGTTTTCAATAATCAATAATCTATGCATAATCAATAATGGCCTCCATGTGAACCCCTTATACCCTCAAAAGATATGCTTGCCCTAATTAGGGTTTTTTCTTAAATTAGCATTGGGGTTTCTAATTTAAAATTAGACCAAATAATTAATAATTAATAATTAATTATTAATGAGACCAAATAATTAATATTTGATTAAATCAATCAAATATTAATATCTCCCTCAATATACGTCGGATCCTCAAACCGATCGAAGCAGGTGAATCAGGGAGTGATTCTGCACATGACCATACCAAAATAAAGGTGCTCCAATACATGTCAAATATCCCTAAATAATAGGAGCATCAAGCAAACATGTTTGAAAGACCCTGAATGAAAACCAAATGTAGAAATTTTGCGAATCAAAGTCAAGCCAAGCTCCATTATGACCCTCTGTCCATCCTATTAGCCTATGAAGGTCGTATAATAGGCTAATCATCAAGTCTGTCAATGTCCACAAAAAATGGGACATGACATAACCATACCCTTTCTATGTGCCTCTCAATTATTTTTTACATCCAGTCCACTCTTGATGCTAAACCCTTCCCCAACTACAATGACATCCTAGCAAGTTTTTCATCATTTCTTGCCATTTTAACTAAAGTGTGCAAGGATGAGCATACAAGGTGTACAACTAGGAACCAACACTTTTTAAAATAATTATTAGGCACTAAACATCAAATCCTAGTTACTTATGTTTCCAAGGACTCTTGTAGAGAGATGTTATCATTTTAAAAGTTATCTACCTATTGTAATGATCTGATTATCTTTGGTACATCAACATCATTCATTTGGTACCATTATTAGGGACTAAATTAAAATTCTTATCACCTATGTTGTTGAAGACTCTTGCAGAGAGATGTAAGTGATTTATATTATCAAATTCTCTACCTATTTATGTTATATTTGATTATCTTCAATTTGTCAACATTGCCACTCATCTAGAATCATTGTTGGTGATAATTTTTGTCACCCATGTTGTTAGGGACTCTTCCAAAGAGCTATTGTTGTAAGTATTTAATGTTGTGAAGTTATCTACTATATTTCCTACAATTGGACTATCTTGGCCATCAATGTCACAACACTCCACTAGGGATGTGCTAGGACGTTTTAAGGCTTGATAATTGAATTTTGTTATGTTCATTACAAAGGACTATTAAGATTGCATGTTGGAAAGTGTTTTTCCCTTTTGAACATTATTCTAAAGATTTAAGTAGTATTTTTTTTACTCTCATCATTAACTTCAACAAAGTATATTGTTAGCATTTATCACTATCAGTTTGTTAACTATTATATTCTAGAATTATGATTCTAGTGGTGACTTTGATTTTTATTTTTTGGTTTCAGAGAAGATTGATGCCTACTCTTAATATAAAAATAAATTTAAGAGTTGAGTATTTTCTTATTTGTAAAGCTGGAAGGGTTTGAGATCATCTTTTAGAAGTGATCCATCAAAGAAATTTGTTCCACCCTTAAGTATTTCTCAAAGAAGAGGGAGACAAGTTTGGAATCCTATTGAAGGGTAGAGTTCAGCTGTTAAGGGCCATAAAGTTTCTAATAATATTGAAATTTTTTATGACCATCCTATCATTAAGGAATATCATATCTCTCCTATAAATTATAAAATATATAGTCCCATTTACTATCTATCTCCTTCCCAACCAGCTAAATCTCTTCCCAAATCTAACTAACCAAATCCACCTCATTTACTCCCTCATATGCCTTTGCCACTAGTTCTTGAACCTCCCATCAAACCAATTATGAAGTATAGGGACCAAGATGAGAATGAGCATCCTAAATTCTATGTTCCCAAATTAAGGCCTATCAATTTTGATGAAATGGAAGGCTATCCTAATGAAGTCCCAAATGAAGTTAGGAAATGCCTCCCAAAGTTTCCAAGGAATAATGAAATGAGTGATGATTAACACCTAAGGGATTTTCAAAATATCATTGAAGATTATGAGTTTGAGCATGAGGATGTGTGCATTAAGTTATTTATGCACATACTCAGGGAAGATTCTCATGAATAGTTCAATTCTCTTCCTTGTGGATACATTGATTCATGGAAAGAGATGAAGAATGTTTTTAGAATTCAATATGGTGATAAAATTTATCCCAAATTTATTTTAGCTAAGTTTGAAAATATAAAAAATAATCCTAATGATTATGTGTAGGAATTCAATACCTAGTTCAACAAGGTTATGATGTGGCTAACTAAAAATATCTGGCCTACTAATAGTGTGCTTGATAAAGTATTGTGATGCCTTGTATAAGAAGGTTACATATTACTTGAGGGATAAGGATCCCACTAAATTTTGGTTGTAATTCAATATAGCCATCCAAATTGAGAAAAACATAAAGGCTATGAGAAATCCCATGAATAAGTGGGCTGATGTAAAAATTGGTCAATACAAAAAAGATAGTCCACTAAGACAACCAAACTTGAGGATACTATTAAAACTTTGGCCTCTACTATCAAAAAGATGTCATACAAGTTGGCTAGAGATAAAAAGGGGATCTCTCATGTGTTTAGTAGTCAAGAAAGGCCTCTAAATTTGAATAAAACACAAAAAAGGCTTGCTTTCCACATTAGAGATAATGATATAGGGAAGAGGTCTATACATGAAGAAAGAATATATAGAAATAAGAATAGAGGGGTTAAAAAATAAGTGCATGATCCTTTAAGTGCCAAGGTGAATTATATAGATTGTGACATTGATATTGATTGATGTGACAAGTGCTTCCTTCCACATCCCCCATGTGATATAAATAAATTGATTAATTAATATGTGGATGAACTTGAGAATGCATCATCTGGTGACGAGATCATGATGTTCAAGTATCAAAGCCCTCGAAGTGAGATGACTACTTCCATGTAATTATTGAGTGCTACTGTTATTGATCAATTGGAGTATGGTTTAAAAGGTAAGTGTCCCAACTCCCAAATTTGCTTGTGACATTAATATGGCATAAGTATATGAATTACCCATTCATGATTTTGATTTCCTATGCTCTATGATGATTAATAAATATGATTAAATAATTCCATGAGTTTAGGATAGGCATATGCTAATCAATGTTATGATTACCCAAGAGAAGGAGTATCACTTGTGAAGCAAATATCATATTCTCTACTCCTCAAGGCACTACCCCTATAAATCTAAAGGAAGGGGATGCAAGTAAATAAGCTAAAAAAACTACAACAGTCCCTAAAACTTTTAAACCAATGCCTGTCTCCCAATTTGCCAAGCCTAGAGTACTCTAAGAATAGAATACCCATATTGTCTAGTATCCCTAAGGTTGTTAATGAGTTTAAATAAAATCCACCTTTGAACGATGTTGTTAAATATTCAAATCCATTCCAATCTACTCCACTTCAAACCTTAAGTGATTGTATTCCAACTGAAGATGTTATCACCCTTTTATCCCATACTCCTCTTCCTCAGTATAACATATGTGATATGGCCCAAGTGTTGAGCCAACTAACAATCATTGTGCCACTTGTTGAATTATTGAGAATACCTAAACATAGGAAGAGAGAATTTGAGTAATTATAATTTAGACAGATGTTAGTTGCAAATGAAATTAATTTTCCCCAAATACCACCAAAAAGTGATAAAGAATTAGAAGAGGTTGTTGAACCTGCTCTAAATGTCTATTTGAAGATTGAATTAGTGGAGAGTTACCTAAATGTGGATCCATTTTATACAAACTTGTATATTAATGGCCTAATTATCCACAACTATATATTTGATTTAGGAGATTCTTCCAATGTGATGCCCTTGGTGTCCTAAATGAAATTAGATTTAAGATTACATCAACCTTTGGCAAGTATTATGCCATGGACTCATAAAAGGTACCGATTGTGGGACAATTAAAATGATTAGTTTTATATTTGGCATTTCATCCTTGTAACTATCTAAATATGGATGTCATAGTTATAGATTACCTTCCTAAGTGGGGGATGTTATTGTCACATAAATGAGCTAATAGCATGGGTGGAAGTGTATAGATAGACCTTTCTTATGCCACCATTCCTTTGGAGGGTAAGATGGTCAAAATTTATAGAGATTTGAAGATGTTTTATGTCATTGAAGATCCAAAGCATGATCTTAATAAAGTGTTGTACATAGATGTTGATCTTGGAAACTTTATTGGGAATGTTGATACTAGTGAATAGTTTTCTATTTTTAATGTTGAACCTAACAAGAAAGATGTACTTTGGAAGATGTACTTAGATGGGGCTTTCTCCAATCTTGGAAATGGATTAGGGATTGTCTTTTATGCCCCTAATGGTAAATGTTTCATGTTTTATTTTAGTTTTCCTTTGAGTGCATGAATAATATTGTTGAGCATGAGACACTCTTTCTTGGTTTATGGATTACCCATGAATATGAAATAAAAAAAATTATTGTAAAGGGTGATTATGATTTGGTGGTAAAACAAATTCATAATACTTGTGCCACAAAAAATAAAATATTGAAATAATATCATTTTTTTTTTTGGGATTTTCTATAATTATTTGATGCATTCAATTTATATTATCATGATATAAGTTTTAACCAAGAAGTTGACAAACTTACAGGGTTAGGCACTCAATTTGATATTGCAAATATGAGCCCTCTTTGTCAGTATCAAGTGGATGTTCTTGTCAAGATTTTGATCTTAGACAATGTTCATCATTCGAAGGTCTTTGATGATGATGATGATGATGAGATTAGAGAGTTTCTAAATTATGAAGCTAAGTTCCATGATCAGCTCATAAAACTAGAATATATGGTTTAGATTTGTAATGGAAAGAAAACCTTGTTTGAAAAGGACATCATTTAACTAAAGATAAACATGCTCCCTAGAGGGTTGGTAAGTTTAGAAGTGTATTTTGATGGAGTTGATAGAATTAAGTCATGAGATGCATTCATTTCAAAGGGCATGACTGAGTGTAACTTAGGTTCTCATGAGAGTATAAGAAAAGTTTAGCTTGGTACTCACCTAAGTGCAACTAAGAAACATACTTACATGTAGTTGTTAAGGAAGTATCAAGATTGTTTAGCATGGTCTTATTTTAAATTAAATCATGTGGGGAGGATTTATTCTAGCATGTCATCCCATTACAACTTGATAACAAGCCTTTCAAGTAGAAATAGAGACCTGTTAACCCCATCCTAGCCACCAAGATGAGGGATGAATTAAAGAAGCTAAATTATGGTGGAATCATTCAGCCCATTAGGTATTCATCATGGGTTTCCAATTTAGTCCCTCTGTGAAAGAAGAATAGTGAAATTTGCTTACATGTGGATTTACATAATTTTAAAAAGGATTATTTAAAAGATAATTATTCCCTACCCAACATGGAGAACCTACTAAAAATTATTAATAGATCAGATATGTTTTCCAACATTAGATAATTTATTTGGATACAACAAGGTTATGGTAAAGGAATATGAAAGATCCAAGACTACATTCACTACACCTTGGGGCACATATGTATATATGAGGATGTCTTTTAGGTTAATTAATGTTGGTTAAACATTATAGTGAGTTATGGACATCAAATTTTTAGGGATAATTAACTAGTTCATCATTGTGTATTAAGATAACATTATTGTGTACTCCAAGACTAGAAAAGAACATTTGGATCATCTAAATGCTACGCCCCTGACCTATCGCATATATTAGGATAAGAATAGATAACTTGTGACTTAATTATCCATATTTAATGCTATATCAAATTTATCTATGCATTCATTTGGTTAGTAGGTTGACCTATGGAGTAACCATGGCCTCGATAGACTATATATAAGAGGTAGTGGGTAATTATTTATCATCATATTGTGAATTCTGCTCTTATTGAAACTTGTGGAGTTTGCCCCCTCAAAGTGTATTTTATATTATCATATATTCTAATATATTTTATTCATATTTGGATCTATTTATTCTATTCTACTTTATTTTTGAAGTAATTTCATTAAAAGTGGTATTAGAGCTGTGATTTGGGCAATCTTGTGGGTGAAACCCTAATTTTTTAAATTTGGATATATCTAGAAAAAGGTTGTGAATTTATCTATAAATATTTTAATGGAGGTTTGAAATAATGAAATTAATATTACTTTAAAATTTCAGCTCATTTGGATCTATTTTACAAAATTTATCATGATTTTATGGTTTTTCATAAAATTGCTCTATAGTGTGCAATTCAAAGATTTTTTCTAATTTATTTACATTTTTGGAAAGATTATAAAAATTTAGATATGGTATGTTATTTTTATGTTTTTATTTTAGGCTGACATAAGTCCAAAATTGCTTGATCAAAGTTGGGTCAAAAGTGCCAATCAGGGTCGACATCATAAAGCCCTTTTATGGCAAGTCCACAAACTCGGGGATGAGAAAAGGGTGCTAAAACTCCAAGTAAAACTAATAAAAAGGAAGAGATGGAGTCAAAAGGGGGAATTACTAGATCTGTTGTACCAAGGTTCTCTGACATAGATCACAAAGTGAGCCAGCTTGACTATAGTGTGTAAGGCATTTAAAGTGAGGTGTAAGGCATATAATCTAATATGAAATCCATAAAAGATAGTCTAGTAGGTATCATGATGGATTTGAAAAATAATCAGTTAAATCATCTAGCTATCACTATTGCACAACCCCACTAGGGTGGTTCTCCCAACTAATCTACTTCAAATCTAATTACATTGCCACAGAGGAACCTATTACCAAAGGTGGATATGCACAAATTTGATAGAAAAGATCCACTCAATTGGATCAACCAAATGGATAATTTTTTTGATCTACATTATATCCTAGGTGGATAGAAGGTTACCATGGCATCCTTGTATCTTGAACCTAATCAATTCATTTTGGTATCAATGGTTATGTGCTCAAAAGAAAAAGATGACTCTCAATGTCACCTAGTCAATTTTTACAGAGGAGCTAAAATTATACTATGGCAATAGTGTGATAGAGAATTACTTCAGCTAATTGGAAAAATTGTGATAGACTGGCTCTGTCAAGGATTATATTCATCATTTTTATAACCTATCCTTATGTGTGGAGACAATTTTTTAGGAGAACTTGAATGACCTATTTTTGGGTGGACTCAAGGACCATGTTCAACATGAGGTTTACATGTTTAATCCACTTAAGATTTTTGATTCTATTATCATGGCACATAGAGCTGAGGAAAAGTTCATAGCCAACAAGAAGTAGCCATTCACTCACTTTAAATATCATAGCATATCGACACCAATATTTCCTCCACTTACTAGATTGAACCCTCAACAAATTGAAGAGAAGCATGCAAAAGGATTATGTTTCAGTTGTGACAACAAGTGGAGAAAAGGACATAGATGTGCTAAGAATAAGCTATTTTACATTGAGATATCTAATGAATATGAATAAGAAGATGATGCCTCTAGTGATGATGAGGAAGAGATAGAGGAGGTACCTAAAGATTCATAACCTATAATCTCTTATCATGCACTTTTAGGAATTATCACTCCACAAACTCTTAAGGTGGTGGGTGACAATGTTGATTGATTTAGGGAGCACACATTACTTCATCAACCATAAGTTGGCCACTTGATTGAACTATTTCATCTACCCAGCACCAGAATTTTAGGTCATGATTGTAGATGGTGGCACAATTAATTGTTTAGGCAAATGCCATAGTATTAAGCTTGCTATGGGTGAGTACAGTCTCAATTATCCTATGTTTTCTATTCCCATGGGTAACATAGACATTGTTTTAGGATTCTAATGGCTCATAACCTTGGGTACCATTGAGATAAACTTTTAGGAACTATTCATGCACTTTTATTTTGAAGGTAGGAAAATTGAACCACGTGGATTATAGGCAAAATATCCATAATTGATTAGTTCAAATTAGATGACCAAGATGCTAAAAAAGGGATAAAGGGGAATTATTTTATGATTATGTTCCATAGAAGTTCAACCCACATAGTCATCTACACATTCGCATCTACAAATGATTCTTCATGACCACCCATCTATTTTTGGGGCCATGCTAAAAAGACTACCACCAAAAAGAGAACATGATCATGCCATTCAACTACTTCCAGGGAGTCAACTACCAAATATCATACCATATAGGTATCAATATGCATATAAGAGTGAAATTAAAAATATGGTCCATGATATGTTGGAGGTAGGGATCATCAAGCACAGAGAAAGTGTATATTCATCACCAATGGTTCATGGTACAAAAGAAGGATGACACATGGAGGATGTGCCCAGATTATAGGGAACTCAACAAGTACACGATCAAAGATAAGTTTCCTATTCCAATAATTGATGATTTACTTGGTGAGTTTCATGGTGCTAATTATTTCACAAAATTATATCTTCACTCGGGGTACCATCAAATTAGAATCAAGGATGAAGATGTTCATAAAAACAACTTTTAGAATGCATGAGGGCCATTATGAGTTTTTGGTAATGCCCTTTGGTTTTAAAAATGCACCATATACTTTTCAGAGCTTGATGTACAATATTTTTAGGCCTTTTTGAAGGAAGTTTATGCTAGTTTTATTTGATGACATATTGATTTATATTTAGACATGGGAAACACATCTACAACATGTGAAATAGGTGCTAATAGTTTTGGAGAAGCATCAGCTTTATGTGAATCCATCCAAATGTGATTTTAGAGTACAGGTGGTAGAGTACCTAGGTCACATTGTTTTCCATGAAGGTGTCAAAGTTGATCCCTAGAAGATCAAAGCTATGATGGAATGGCCCATGCCAAAAACTCTCAAAAACCTCTGAGGGTTCCTAGGACTAACAGGTTACTAATGAAGATTTGTGAAAGGTTATGGAATCATAGTGGCTCCACTCACTACATTGATAAATAAGGATGCCTTCCATTGGAATGATGCTACCACCAAATTATTTGAGAAAATAAAAGTAGCTATGTGCACCTCTCCAGTTTTGGGTACTATAGACTCCTCAAAGACATTCATTATTGAATGTGATGCTTCCAGATTTGGGTTGGGAGTAGTACTAATGCAAGAAGGAAGACCCATTACATTTGAGAGTCATTAATTCAAAGGTAAGAATCTAAAAAAACCTATCTATGAGAAATAAATGATGGCTATTCTTCATGTAGTTAAACAATGGAGGCCCTATCTAATGGGTTGACACATTAAGGTGAAAACAGATCATGATAGTCTCAAATACTTTTTGGAGAAAATATTATCATCTAAGGAAAAAAAAGTGGGTGAAAAAATGTTGGGTTATGATTTTGAAATCATCTACAAGAAGGGTAAAGATAATGTAGTAGTAGATGCACTATCCAGATGGGATACATCCATATAAGCATTACATTGTGCAATGTCCATGTTGCAAATAGATTAGGTGGATGAAGCCAGGTTAGAATGGGAGTAAGACAAGGATACACAGGTTCTAATTTAGAATCTCCATCAAGGTACTTTATCCTCTAACAAATTTGAATGGAAATTTAATGTCCTATGGTATAAGGGCAGGTTATACTTGTGCAAAGATTTAGAGCTTAAGCATAAGATTATTGCAGAGTTACATGCATCTCCAATTGGGGGACACTCAGGGTTCTTGAAAAATTATCACTGAATTAATAAATAATCATTTTGGGAAGGACTCAAGGGATATGTACAAAAGTTTGTGGTATAATACTTGATATGCTAATAAAATAAAGGTGAGACAGTTAAGACCCTAGGTCTGTTAAAACCGTTAGCAATTCCTAGTCAAAGGTGGGAGGAGGTTTCCATGGATTTCATCATAGGATTGCCTTGTTCTAAAGGTAATAATGTTATCTTGTTCATTGTGGATAGGCTTATAAAATATGCCCATTATTGTGCTCTCTCACACCCATTTTTAGCAAGTACAGTAGTAGCTATTTTTCTAGAGGTAGTTCTAAAATTGCATGGAACCCCAAAAATAATTGTAAGTGATCATGATCCTATTTTCACTAGTAATTTACGGATTGAACTATTTTCCTATTTGGATACTTAGATAACTCATAGCTCATCTTACCACCCCCAATCTGATGATCAAACATAAGTGGTTAACAAATGTTTAAAGGGGTATCTCCATTATTTTGTATCAGATAAACATGAATGTTGGGTTAAATGGATACCACTTATAGAATGGTGGTATAACACATCTTTCCATACCTCTTATAAAATGTCTCCATTTATATCATTATATGGTTACCATCCACCTTCCATCATTTCTTTATTAAAGGTGCAAACTAAGGTTTGAGATGTGGAGGAGCACATTCAACATCAACAAGAGGTTTTGGCTAGTTTGAGAGAGAATTTGGCCTTGGCACAAAATAGGATGAAGCAACAAGTAGATCAACATTGTAGTGAGTGAAATTTTGAGGTGGGTGACTGGGTATTTGTATGTTTGAAGCCTTACAAGTAGATGTCCTTGAAGCAACTTAAAAAGGACAACAAACTTGCTCCTAAGTATTATGGACCTTATCAGGTTCTACAAAAAATTGGAAGTGCAGCTTACAAGCTCAAGTTACCTCATTCATCTCATATACACCCAATATTTCATGTTTCTTGTTTGAATAAGGTCATTAGATAGAAAGTTTTAGCCCAGATAGAGCTCCCAAAAATAGATGAAGGATGAGTCATTTTAAAACTAGAGAAAATCCTCCAAACACGTACTAAGAGGTTGAGAACTAGAGAGATTAGGGAATATCTAATCAGGTGGAAGAACCTGAGTAGTGAAGATGTAACTTGGGAAGGTGAAGATTTTTTGAAACATCTAGAGTTGTTTAACATTGAGGACAACATTGGTTTTAAGGGGAAGGGCATGTTATGCCCCTAACCTATTACATGTATTAGGATAGGAATAGCTAACTTGTGGCTTAATTATCCCTCTTTGATGTTATATCACATTTCTCTATGTATTCATTTGGTTAGTAAGTCAGCCTATGGAGTAACCATGGCCTACATAGACTATATATAAGAGGTAGTGGGTAATTGTTTATCATCATATTATGAATTCTACTCTTATTGAAACTTGTGGAGGTTGCCCCCTCAAAGTGGCTTGTCTATTATCATCGATTTTGATATATTTCAGTAATAGTTAGATCTATTTATGCTATTCTACTTTATTGTTGTAGTAATTTCATTACACTAAAATAGGTGTTGATCAAATGTAGGGAGTTTGACATTTCAATTAATCCAAAGAAGTGCCCATTTTGAGTATGAAAGCACAATTTGATAGGACATATAGTGTCTAAGGATGTGTCATGATTGAATTTGAATGGGTCAAAGCCATTGCAAAAGTGCCTATCCCATATTCCAAAAAGGGAATTTAGTCTTTCTTTAGATAAATTAACTTTGTAAGGAGGTTTGTGTCTAACTTTGTAGAAATCACTCTACCTATTACTTCCATGTTGAAGAAGTACTAGACCATCAAATGAGAGGAGAAGGCCATGAAAGTATTTAATGATAATAAAGGATATTTAAATTCTACTCCTATTTTGGCCAACCTTGATTACACAAAGCCATTCTAGATATTCTCTTTTGCATCATACAATACTATTGTTGTTTTTATATTTCAAAAGAATGAAGAAGGTCATGAGCATCCCATAGCTTTATTATTAAAGGTATGAAAGGTCTTGAACTAAACTATATGATCATGGAAAATTAAGATTTTACTCTATTGAAACCTATCAAGATGTTTAGGACTTATATTATAAGTTTAAGGATTGTTGTTTATGTCCCACATACCATGGTGAAGGACATCTTAACTCAGACTGAAGTATCCAACAAGAGATGCAATTGGGTTAATAAGATACAATATTATGACATGGATATTTAGACCACCAAGTTAGTGTGAGGGATGGGTCTAGCTAAGGTTATGACTGAGACTAATTTGAAAGTTCTTGAAATAAACACTATTATTTTTAATGTTGATGATTCTTTGAGTTAGTTTAACACATCTCTATGGTATAGAGATATTGTTTACTAATTTAAAATTTTGAACCATCCCCTAATTTGGATAAGAATCAAAGAATACCTCTCAAGCTTGTTTCTCATAAATACCTCTTGACTAAGAATGGACTAGCATGGAAGCATTTAGATGGGGTTCTCCTAAGATAAATACTAGAAGAACAAATTACTGACCTGATGGAAAATTTTCATAGTGGAGTATGTGGTGGCCATTTTTCACCTAAATTTATAGCTCATAAAACTATGAGAGTTGGTTATTAGTGGGCATCACTATTTAAAGATGTTACTTAGAAAGATAGAAAATGCAAAAAATGTTAGTGCTTTGCTGAGAGGATAAAAGTTTCAAGTTTTATTCCCTTGCAACCTATGATGATTGAAGGCCCATTTAAATAATGGGGAATATCTTTCATTAAAGAAATTATTGATTCATCAAGCATTGGACATAGATAGATACTAGTTACAACTGACTAC
The DNA here is from genome assembly GCA_037957365.1 of Torreya grandis. Taxonomy (NCBI): domain Eukaryota; kingdom Viridiplantae; phylum Streptophyta; class Pinopsida; order Cupressales; family Taxaceae; genus Torreya; species Torreya grandis. The sequence goes on from JARHVA010002140.1 coordinate 2,167,720, forward strand.
TTCACGAAATGGGTTGAAGCAATCCCTATAAAGAAAGCAACACACTAGGTAGTTATAGATTTTTTGATCAATCATATTATTTATAGATATAATGTGTTTATTAAATGTATTGCTAATAATTCTATGAGATTCAAAGCCAAACCTTTAGCAGCATTGTGCAAATATTATGGGATTGAATTGACCTATGCTTCTAATTATAACCCTAAAAGGAATGGGAAAGCATAATACACTAATAATGACTTGCTCAAGATCATTAGGAAAACATTAGAAGCAAATAAGAAGTGGGGTAAAGAATTAAAGTTTTCCTTATGGGATAATATGATCATGCCTAAGAGAGATATAATAAAAATCCCTTTTGAGCTTGTTTATGAAGCTCAAGTAGTTTTGCCTATGAATTTTTAGTTACCAACCTATCATCTCATGGAGCAGCTTGAGGATGATGAGAAAATCAATCACTATGAAAGCAAGATGAACTAGATTATTGAGATTGATGAAATTAAAATACAAGCTCATGAAAGACACCTCGAGTTCAAGGAGAAGCTAAAGAAGATATTTGATAGGAAGGTTACTCCAAGAATCTTATATGTAGGTGATTTGGTTCTGCTTTGAGACAAAAAACATGAAGAGAAAGGAAAGCATGGAAAATTTTATGCCTTGTGGATGGGTCCCTATTCCATTAACTACCATATTGGGGAGCATACTTTATTTTTGAAAGATCTGGATGGTGAAATAGTAGAGTTATTAGTCAAAGATAGACATCTAAAGCACCTATTGGATTGAGTCCATCTATAACTATGTACATAATTGTATAATGTTTTGTCTTTCTATTATTTCGTTACTTTTTCACCCCTTTACTTTGGGCCTTATTTGTATAGTTTCATTTTTTTATTGTGTTCATTTCCAAATCCTCTTGATTTATTTTTCTCAATATACCATGTTTTGTTGAGTCTTTATGGGTGTTTATTGAAAAAGTTAAGTTTTGACTCCATAACTGAATGGATTGGCACCTGGTCTTGCATTTTATGGTTCTTTGCATACCTAAAAAGGGTATGTATCTCTAGGAAAGGGCAAATGTTAGTTCCCAAAATTTTACTAAAGTAATTGGGCCCTTGTCAATAATAATTCCTAAGTCCATCTCGAGTTGAGTATAGATGTCTAAGTCCTCAGCGTAGTTTCTATCTTCAAATGTTCCCTCCAAGCACAATTTCATGTTAAAATTGGCTACATTTGATCTTTACTTGATGCGTATAAAGCCTTAGGGTTTTCAATATTTTTTTTGTAGAAAACTTTCCTAACAAAAATAAGTCTTTGGGCTTTTTGTTCATGCAAAATTTTTGAATACTTATTTCCATTAGGCAAAATATCTATAATAAAAAGCCTAAAATAATTGTGAATTTTCATTAAAGAGTGAAAATTCTTATCTTGTTTTGGCCATAATGTTTATACAAAAAATCCAAAGTGATTCCATTAGACATTTTATCTATAAAAAAAGTCTGAAAGTCTATTTCCTTAGGGCATTTTTCCCATGCAAAAAGTTTGAAGGAATTGCATTGTGTCAAGAAAATATAAAGTCATTATTTCTTTCAAAAAAAATTTCTAGGGAAAAAATTTCAAAGGGCACTTTCCCTTTAGCTATTTTTCCCACATAAAAATCTTGACAAAAGTCATTTTCTTCAGCAAAAATGTCAAATTTACATTTTTTGGCAAAATTTTAAGTCTAATTTCTTTAAGGAAATTATTTTGAACAAAATGTTTGAAATAATTATCCTGATGAAGACACAAATGCCACATACTCAATTTATTCAATAAAAATGGTCTAATTCCTTCAAAAAACATTAAAGATCAATTTATTCAAGGAAATTATTTCAAACAAATTTCTGAAATAATTGTCCTGATGAAGATAAAAATCTTAAGGCTAAAATTTTGTGGACATTTTATTCATGATAAAATGCCTGATAAAGTTCAAATCTCTCAGAAAACGTATGAATTCAAAATTCTTTAGGGAAATTGTCTTGGACATTTTTTTGAGATAATTATCCTTATAAAATGTTTAAAACAAATAGTCCCTAAGACATGTTACATAACAAAAGTCTCAAATACCAAAGGCCAAATGAAAGTAGAAGTGCTAAAGATAAAAAGCCTACGATAATTTTTGCCAAAGGCAAAAATGTCAAAGATAGGATCGTCATAGATAAAAAGTCTAGGTGACTAAAATCTTTGAATAAATTTTCCCAAATTGCATAAGTGTTGAGCTCGTAGGGTATGATTAAAAGTATATCAGGTTCCTATCAATCAATGGTATGTGATGAAGAAAATAGATTCTAATTGATAGTGCATAAAAGGATAATGTTTCAAATAAACCCCCAAGATGATAGAGATGATGACAAGTGTCACCATCATGGGAACCCTATCAAAGATCTATTAGTGAGTGGAATAGGTTAAAAGGTCAAGTAGCATAAGATGCCATAATGTGGCATGATGACACTCAAATCATTAAAGACTATTTGCAAGGAAAAAATCACACTTAATCTCATGGATTACAGTACGATGATACACATTTGATTAGATAAAATGATCTAATGATGCAATAGCATAGTTGAAAATTCAATAAATGATAACATGCTAAAGATTGAGAAAATTCATAGAGATCAATGGTAAACATTCAAATGTACACAATCCAATCTATGACATGTATTAAGTTAAAACATTTCAATAAATCCAAAAATGAATGCAAGACTACCACTTGGTAAGAGTGTTTTATTATGATAAGACTAATAGAGTAGGATGTAGAGAGCCCATAGAGCTTCCAAGTGGTACCATTTAAGCAAAAAACCTATACATAGGTAATGACATTTAATCCTTTAGACCAAGATCAATGGCATGCATTTGTTCGAGTGAGTAAATTCAATGGTGCAAGCCAAGATGGATAGTTGAAAGGGATCAAAACCAATAAGAAAGTGACACATGCCTAGCTTAGAGATAATGAAGTTCCCTAGTCAGTTTTAAGCCTTGTGAGTTCCCAATTGAATACAATATGGAAGGAAGTGAAGTGCTTTATGAATGAATAATAAGTCCAACTACATATGGAGACAAGTAATGTTGAGGTCAGTTTAAAGCAAAGACATTAGTGAGTAGATATGACATGGTGATGCCACATAAGCATATACATCATATTCAAGGACTATGTGTAAGGTAATTGGCTGAGCTTCCACCATTGTTATCAAGTTAACTTGGAAAATTCATAAATGAGGCATGGTAATATCAAGGTTAAAACTAATGCGTGCGTATATTAAAATATATGAGGGAAACCCTGTTAGCTATTTAGATAACACCCAATAAGAGTCATATTCATTTAAGTCTAAACCATACCTAGACTAACATGGGAATGGTTTAATACTATGGGATGCCTATAAATAGACTAGACCTCTATTATTTTTTATGAGACTAGCTCCTCAAATTTTATAATTTGGGTCTTTAATTTTAAAACCTACAAAATTAGTTGGGGTGAAAAGAGTTAAGTAGTTTGCACAAAGTAAAACCTAGTGTAACATGTGGTGATGTACCAATAAATTATTAGATAAACTCTTGAATTTGGATTCTTTATTACACTAATGTATTATGAAAGAAGCTATTACAATTCTTACTATAGTTTTTATGCGACAATGTTTTTTTATAGAGGTTAATTTGATACACTCAGACTAGGGAACAATGAAAATAAGATCTAGTTGAAGACACTTAAATTTGGCTATCCACTATATTATTGAGAGATCAATTCTAAGACACATTATATGGCCTGAAAAGAAAGATGGTATCACTTAGGTTGAGTTTGGACATGCAATATGAATATAAAATTCACATTTGCATACTAAATAAACATAAACCACTAAATACCGATTAGCAAAATGGTTGACAAATACTCTATTCACTAATCTAAGAGGTGTTGAATATAGTTATGGTAAAGTCTAGTCATACCCACCTAAGGGATGCAAAATAATAGATTGAAGGCTATATTTATAGAAGATAAGAAGTAAGAGAGAGGGAGTTTTAGCACTTAAAAGGGGAATCAATTGAGCTCAATCCATTTGAAAAGTGGTTACAACTACCTCCATAAATCAAGCTCACTCAAACCCTTCCTAATTGATCTAGGTCACCCCAGTCTATTTCATCATTATAATATCTTCTCAATGATGCTCCATGACATCTATAATTATAGGATAAAGTGGTTTCTACCTTATCTTGATGTAAAATAGATCATGACCTATTTGTTGATGCATGCCAAAGTTAGGAGTCTCTTTAATGCAGGTGGCTATAACAACTATCATTGGTGCCTATGTATTTTCCTTCATTTTCATGACATTTACCACTTATTATTCATTATGATGACTAGATCCTTATATCTTGAAAGATATATGACATTTATACTTTGAATGATGGTTCACTGAGTCATGACTTGTGTTTAAAATATGAGGATCCCCCACCATATCTCATTTATCTAGCCCTATAGTGCTTTTTTAATGGCATCATCTGATCCCAAAAAATCCTCTACTAACCCAAAATAGATCATAATTGAGCTCAGCTTCATTCATACTTTCTTGCCTTGGTTGAGAACTAAACTTTATACCTCCATCTAAGTCATTTGGGCCCTCCTTGGTTTGATTAGATGTCAAAAACTAACTCAGATCCTTGATCTCTTGACTCATCTCATTTCATCAATCTATCTAATGTGGATGAATGTGATCCATAGATCTTTTGCCAGGACTCATGTGCTTATGCCACTTGTTCATCATGACTTTACACCCAAGTTTCACTGACTCTTTATCTTGCTCATATGTCATTGATCCTGAATCCTTGATTGAACATATGTCATTGATTTGATCTAGGCCTATTGTCTTGTCTTTACCTAATCACTATTATATTTTCTCTAAGCACCCAATATTTAGACACGTGTCAAGCCTACACTCAGTTAGGGACCCCTTTGATGATATTTGAATGTAAATGCCCTTTTTATGGGCTAAATTTGACATCCACATGGCTTTCCTAGGATTTTTAAAATCAAATGGCTATTTATTAAATCCTAAAATTTAGGTTTCTACAATCGTCTAGATCTCAAATTCTATGGGTTATTTCTTTGGGACCTTTTGTTAGACATTTTTTTGTGTATTTTGTGTCTTGACCACTTTCTCCAAAGGAAATTTTTTACCTTATATTTGACTTGAGAAATTTTTTAGGAACAATGTCTAAAAGAATTCACATCTTCTAGATCTTTGTCTCAGATAAAATGTTTGAAATAAATCATCCTTAGTCTTCTGCCTCAACACAAAACTCTGAAAGAAATCTGCCTTCGAGAAAAAATGTCTTAGATAATTTTCTTGAAGGAATTATGTTCTTATAATTTCTCCTCAGCCCTTTTGGAATATTCCTTTACCCTTTAAAAAATTCCCTTAAGGAAATTTGAATTTTTACACTTTCTTGGAAAGAAAGTGACCCTTTGGAAGAATTACTTTGGACCTTTAGGCAGAGAAAAGTATCCTTTGAGGAAAAAGTTTGGGACACCTTATTTCACAAAAGACCCTTTAGGAAAATGTATAAGACATTTTTACAAGACAAATATCTTTAAAAATTTCTATATTGAACCATTTACCTAATAAAATACCCTTTAGTAAAATTGTCTTGGCCACTTTTCTTGAAAAAGATATCCTTCAGACTTTTTGTAAAGGTCCACTTTGTTAAAGAATGATCCTTTGAGAAAAGTTTTTTGGTCCAATTTATTTGAAAGATACCCTTAAAGACTTTTGAAAAATACCCTATTCAAATAAATGACCCTTTAGGTAAATTATTTTGGACAAAATGTCTGAAATAGTTCCTGACACTTAGAAAAAAAACTCGAAAGAAAAACCCCTGAAAGAATTCTAACACTTAGCTAGATAAAGTGGGACAAAACTCCTAAAAGAATTAAGACTTATAATTTTCTTGTAATATTTATGTGTAACATTTCCTCTAAAGGAATTATAAATGATAAACTTGGCCAAATTTTTAAAAAGTGTAAATTAGGCTCTTTTTAGACCTATTCTTACAACTATTCAGCACCGTGAAAACCTAATTAGAACCTTCTATTTGTAACATTGAGCTTGTATCTAAACCATCTAATCCATTAAAAAATTAGGACCCTAATCATTTTTTAAACTAGGTAGAAGCTTGGTATGTTTTCCAAAATCACCAACATTCCTATTGACTTAGTTGGCTTGATTAGCTTATTGGTCATGAAACCCAACCATTGATCAAGCTTACTCATGAAACGTTACTTACAAAAATATTATACTTAAATTATAGCAATAGGTTTGGGAGTAATGGGGAGGTAAAATAATAAAAAGGTAAAAAAATACAAATCAATGACCTAAACTAAAAATAAAACAACTTAACAAACAACAATGTGTAGAAGCACTTGGAGGAAAAGAACAGACCTATCTACTAATGTACAAGGGGTAAGATATGAAACTAGTAGCAGAACTTGAGATGCCTCCCATTGATAGGGATGGGAAGGATATCTCTATTCAATCTAATAAGATCAAAGGAATTACTCTTTTTACAACTTATGATGACAAAGGGTTCACTCCAAAGGTTGTCAAATTTGTAGTATTTTCCTTGTTTTGCATGGTCCTCATCCCATTTGAGGATTATGTCACCTTGTTGGAATGTCTTCAATGAATTTATTTTTTCAAAATTCATCTTGACTTGTTTTTGGTTAGACCATATTCTATGAATTTCATCATCCCTTATTGTTTCTACTCAAAATTCGCTTTTCAGATTTAAGAGAAAGAAACTAAAAAGAAGTAATGGACAAGGCTTGGGAAGTACCTGGACTAAAGATTGCGCACCTTAAATCCAGACGCTTGTGGGCACTCCTCTTTGGCTGTGGAGGAATGACACCTGTAAAGAAGAAAACTTGGACAAAAAGGCGTTAGATAGATAGGCGGTGGGTTGCCAGGCAAAATCCTGTTCCCAAAAGTATGAGAACTTCCTTAAGGGAGGTCAACCCACTATTTGATAGAAATAAGTCTGATAAAAAGACAAAATGCTAAAACGGACTAAAATGATAGAAAACTGAAAGAGAAAAGGAAGCAAAGGCTTACCTGGAAGAAGCTGTCGGCGTGGTTGCAGTCGCCGGCGTCGGTGGTCCTACCAGCATCGGTTGTGGGGTCTGCCGACGTCGGTTATTCTACCGACGTCAGTGGGGGTAATGACCAGCGTCGGTCGGGGCAATGGCCTCTAGACGGGTCTGGTCAGGGTCCTGGTCTATGGATGGTCCGGGCTTGGTCTGAGGTCTGGTCTGTGGACGTGTCAGTGGACGGGTCTGAGTCTGATTTGAGGCAGTCAGGGGGTCTGTGCAGGGATACAGGAGAGTCAAATGGATAGAGAGGGATAGAGGGATAGAGGAAGCCAATCAGGGAGATAGGAATCTGGGTCTGGGTGACAGTCAAGACTGAGGGGAAGAAGAGCTAAATCTAGTTTAGAAATGACTAGAAAGCATAAAAACAAACAAAGTACAACATACCTGTGCCCTGCTGAAGAAGGTGTTGATCTTGTTGCTTGTTGAAGACCTGTTGCTGATGAAGAATCCCCGTTGTTCACTTGCAGAAGCTTGCTGTGTACCTGAGGGGGAGAGTCAGATTGATTGGTAGAGAGATTGCTGATACAAGGGTTTGATGCCAAAGATTCAAGAGTTGGGATGCCAGAGCTAGAGACGCAGAGAAGTGAAGAAAAACCAAGCGGAACCAGGTCGAATAGATAACGGTGAAGAAAACCGTTATGAAGGGTGCTGACACTGGCAATATCGCCGACGTTGGCTGAAGGCTGACCGACGTCGGCGGCTAAAAAGCTGGAGAAAGGCTAAAAATAGCCTTTCATTCGTTTCCCAACGGCCGGGTCAAATGAATGCAAGGATGAAACAGTCGACGGGGGTTAAATGGGTGAGAGGAGAGGTTGGAATGGGAGTCTAAGGCATTAAATGGCCATGTGGGGAATAAAGGGGATCCAAGGAGGGTATCCTAGGGTGGCGAGGTGGCGAGGAGAGGGAAAAAGGGGCCTTATTTAATTAAAAATAGATGTTTATTTTCAATTAATAAGACCTAGGTAGGTTAGGGATAGTCGAAGTGGCAAGGGACCAAGGGGAGAGAGGAAGACCAAGGGTTAGACACTTTTTAGGTGTCTATATTTGCCCCTTTTTGTCTTGTTGGTTGTTCTGGACGAACTGCAAGACAAAAATAGGGAGTGGTTACCCCAGGTGAAGGATGATGTGGATTGCCTCGAAGTAAGGATGAGGTATTCCCCCTCAAAGCAGGAGTCGAGGGAAGGGAACCTGATGTCGGGTGCTGATTTGACAAAAGGTGGATGAGAAAGATGAGAAGTGAGTGAAAATGCTGCAAAAGTCGTGATTGTGCGCATACCACTACACAAGATGGTCAGGTCAAAAGTGTCGCAGGTCAAGGGTCAAGGAGTGCCAAAATTGAAGTAACCGGGCCCCAGCATTTAGTCGTCTGCTGATCGGGTCACTCAATCTAAGCTGAAGCTCCAAATGGTCATCGTGTCCCAGGTATCCAGGGCTCAGGAAGTGCTCCCAGAAACATGAAAAAGCCACAAGTAGTAGGGATCAACTGGCTCGCAATCCTATACTTGTGAAGGGTCAAAAATAGTCTGCAAACAATTCTGCTAACCAGCCGTGAGGTAGCACACACACAAAAATGACCAAGGAAACATTGGCTTGGAAGTGGGTCAAAGAAGATACGTATGATCTCCAATGGTCATTGGTCAAGAGGATGGATGGACGAAAGGATGCGGCTGAGCTAACCCCAGAAGACCCCATGTCAACTGAGTGCTGCCTACATAGCCCCTGTCGTAGGGGCCTCAGGTCGATGTAGTTCTCCCTAAAAGGGAGGAAGGGTCAGAGGGATTGATTGGTCTTGGTCAAAGTCGATGAAGTTGGTCGTGATAAGAGTCAAAGAAGAGAAGGTTTGTCCATCATAGAGACGAACAAACGGGGGGTGGTCGAGCTAACCTCAGAAGATGTGGTATCGGAGTGCTGCCTACATAGCCCTGGTCATAGGGCCTCAGACCAATGTAGTTCAGACTAATTGAGAAGATTGGTCGATGATTGGATGTGGTTAAGCGTCGAAATGATGAGGCTAAGATGAGGATAAAAAGATGCTACAGATGGTGTATTCTGTAGAATTGGTCGAGATTCTTCCATCCCTAGCAAGTTTCCATAGTCGCAATGGATGTATGCTAAAAATGAATGAAGGTCTATTTATGATTCAGCAAGTATTGGTTTATGCTTAACATAAATTAGGTCTGGTCAGTAGTTTCCATGTGTATTGGTGTCCATAGAAACTATGTGAAAATGGTCTAGGGTGATGTCAGCTGAAAATGATGAAAATGGCTGGGTTTGAGATGAGTCGACAATTGATGTGATCAAAGTGTAGAGAAAAGATGAAAGGCAAATCGTTCTTTCATTGAAAAGGACCAGAAAGGAAGCATAGATAGGGGTTGTTAGAACCAAAAGCCCCGTTCATGCATTACGCCATTGACCAGTATGGTGTTAGAACGGTAATCGAATCACTTTGACATTAAAGTGAGCTCGAAGTCCCTTGAGCAGGGGATAGGAGGAAGATAGGGTAACCCAATTTAAGAGCAGGAATAACCTTGCCCCTTTTATAGGAGACCCTGAGACAACTACAAGCCAAGTCCGTGACTCGTTTTTTTTTTTTTTTTTTTTTTTTGGCACAGGCTGATTGATGCGGGAAGCCTACATAAAGATGTCTTTTGCTGGAATGGTCATGTTGCGAAGCTGATCAATGCGGGAAGCTTCTAAGAAAAGTGCTGTTTGTAGCAAGATTTAGTCATAGCCATCCTTCGAGGGAGTGGTCTATATTTTTGCTTGATAAATGTTTGATAAGTTGGCCTAGCTGTCCTTCAAGGGATCAGTCTAGTAATACAGCAATGATAGTACAGCTGTCCTTTGAGGGATCAGTCTGTCTTTTTGATTTGACTTGATTTTGATTTTGTGACCATGGATATATTTTGACATCTTGATTTGTATATACTGATAGAAATGAGAGTCACGGACAAAGCTGTAGAAGCTCAAGGACGCCCCTTTTATTAGGATAAAGCATCCATGCATCATAAAAGGGTCGTAGAGGACTTGTTAAAGGGGAATAGGGTTGAAAGGGATGAGGATGAAGAGGACGAGGATTGCTCAAGGGACGAGCTCAAGTTACGTGTCAAGTAGACGAGTACTCAACTAACAAAAGAAAGGTTGAAGACGCAAGACAGAAAGGGGTTTAAGGTCTAATAAGACCCTGGGCCATACTTGTATGTTATGATAAGGTCCGAGTCAATTAGGAGCAAACTTGCCCCAATTTGGCTCTTTCCAGATTGGTCAAGTGTTGATTGATGGATGTGAAGTTGGTTGACATTGTCGTTAGTTGGTTGGAAAAGGTTGAATGTTTGGTCGAGAGGTCTGGTTGATTGATATGTGGTCGAAGTTTGGTTGAGACTAGTCAAATAATTGGTCGGGGGTTGGGTCGATGGACACTGGGTCGAGGTTTAAGATTAAATGAGTGATTGATATGTGGTAGAGACTGGGTTGAAGAGTTGGTCAAGGTTTGGATGAAGGATGAGTTCCCCCAGCGGGTAGGGAGAAGGTTTGAAAGATTGGCTAAGGTCGGTGGAGGTTTAGTGGTCAGATGGATGGTATTAATGTCGAATAAGGGGGTTAAAGGCGGCAAAGGGACCACAGTCTGGCGTGGGGATCCCGATTTAGGTGATGAGGTTGGAGAGGCATGAGTCGGGGTTGATGTTTTGTTGAAGAGGTGGTCAAGAGGATCCTTGGTGAGAAGGGTGTCCTTTTTCTAGTGTTGACGAATGACAGCTTTGAGAGCGCAACAACGCTCAGTGTCATGTCCCGGGGTGTGATGATAGTGGCAGAATGTAGAGTTGTCGAACCAAGATGGCCTTGATCCGAGAGTTGATGGGTGAGGCGGTGTTGAAGGTTTATTGATGATGTGGTCGAGAAGGGAGGTGTCATTCTCCAAACATTGGTGAATGGCAACCTTGAGGGCATGACAATGCTCTGTGTCGTGTCTAAGCGTGCGATGATACGCACAAATGCAAGTGTGGTCGAACCAAGGTGGTTTAGGTCCGAGAGATTGATATTGTCTAAGAGGCGGGAGGTCGAGGCGAGAGGACTGCAACAAGTGCCGTAAGAGCAGGGCATATGAACCTGCTAACGGGTCGGGATGTCTTATTGCAGTGAGGGTTGGTGACATTGGTCTGGGAGGTGAAGGAGGCATAGGTCGAGGGTTTGGATGAGATGTATGTCTGATGGGATGAGGGAGTAATGGAGGCAAATTACCTCTGTGAAGGATGGGAGTGGGAAGCACTCTTATTAAAGTGGACGGATGCGGGCCCAAGATAGAGGGCAATGACGAAGGTGGAGGAGGAGGAGTCCGATGTGGTCTAGTAGTCTTCGTGTGTTTGGGTCGAGGGCCACCATTGTGCGAGGCGAGGTTAGATGTAGGTTTGGGTTTGGATGTGGATGGAGGTGAGCGAGATGTAACAACCTCAGGCAAAGGGCAGGAGGAAACCATGACTGGGTCTTCCTCAGTTGAAATAGGTGGAGAGAGTGGTTCTTCTCTTGGTGGAGAAGAAATAAGAGAGGGCAGCTCCTCAAGTGGGCAAAGGGCATGGATGATCGTGCCTTCTACTTGTAGTTGAGGAGTAGGCAAGGTAGTGTCTTCGGATGGAGGTGGGCTTAATGGCATTGATGTGGTCAAGGCGTCTTCCAATGCAAGAGAGGTAGATGGAGGACTAGTAGGAGAAGAAGGTTCCTCATCCTTTAACGGGAGAGGTTGGTCAAGGACAAGAGGCAAGATAGTGCTAATCGAGTGAATGTCATGGTCTTGAGGGTCATTGGTCGAAGTCTGGATGTTGTTTTGAGTAGGCGGATGATTAGGGAATGGTTGTTTGAAAATGTCGATATGTTGGTTAAGAGGGGCGTTTCGGGTTATCTAAAATAAGATCCCCCTTGTCGATCATGTTTTGGACGATGTTTTTGAAGGTTCGGCAGTTGTCAATGTCATGGCCTTGGACGCGATGAAAGGGACAGAAGTCGGCCTCCCTATACCATGTAGGGATGGCTTTTGAAGGGTCAAATTGAGGTGGTCGGATTGGAGGGAGATTGAGGACCCCCTGCTTGAGAAGTTTTTCCAAAATGGAAGCGTATGGTTCTCCAAGTGGAGTGTAAGAACGCTGAATGTACCGTTGTTGGAATTGTTTGGTGATGCTAGAAGATGTAGAAGTTTGAGAGTGATTAGTTGTTGTCGAGGATGGTGATCTAACGACCACAGTGTTGGCCACTCCTTTAGATTCGGAATTGGCAGAAGAAGAGGGTCTGGAAGAAGAATGGCCATTGGATTTTGCATTGGTATGACGCAATTTGACCTTATCTTCTTCAAGGGCACGGAGTTCGAGCTTTCGAGCCATGATGAAAGCTTCGTCAAAAGTACGGAATGTCTGAATCCGCAAGGTAGAAGAGATGTGTCGGGCACATGCTCGAGAGAAGAGCTCGATGAGCTCGGGTTGAGGCAAAGAGAAGGAGCGCTGGTTGATCAGACCTCTCCAACGAGCGACAAAGTCGACAATTGATTCGTCGTCAAATTGCCTGATGGAGTAAAGGTCTGTGATTGAGACTTGTTTGGTGATGTTGATTGAGAAATGGTCAAGAAATAGTTGGGCGAGTTGGATGAATGAAAAGATAGAGTGTCTGGCAAGAGAACTATACCAGTCAAGGGCAGGGCCAGAAAGGGACATAGGGAACGTGCGTAAAAGCAATGCATCGTCATGGGAAATAAGATAACAGGCATGTCTAAATGCCCGTAGATGTTGTTGTGGGTCTTCTTTACTCTGAAAGCGAGTGAATTTAGGAAGCTCCCAATGGTTAGGGTATGGTTGAATAGGGACGGAAGGATGGATGGGCTCGTTGCAAATTTGTTCATATGACAAAGTATTGCTTGAACCGGAAATGGAGGATTTGAGACTGGACATTTTATCCATCAGCATCTTGATAAGATCTGCTGACGGATTGGCGGGTTGAGCGCCCCCTAAGTTGTAAGGCGCTTGGAAGAGGCTAGAGGAGGCGTGCGACATAGTCGGTTGTACAATGTACGGATGACTAGTCGCAGGGGCGGAAGTGGAGGCTAGAGGTGGTTGCGTTATGAAGGTCGAAGGTATAAGTTGACTAGGCATCGCCAAAGGTGGTTGAATGGCGGCACTGGTAGAAAGATAAGTTGGCACGCCTACATTTGTGGGTGCAAGAGTATGAGGGGTCGAGACAATCAAGTTCTGATATAATGTAGAACTTGGTTGAATTGTAGGTGGTTGAGGGGGGAATGACACCCCGATGGAGGTTGGTCTAAAAATAGACGGGGAGGCCAAAATTTGCGTATTGGCCATGGTTGGGTTAATAGTTGAGGCGAAAGGCTGAGTCATAAAGGGTTGGGTGGCGAATGGCGTGGATGTCGTCGCCATGTCACCCGAAAGGTCTCGCGTTGGGTTTCTCGCGAGATAGTTTTGGAGGGCTGCGGGATTGAGATCCAAGAATCTCACAAGATCCTGGTCCCCTTCAGTGATGATGGGAATTTGAGTCGGGGTCGGGGTCGGGGTCGGTCCTGTAGGAGTTCTTTCAGTCTCCGAGTGTAACTCCATGATAGGACTTGGTTAGGGACGAGGTAGGCGGAAGCGGTTGCTGGCTAAAGTGGTTAAGAAGAGAGTCCTGGTTCCAGAAACTGTGTTTTTGTAGTCTCAAAAAACCAGAATGGAGTTTTGACAGAGAACGGACAGGTTTTAAGCTGTTGGTTTTGAAAAAAAAGGACAGTGACAGAGACCGACGTCGGTTGAAAGACCGATGTCGGTAATAAATATGGCCGATGTTGGTCAGATAACCGATGCCGGTAACAGAGGAAGCCAACGTTGGTAGAAGAATCGATGCCAGTGACAGGGGAAGCCGACGTCGGTGGCAGAACCGATGTCGGTGACTGTGTTTTCCAGAGAACCAAAAGGTTTGAAGATTCTTGGAAAAACAAAGAAGAAAGCGTCCTCACTCACTCAAACAAACAGATGAGAAGAGGAAAACAGAGAGAGACAGACAAGCCTAAGCGATAAATCCTAGGAATTAACCTTAGAAACTTGTGGCTTATGCCTTAGATGAATGTTTAGGGAGATTGGCTGCAAAATGGGTCCTAGAAGAAGGCGGTCTAAATATGGTTTCAGGTGTTGTTTTAGGTGCTCAAAGATCTGTGTTAGGGTCTGGTACGTGGCCTGGTGCTAAGGAGAAAGCTCCCCTCACTTCACGATTCCAGTGGTTAGCTGGTCTCGCTTAGCCAAGATATACCTCGCCTAGAGTTTAGACTCCACCAGAGAACGGAGTGGGCTTCCCCCTTGGTGATGAAATCCAAGTGGGGTTACTGGGATGGGTAAGGTATCCGCTGGGGGATGAAATCCCAGTCAGGCCTTGTCTCAGGTAAGTTTTATGTTCGTTTTAGTGCATGTGATTCGGTAGTGTAACATCAAGTGTCTACGGTTTATTCAATATGCAGATTAAGTTACTAGATGTGGACTAATGCAAGCACAAGCAGAAATGAAAGTGCAATACGTTTTAATGCCCAAGTCGAAATGTGATGTTTGTTATGAAGACAAGTTTGAGAAAGGGTTGAGAGTATGATGTTTAGACTAGTCTAGAATGCAAGGAAGAAAGATTCATTTTAGTCCTGCTTATAGTGTCATTGAGAAGAAAAGAAGGAAGAGAAAAGGTAAGAACCTAATGCTCCTAAATGAATGAAGAAGAAAAAGAAACCCAGGAGGAACCTAGGGTCCCACCGGGCGTGTCAGAGATGTTTCTACTCAAAATTCGCTTTTCAAATTTAAGAGAAAGAAACTAAAAATAAGTAATGGACAAGGCTTGGGAAGTACTTGGACTAAAGATTGCGCACCATAAATCCAGACGCTTGTGGGCACTCCTCTTTGGCTGTGGAGGAATGACACCTGCAAAGAAGAAAACCTGGACAAAAAGGCCTTAGATAGATAGGCGGTGGGTTGCCAGGCAAAAGCCTGTTCCCAGAAGTATGAGAACTTCCTTAAGGGAGGTCAACCCACTGTTTGATAGAAATAAGTCTGATAAAAAGACAGAATGCTAAAAAGGACTAAAATGATAGCAAACTGAAAGAGAAAAGGAAGCAAAGGCTTACCTGGAAGAAGCTGTCAGCCTGGTTGCAGTCGCCGGCGTCGGTGGTCCTACTGGCATCGGTTGTGGGGTCTGCCGATGTTGGTTATTCTGCCGATGTCGGTGGGGGTAATGACCAGCGTCAGTCGGGGCAATGGCCTCTAGACGGGTCTGGTCAGGGTCCTGGTCTGTGGATGGTCCGGGCTTGGTCTGAGGTCTGGTCTGTGGACGTGTCAGTGGACGGGTCTGAGTCTGATTTGAGGCAGTCAGGGGGTCTGTGCAGGGATACAGGAGAGTCAAATGGATAGAGAGGGATAGAGGGATAGAGGAAGCCAATCAGGGAGATAGGAATCCAGGTCTGGGTGATAGTCAAGAATGAGGGGAATAAGAGCTAAATCTAGTTTAGAAATGACTAGAAAGCATAAAAACAAATAGAGTACAACATACCTGTGCTCTGCTGAAGAAGGTGTTGATCTTGTTGCTTGTTGAAGACCTGTTGCTGATGAAGAATCCCCGTTGTTCACTTGCAGAAGCTTGCTGTGTACCTGAGGGGGAGAGTCAGATTTATTGGTAGAGAGATTGCTGATACAAGGGTTTGATGCCAAAGATTCAAGAGTCGGGATGCGAGAGCTAGAGACGCAGAGAAGTGAAGAAAAACCAAGCGGAACCAGGTCGAACAGATAATGGTGAAGAAAACCGTTATGAAGGGTGCCAACGCCGGCAATATCGCCGACGTCGGTTGAAGGCTGACTGACGTCGGCGGCTGAAAAGCTGGAGAAAGGCTAAAAATAGCCTTTCATCCGTTTCCCAACGGCCGGGTCAAATGAATGCGAGGATGAAACGGTCGACAGGGGTTAAATGGGCGAGAGGAGAGGTTGGAATGGGAGTCTAAGGCATTAAATGGCCATGTGGGGAATAAAGGGGATCCAAGGAGGGTATCCTAGGGTGGCGAGGTGGCGAGGAGAGGGAAAAAGGGGCCTTATTTAATTAAAAATAGATGTTTATTTTCAATTAATAAGACCTAGGTAGGTTAGGGATAGTCGAAGTGGCAAGGGACCAAGGGGAGAGAGGAAGACCAAGGGTTAGACACTTTTTAGGTGTCTACACTTATTTCTTCTAATTCTCTCATTTCATTCATTCTAACATCCATTGCATCACTTTCTAGAAGTTTTAGTTGGTGTGAAATCTCCAAATTGGAAACTCCAATGAAATTGGTAGCCTTGATTATCTTCCATAGATTAAGAGATAAGGTGAGTTTCCAATGGAATTCATAAGGATGATATTTTTGGCCTATAAATAAATATTCATCTTCATATGCTAAGACCGATTATCTTCCAATGTTCTCTTAATGATCTAAATTAGATTCTTGGTAGTGGACTCATCTAGTCCATTACCCTATGGATATTAATTGGATGAAGATGTTAGATAAATAACCTGCTCAAGAGCCCATTTTCATAACTTTTTAATGATAAATTCCAAATTATTATCTGATATTATGGTGGAAGATGATCCACAATGGGTGACTAGGCTCTCTTAGAACTCAAGCACACAGTTCTCACTTGCTTTCTTCAAGGGAACTACTTCCACCCACCTAGTGATGTAGTCTATATATATCAAGACCAACTTATGGATAGAATTTGATGGAAGACTAATCATGCCAATGAAGTCTAAATCCCATTGCATGAAAGGTTGTTCAACTTGAATATACCTTAGTGGCATAACAACTAGTTTTTATTTCTATGTAAACATTGCACATTTTACACACTTCCTTACCTATGCACATGCATCTCTTAATAAATTGGGCCAAAATTAACTATCTCTAATTTTTTTTTATGCATGGTCTTGGATTAAAAATTACCTCTTAAAGGACTATCATGAAATTTCTTGAGAAGCTTATCAAATTGGTTAGTTTTAACACATCTTAAGAGCATACCTCCAATGTCCTTTTTGAACAAAAATCCATAAATCAAGATGTAGAAAAATGATTATAGCCTGAAGTGTCTTCTTTGTGATGCATTGAAACCCATTGTAATCTCTCCTATTTGGATAAATCTAGCAATATCCTATGTCTAGTTGGATGGAAGAGTAGCTTCATCTTCCTATTGAGTGTTTGTATTACCCAAACTGTCTCCTTTTCTTCTGTCACATCTTCTGAAAGATGTTCACATAATCCCTTTCCATAGAATAGATTTATGACCCCAATTTTAGTTTCATAATCCATACACTTAGTGACCCATCCAACTCTTTTTTCATTTAATTCTCTATTGAGGATAAAATCCTTCATGCTTAGATGAGCCACCATTAGTATAATCTTACTATTCAAAACTAGATGCCTAAATTTCTTAAAACTTATTACAACAAAAAGCACATGTTTTTTAACAAATCTATATCTTTCTTCATAACCTTATAAAGCTTAACTGATGAAAGCAATGGGTTTCTCTAGGCCTTCATCATTTTGATGGATAAACATGGCTGAAATTGCATTTAATGTAGAGAAGGCATACAAATAAAATTCCTTTTTGAAATGTGGATTTAGAAGTGTGGGGGCATGAGATATGGCCTCTTTGATGGCCTCAAGTCTCTACTTACCTTATCTTATCCATGTGAACTTTTTGCCTTTTCTCAACATATGAGTGAGAGGCTTGACCATCTCTACAAAGCCTATAATGAACCTCCTAATGAATTTGATCTTACCTAGGAATATTTGAAACCCTTTATTATTTTTGGGTAGTGATAGAGTAAGGATTTCATCTATCCTCTCTAGATCAATAGAAATACTATTTTTGGACACCACATGTCTAAGAAGTCTTCCTTCATGCACTAAAAATGCATTTTTTTGGATTCAAAGAAACTCCAAATTGTCTGCGTCTATTAAAAATAACTCTCAAGTGTGTTATATGTTTATTAGGATATTTTGAAAAAACTATTATATCATCAAGTTAATCTAAAACCATATCATTTATAAGGCCATGAAAAGAAACATCCATTGCTCTTTGGAAGGTGGTTCCATCATTAGAGAGTCTAAAGGGAATTTTACAATATGCATAGGTGCCCCATTTTATAGTGAATGCAGTCTTATGCCTATCTTGTTCTTTGACCATGATCTGATTGTATCCATCATAAACATCAATCAATGTGAACCTTTGAGATCCTACCATCTTTTTAAAAAATTGATCCATAGAAGGCAGTAGGTAATGATCTTCTAGGGATACCTTATTGAGGTCCCTAAAGTCAACACATAAACAAATATCTCCATTATTTTTATTTACTAGAATAATGTTTATCACCTGAGAGGAATGCTTAATTGGAAATATTTTCCTTGATTCAATTAATTTATAGAGTTCTCTTCTCATGAGATCCTCCACTCTTAGGTTGACAGGCCTCTATTTCTACCTAACTAGTTTGGCATTTGATTCAAGCTCAATAGTATGTTGTGATAATTTGGGATCAAACCCTTTCAAATATTTTTACTATCAAGCAAATATATAAAAAAAAATTGGCACAAAGTAACAAATGCAGCCCTTTCCTTTTTTTTATTCATTTTTCCTAGCTTTAACAATTTTCCCTTAAAGATCTCTATCTTTTCATATTTTTCTTCCTTAGATGAGATGCATCCCTTCCCTTTTCTTACTTGGTTATCTTCATTGAATATTATTTCTAATGTCACCAACCATTTAGGTATCTTATTAGACTTTAATTGTACTATTTGATCATCACATTGATTTTGGAACTTGTTTTTATTCTTATGGCAGAATTTTACCTCTTGCATTAGAAAACATATGATTTGATCATCAATATCTCTTGCATTAGAAAAAATATGATTTGATCATCATTTTGAAAGAATTTCCATCTTGCCTCATTATTAGGTATAGCTGATCTACATATAATCTTGACCTTATCTTGGCTTTGGTTGCCTTTGACTCCTTCTACTATCTCGTATTGGGCACCAATCACTGCAAGCCTATTTGCATGCTAGTTTTCTTCTCTTAGTATGGACTAGATATTAAATTCCAATAAATCTTCTATGACATCCATAACTAGTGATTATAGGATTTAAAATTGTGATTCTTAACTAAACTTAGGCCTCTGACTTGTTTCACTATAAGTTCACTATCACCCTTGACTTTGAGTTACTGGATACCTCTCTTCCTTGCTTATTATAAACCATGCATAAGAGCTTAATATTAATTTGTATTTGATGCATAATTGAATTGGAGTCTTAAAGTTGAATGGTATTTTGTAATTGAGGGTGAAATAAACATGGCTCCCACTCCACTTCCATTCTTTGACCTCAGCCATCAAATAACAAAGTCCATATACCTCTAACTTCTTGAGCAATATTATTTAAGGAAGGTATTATAATACCTTGCTCATGTATGTAATACAATCCTAAGTCTATCTCTTCAATGTTTCTATATAGATAAAATCCATGGTTATCAACTACCCACTCATCCAAGTATAAATTTGAGATGCCTTTAAAATGATCATGGGGTTCTTTTTAATAAACCTCTTCAACCTATTCACATATGGAACAATTTGTATTTACAAGATTATGCATATAGGGTTCTAGGTAGAACCTAGATATAGGATCAGATCTTATGGTGACTCTAGTTACATATCTAGTTCTAAAAACCATATATGACCAGTCAGATGACAAATATCCCCAATCTTAGTAGTAAAGTCCCTAGATAAACATATGGCAAAATATGCAGGTAGGTCTACCACTATTACGTCTTGATTAATGACACAAGTTAGATAGGCAACTAATGTAATTTATATATCTTTTAAGATTCCTAATGTCTTAGTGTGGGAGACATCTAATTAGAGAACACCTTCTTTTAGGCACTTATTTGAGCCCAAGCTTGTTTGCTATGGATTTAGGCATCACTAAGATTAAAATACCTGAGTCTATCATGAAACTATGTACTAAACAATCCCATATATTGAACAATAGATAAAATGGTGGGGATTAACAACCTTAGAAGGATGAACAACATTTTGAGATTGACATTTTATTGAAATTTGACTGGTAACTTAGCTAGGGGCTTGGTCATGCTAACTATTATTAATGAAAATAATGTTCACTTTATCAGCTACCTTTTTCACATGAGAAAGTTTGGAGATCTCTTTATGGAGAATCTCCTTTTTCCCCAAGATAGATAGATAATTATACATGTACATAGTTACATTATCCTTATTCAAATGATCCATAATATTAAAGGGAAGATTAGTACCTTTGGACTGCCCCTTGGAATTGGAAGTGTCACTTTTAATTTGAGTAACATGAGGAACAAAGGGGGAATTTTTCTACTACCCATGAGATTAGGGCACTTATTGATTTGTAGGTTCTTTAGTAACCACATATAAAGGAGTAGGTTGTTGACTAGTCTATGGAAATGATGAAAAAAATCCTAGATTTCCCCAAGTTTCCCTCTAACATCCTATTTTTATCCCTTATATAAGTTGAAACTAGTCATTTGTCCTCTATGAAGCTTGTCCCATATTAGTTATTACATGCTCAAATATATATTCCCTTTCTTCAAAATTCATGCATGTGGTATCAACCGGTGTTTTACCCATGCTCCCTTACTATTGGATTTGAGCTTCTAATAATGACATGGAAGGCACATTGTCTTGAATTTTTTATGGGGCTTATTATGGAGGAGGATTTATATCATGACTTTAAAATAAAGGATCATGCTACCATCCCTTGTCTTGATACATATCTCTAGTAGTAGCCATCACTTTCTCATTAGACTGTCCCTCTGATTTCCATTAACCTTCTTAAGCATAGTTATTATGATTTGGCACAATAGATTTAGAATTAATTAGAGCATTAGGATTGTATTGTCTTAACTAAGGCTTGTTCCCTTGTTTTTTTTTATTGTATTGATATGGTTGCCTATTGTACTAAAAAATTTGATCATTATTTTGGTATGGCCTATATGGTAGAGCTTGTTTCCTCTTCATTGCAACCAACTTGATGTTCTAAACTCTGAGAAGATTCTTTATATTCCCTAGTTTTTTAGTTTTCTCACTTTATATTTGATAAAAAAATTATTTAATTTTGAATTAGAGAAATAGTTGGGGTTGGAGGATGTATCTCTAGGAAGAGAGGCATCGGTAGCCTTAGGGCCAACTTACCTACTTATATAAGGCAATTTTTATCCCTGATTGTTACTTCAAAAGCTCAAAATAGGGTGTTCCCTCCCATGGATTGAATCACCATAGTTATGTATAAATTGGGAGCTCTCAAGTAGTAGAAAAGCATAATTGGGCATAAGCTTGATCACTACAAGAATTCTATCCTAGGTCTTTTAGAATCTATAGTTGAAATCCACCATGAAATCATTAGGGGATCTCTTGATCATTGTAAGCTACTCCAAAAGTGAAATATGATCACTCTTTTACTCAAAGTTCTTACACATGACCTCCCCAAACTCATACCAACTATTATAGATGTAGCGGTCAATCCTCTGTACCACTGAAGTGCTTTCCCTTTGAAAGAAGTTACTAACAACCTTATTGCTACATTTTCCTGAGTCACATGATGTACTAAACAAAGGTTAACACTATCTTCCATATGTTATATAGTATTAACTATATTTTATCTTGTAAAATAGGTAATATGATTTAAAGCTAAGACTAGAATATCATCCCATTGAGTAAGATTTAGAGAACTACCACCATTGAATGACATAAAGGCTTGCCTTCTAGGAACACCCATTTGAGGTATAGTATTTATAATAATGTTTAGATAAATAATAATTTTTTAAACTAGAGTATTTTGGGAAACAATAGGGGGAACAAGAGGGTGAGTGTAGGTTTTGATTGAGAGGGTTTCCTCTTATTTGTTGATTAGAAAGGTAGCTCAAAGAAATTTGTTTCTTTCCATTTTGTAGAGGATCTTGTAATAAATCTAGGGGGCATAAAAGTTATGAAAATATGGAAATGAAATTATAAAATTCACTAATATACTTAGATATGAAAATAAGTGGTCACACCAAGTGTGTCAAAAATGTTAGCTATCCAGATAGCACCTAATAGGAGTCAGATTCATTTAAGTTTAACCCATAACTGGACCAACATGGGAATGGTCTAAGGCTATGGGATGCCTATAACTAGACCATACCTCTAGTATTTTTTATAATTTGGGCCTTTCCTTTAAAAACCTAAAAAACTAGTTGGGGTGAAAAGAGTTAAGAAGTTTGCACAAAGTAAAACCTAGTGTAACATGTGGTCACACAACAAGAAATTATCAGATCCATTATTAAAATAAGATTCATTATCACATTAATGGACTATGAAATAAACTAATTCAATGCTTACTATAGTTTCTATATAATAGTGTTTCATATAGAGGTTAGTTTAATACACGTAGACTAGGGAGCAATGAAAATAAGGTCTAGTTAAAGACACTTAAATTTGGTTTGTCCACTATATTATTGAGATATCAGTGCGAAGACACATTATATGACCTAAAAATAAATATTATAACACTTAGGTTGAGCTTGGACATGCAATAGGAAGATAACATTCACATTTGTATACTAAACAAACATAAAACACTAAATACCAATTGGCAAAATGGCTAAAAAATACTCCATTCACTACTAAAAGAGGTGTCGAGTATAATTTTGGTAGAGTATACTTGTACCAACCTGAGGGATGCAAAATAATTTCTCAAAGGCTATATTTATAAAAGAGAAAAAACAAGAGAGGGAGTTTTGGTGCTCAAAAAGGGAATCAAATGAGCTCAAACCATTTAAAAATTCATTATAACTACCTCCATAAATAAATCTCACTCAAACCCTTCCTAATTGATCCAAGTCACTCTATTCCATTACATCATTACAATATCTTCTCATTTATGCTCCATGGTATTTGCAACAAAAGGATCAAGTTGCTTCTACCTTATTTATATGCAAAATCATTCATGACCTATTTTTTGATACATGTTAAGTTGGGGAGGAGTCTCTTTCATATAGTTATCTCTGGTGACTACCATTAGAGTCAACATGGATATCTTTATTTTCATTCCATTTACCAGTTGTTACTCATTATGAAGACTAGATCCTTATATCTTGAAAGAGCTACACCTTTTGTACTTGAAATGGTAGCTTACCAAGTCATGATATTTATTTGAAAGATGGGGAGCCTTCACCGTATCTCATATATCTTCCCCCATAGATTCTTTTAATGGTGCCATCTAATCCCAAAAATTACACTCCTAACCCAAACTAGATCATGCTTGATCTTAGATCCATTCATACTTGATTTCCTTGGTTGATAACTAACTTTTTAATCTCCATCTAAGTCATTTGGGCCTTCCTTGGTTTGATTATACATTGAGAATTGACTCAAGTCCTTAACCTCTTAACTCATCTCTCTCTATCGATATCCCTAAAGTGAACGAACATTATCCTTAGATCTTCTAACATGAATCATGTGTTTGTGCCACTTCTCCATTATGCCTTTACACTTAGGGTTTTTTAACTATTTGACTTGGTCATGTACCATTGATCTTGAATTTATGATTGAATACATGTTATTGATCTGATCTGGGGCCATTATCCTATCTTTACCTACTCACCATTAGATTTTCTTTGGGCACCTAAGATTTGGACACTTGCCAATCCTACACTCAATTAGGGACCTTTTTGATGATTTTTGAATTCAAACAACTATTTTTAGTGGGTAGACTTGATGTTCATGTGGTTGTCCTAGGATTTTTGAAATCAAATGGCTATTTCCTAAAGCCTAAAATTGACATTTTTGTAACTGTCTAGATCTCAAATTTTGTGGACTATTTATTTCAGACCTTTTACTAGACATTTTTTATGGGTTTTATGTCTCAAATACTTTATACAAAGGAAACTATTTAATTTATATTTTCCTTGATAAATTATTTTGGGAAAAATATTTGAAAGAATTCATGTCTTCAATATCTTGAATGGTAGAAACATGAGGGATCCCCTTATCAGCCCTTGCAAACTTATATGACATTTCTTTGATAGTTGAGGCCAAAGTTTTAAAATTACCCTCAAGGCTAGTTATCTTAGTGGACTATGATTTTTCTAGATTGACTAGTTTTACATCAACTCATTTGTTCATGTGATTTCCCACAACATTTATTTTGATCTCAATTTGGATGGCCATATTAAATGCCAACCACAAGTTAGTGGGAGTCTTTTACCTCAAGAAGTACACAACCTTCTTATCAAAGGCATCACAATACTATATCAGGCATGTTATAGCACTGGGCCTAATGTTTTTGGGTAGTCACATCATAGTTTTATTGAACTATGTGTTGAAGTCCTAAACACACTCATTGGGGTTCTTGATGTTTTCAAACTCAGCCAAAAGGAACCTGGGATCAACTTTTTCACCATACTAAATTCTAAAGACATTCCTTATCTCTTGCCATGAATTTATGCATCTATGGGGAAGAGAGTTGAACCACTCACAAACATCTTCTTCTAGTGTGTGCACAAACAACTTAATTCACACATCCTCATACTCAACCTCATAATATCCAATGATATTTTGAAAAGCCCTTAGGTATTGATCACTATTCACTGTATTATTCCCTTGAAACTTTGGGAGGCATTTCCTAACTTTATTTGGCACTTCATTAGGATAGCCTTCCATGTCTTCAAAATTTATAAGCCTAAATATGGTAACATGGAATGTAAGATGCTCATTCTCATCTAGATCCATATGCCTCATGATTGGTTCAATTAGAAGTTCAAGAATAGATCGTAGAGGGATGTGAGGGGTAAATTAGTTGGACTTTTTTATTCACACTTAAGAGGGGATTCAACTGGTTAAGAAAGAGCTAGATAATAAAATTTACTTTTCCCTTCAACATGCCTCCAAACTTGTCCCCTTCTCCTTTGAGGAATATTTAACAGTGGAAAAAGTTTCTTAGATGATTCACCTTTGAAATACGATCTCAATCCTTCTAACTTTGCAAACAAAGGAAACACTCAAAACTAAAATTTAGCAAAATAATATTCATTACAAGCACTGATATTTCTTGAAACTAGGAGATAAAAATCAGAATCACCACAAGAATCAAACTTTTAGAATATAATAGTTGATAAACTATTTGTGATACATGATTAAATTAAACTTGTGGAAGCTTAATGAGATAAAGAGTAAAGAGACTAAATTTTTTAGAATAATGTTCAAAAGGGAAAAAACACCTTCCAACATGTAGGATAATAGTTCTTTGTAATAAACATAGTAGAAGTCAAATTGTCAATCCTTAAATAACTCCTAACACATCCCTAGTGGAGTGTTATGACATTGACAACCAACATTGTCAAAGTAGTGCAGTAACAATAGAGAACTTCATAACATGAAATACTTATGGCTCTCTACAAGAGTCCCCAATAACACAAGTAACCAAGATTTTAATTTAATCTTTGATAATGATGCTAGTTAGGTGTTAACATTGATGAACCAAATATATTATATCAATGAAAATGTCAGTAGAGAACTTGATAATAATGAAATCACTTATAACTCTCTAAAAGAGTACCCAACAACACAAATAACTAGGACTTCAATTTAATCCCTAGCAATAACACTAGTTGTGTGTTGGTTCCCAGTTATACACCTCGTATGCTCATCCTTGCACACTTGAAGAAAATATAAAACAAAGATAAAAAACTCACTAGTATGTCATTGTAACTGAGGAAGGGTTTAGCATCAAGACTAAACTAAACATAAAAAATGACTAAGAGGCACATACAAAGGGTATGGTTACCTCCCTAGTACTTTCGACCCTACCTGAACCAAGGTGAGAGGATATATGGGGTAGCTTGCTCACATGGAGAGATTTTTCAATTCAATCTCCATGGGGATTCATGGCATAAAGAGACACAAATGTGACTAGGACATAACCAAACTTGGACACTCTATCTAGGAAGGGTTGTCATAAGGAATACACAAATGCACTAGGTCACATTTAAGCTACTTAAGACATATATGTATATGATTGTAACTTTCATTTCAAAGTATTTTCAACAATAGGGTCTACATAAAATATTACAATGCTAAACTTTAAAACACAAACTATAAAAACATTTTAAGTATGAAATATCTCATGCATTTGTAAGTAAAATAACACTTATAATATGCAAAGGGTGTATTATTTTTAGGGTGGGATGAGGTAGGATAGTTAGATGATTATATAAAAATGTAAGGTGGCATACTGGTGACCCATTCAAATAGCAAGGTATCTTATAATGTTCATGATGTTATCCTTAGAAAAAGATGTATAAAAGACTCAAAAATAAGTTAATGGGAAATACCAAATAGTCCCTACAAACCTAGAGCATACACTACAACTAAACTTTCAAAAAAACTTTTTCCTATTCAATCTATAGACCTAGGGTGCCCTAAAAGGTCATTCAATAACACATTTTCAAATTTAAGTTTCAAAAAAGGGTTTTACAACCTAGATATATGCTCAAGATGATAACCAATAGTGAACATAAACCCAAATATCTAATCAATAGGAATTTTAAGACATATTACTTCACTTCATCAAAAAGAAAGAGTAAAGAACCGTAAACATTTTCATTAATCTTGAAAATAAACTTTACACACATCAATTATTCAAAATTATACCAAGGGGACAAGCATGGTTATTTTTCTCTTTTGACAAGGAAGACATATAAACATGATATAATCTTACTAATGGTGTATAGATTCAACCACCTTAGCAAGAGAGACAAGATCTACACATAACAATTGATCCCAGAAAGTTCTTGTATAACCTAGACTCAGAGAAAATGGACACCTAAAACAATGACCAACAACAACCTTAGAACATAGGATAAAACCCCTATTTTTACATTTTCAAATATGAAGTTATGCATTACAGCTTTCAAAGTGAAAAACAAACTTTTAGGTGCACCAAGTTCTTCCATCTAGAATATGCCCTTTGCCATGCCTGAAATATTCATCTATTTACAAGAAAAATCATTGTTCTAACTACCTTTATAAGGAATGATGAATATTTTGAGCATATAATTTGATCTCTTGGCTGAAAATTCCTTTCACACAAGATGAAAGGAATATATTCATTTGAGGAGCCAATTTTTTTTTCATTATGTGTAACTACATGGAGATGCTTTTCTATTGATCGATGACAAATCTAAAATCTTCTAGACAAATAACCTTCCTCTATCCACACCATGGAACAATCTTGCTCTTGCAATGATGATTGGAAAATATTCTTGATTCATGGCTACCTAAATATCTTCCTAAGAGTGGTCTATATTAATATTTTAAACTTGTAATATCTTTCCCATGGAGGATCTCAGACAAACAAAATAGATGAAAAATGCCAAACTTAGGTTAAAATAACATTTTTACCCTTTTTTCTCTAATATGCTTTTTCACATATTTACCCCTTTTGAACTTTTGTCGCTTTAGTAAATTTGTCTTTTTCAGTACATTTATCCTTTTGTGAAAATTTTCTTTTTTATTACATGAATGTATTATTCCCACCATTGATCTATTGGGGAAATTTGGTCCCACTTGCACATTTGTGAATTTCCAAGTTGCAACTGACACATATAGTCCCCTTGGGAAGCTTCCCTAGGGAGGTCTCAAATGAGCACATGAGGGGTTATTAAATCCACATTAGATTATAATGTATTGAACACATACTTGTCATCCTTTTAAAACTCCCTATCATATAGGTTTTACCTAAGATCTTCACATAGGTCATTAATTATATGAACATAACACCCTTTGTATTTTATACATTTTTCAAACATGTAATATATTTGTCCTACAATTACAAATGGGATTTATGCATTGTCCAATAATTAAGGTCACACTTTAGAACCAATATTTGACATATCTAGAAACCCACTCTCTGACCTGAGTTTATACATTAGCAAAAGTTCTTTTATCTCCTTATTGTGGAAAGCCAATGACATCAAAAACATTTGACCTCTGTGCTATTGCATTTTAAACCTCCTATAGAGATCTCATGGTTCATTTGAAACTCTCCTAGGCAATCCACATATTAATGGTGAAAGTTTCATAAACTACTCTGCATAGGACCTTTGAATATGACATGTATGCCCATGTGGCATTTTCCATTTCACATTTTTCCTTATCTTGAAATATGACCTTTGTCTCCCATTAGACATGTGTCACTTTATTACAAGTTTAAGCCCTTTGATGAGTTAGTTCTCACTCATACCATCAATTTGTGTTCATAGTTTGACATAGACTATCGATCTTGATCCAAAAGACCAAGTGTTGTTGGTTTTTAGCTATCTTTGGCTCTGTAATCATGACACTTGGCAGCCCCATGGGATTCTTACACCGTACTATATTATTTCTTCTAGGCTAACACTTCTCATCATGTGGTTTTCTTGGATTTTCTTGGAGATTTATTTAATAATCTACCATAATTATGCACCACTAATCTCATTAACATGGACAATGGATAAACTATTAATATCTATCCATAAGGCTCAATCCTTTGCTTTATGCTCCATCATATTTTTGATAGGGTCCCATGATGATGGAATTCATCACTATCTCGATCATCCTCAGTTTCTTTGATTATTCAGCTTTGATCATTTACTACTAGATCATCATACTATGTGTTATAGTGTACAATTCGATCTACCTCCATTTATACTGAAATGGCTATTTTATAGGGCTTAAAATTGATGCTTATGTGACTATCTTGGAACATTTAAACCTCAATGGCTTTTTTTTGTAGCTTAAAGTTAACATCTACATGCTTGTCAAAAGACATCCATGAGACTGTCATACCTATAATTTAGAAATTTCTTTAGGGACTTTTCTCATCAATATTTTTATCTTTGGCATTCCTATCTTTGACACTTTTATTTTGATCCTCCTTTTTGTTCTCAACACTTCTACTTTGGGCTTTTCTTTAGGATTTTTGTTATATGGTAATTTGGGTAGGATAATTTTTTCAGACATTCTATCTAAAACAATTTATCTAAAGCATATGAGCTCCTTTGGATTTTCCTATATGTGAATATTTCATTGGGATAATTGTTTCAAACAAAAGGTCCAAAAATATTTCCCCAAAGAAATTATCCTTTATAGTTTCTCAGAAGAAATTGAGCTTACACTTTTGCCAAAGAAATCGAGTCTTTAGCATTTTCATCTCCATCAAGATAATTGTTTCAAATATTTTTTCCAAAACAATTTCCCCTAATAAATTAGACTTAATATTTTTACTAAAATATTTTATACTTAAAACTTTCATCAAAACAAAGGACTTTTATCAATATTTTTGTGTGGGTAAAATGCCTAAAGGGCAAGTACCCTTCAGACTTTTTGCCATAGATAAAAATTTAAAAACAACTAGACCTTACACTTTTCATAAAGGAATTATACTTATCTCTTTTTTTGAATAAATCATACCTTTACACTTTTGCCAAAGGGTAAGTGCTCTTTAAAAATTTTACTACAGTCAAAATTTCTAAAACAAATAGGTCTTTGAACATTTTATCAAATCATATTATTCCTTTATAATTTTTGTGTGGGAAAAATTCCTAAAGGATAGGTGCCCTTCCAAAAAAATTATGTGACAAAAATGCCCAAAGAAAATGGACCTTTGGTACTTTTACATGGGAAAAGTGCCTGAAGGAAATAATTTTTTAGTATATGCTAAGTAAAGACCAAATTAAGGCTCAACTGATTTAAACATGAAACTTGACATACAAGTGAATGTTGAAAATAGGACTTGGGCATTTTCACATGATTTGGGACTAATTTCCTTAGTGTAATTTTGGGCACTAACATTCCATACCTTAGGTTAGGATCAATAGTGGTGGAACTAGTACTAGTGTAGGGCATAGTTCCCCTAGAGGTTATGATTTTAATGGCTTTTGTCAGTACCCTTCTACTACTAGACAAGAGTAGATGGTTTTTATAGATTAGAGTAATTGGGAGGATACAAGAGATGTATGATCACTCTACATAAATTTCATGGGGGTTGATCATTTTGGCCTAGATTTATTAGGGATTACATATGATAGCATATTATAGAGGCCATAGTATTGGGCATATTATACTAGTCTAGGTTTGGGGTTGGGAGGACATAGCTATTAAGTGGCTAGAGGGGTTGAGATATCAATAGATATCTAAGCATATAGTGGAATTTGAGTGGTACCTCATAGGCCTAGGCCTAAGAGACCACCTTAGGGATTTGTAGTTTTACTAGTAGGTCATAAATGAGATGGTTGATGGTGATTTTATCTAGCATCCATTTTTGATGACACAATTTTACTATATTAAGGACCTATTTGTCATTGGATTCATGATTACACCCTACTATATCACATGCCACCATGACTTTGTTATGGAGTGATATAGACTAGACCAAGTCCAAAGATATTTTGGTTTGCATTAGGATATTCTTGAGGGTCCATACTTACTTGTCTATATGACCTATGAGATCAGAGAGTGGTGGTTACTAGTGCCTCAAGACTAGGTTGTGATAAATTTTTGTAGAGTCTGGCATATACTATGGGACTATGTAGGTGGGGTAGTATATGTTAGTAAGATATATGCCTATTAATCATGGTTGGATAGTGTCTGACCCATTCAATTGACTAGACCATGACCTTAGTAGTCAGTCATGTATCAGACATGGGTTTGATAAAGGAGAGATATGGTACATACCTTGACATAAGTATAATTTTATGTGTCAATTCAGTTGGTGATACCATAGGATATCCCATTATAGGTTGTTCATGCTTAGGTGTAGTAGGACCCTATAGGGGATACAAAGATTGATGAGGTAGTATATGTTGATGGGGGCCATGGTATATGGATATGAGAGATTACGACCTCTTGCATAGGGACAAGGGAGGTATGGACCTCTAATAAATAGATAGGTAAGGGTACAGGGGAGGTAGGTCCCTCTAGCATAAGTAGGTCTATAGAGTATTAAGCTTTGATTGATAGGATAAAATGTGAGATTATTACATGATTATCAGATATTGCATGCATGTAGAGTGATATAGCTAGATTATGTGTAGAGATAGTCACTAAATAGGGTGAGACTAGCCATCTACAGGGCTAATTATGATTAAGGATGCTAATATTATTACACTAAGAGGACAAGTGGCCCAATTGGCCAATCAATACATAGAGCTTGTGATAATGACCATCAAGTGAGATAGAGATCAAGGTTATTGAGAGTAGCTAGTCACTTAGGTAGAGAGGCTAACAGGAGATCTCAATGAGGCTCGACAAGTTAAAATAGATTGTAGTTCATCTAGAGCCTTGGTTGATGTGATTATGGACAAGGGTGATGAATTACATGTTAATGATAATGTCCTATAAACTAAAGATGAGATATCATACTACTAGAAATTGTATGAGGTCGTAGTCTTGATAGAGAGGAAAGAACCATCATTTAGAGATAATTTTAGATCATAATGAACTAGTAGGACCTCTAAGTCCATTAATATGATAGATTCAAAGCATTCTATGGTATAAATGGCTTCACAATGGGTAGTGATGGGTCCACCACCATGTCCACAACCATTGCTAGCATTAGGTGCAGGCCATATTTTCTAGTAGAGTCCCATAAGGGATGACATAGATTAGAGATAATTTGTAGATCTATATTGTATATGATATCTATAGGTATTCTCATAATATATAAAACATGATTTTGAGATGTATGTGTGTCTATATGTATGAATGTATGTATGTATATATATATATATATATATGTATATATGTATATATATATATATGTATATGTATATATATATGTATGTATATGTATATATATATATGTATATATATATATGTATATATATATGTGTATATATATATGTGTGTATATATATATGTATATATATATGTATATATATATATATATTATGACATTCATTTTTGGCTAATAACTACTTTTACATGGACTGTTAGTATTCTTTGTGTTTCATGATGTTTTTTCTCTTGTTATGATATGATGGTTTATGCTAGTGTTAGGAGATGCATGCCCTTAGTTAACATGTGGATTTTGATTTATCTATTGCTATGTTTGATGTATGACTAGATGCTAGAGGATAGTTTAGGAGATGCATGTCCTAAACCAATAATAAAAATGGCTAATATGACTCAATGTGTATTTCAAAATATGCACGTCTTGTATAGATATTCTTGTTTGTTTCCAATGTTTGGCCTCCATTATGCTTATGATATTTTGGGCATGTCATGGATATGGGGGATAAGGCAGTCAAAGCTATTGTTCAGTGACATAATGATGTTTGGATTTGAAGCACTTGGTGTTTGCTTTGGCAAATGAAATTATGCATCATGTGTATGAATATATTATAATAACATTGCATTTCAATTTTGAATAGACCGGTTCAAAGTTGAATATTTACAACTATATATAATGATAAAAAATACCAAAACTAAAGTTGTAAGAATTTAGCTTTGAACAAAAACCAAAGCAAATAAAAAGATAAAAAAGAGGTTTCAAATACAAAATGTAACCAACTCAAAATTAAGATATGAACATCAAGACTTATGTGGGAATAAGAATATATTAAAACATAAACAAGCAATAAAAAAATTAAAATACAAATTTAAACAATTGAAGCCCAAGTGAAGGCTAGAATCAAAAAGGCTTACAAAACGTATTCAAACACAAAACATAAAATAAACTAACATAATAATTAAAACACATAAAAACACAAGACTATAAACAAATGTAATCAATCAATCAGTATGTATGTCTATGAAGTTAAATAAATATCAATACACAAATAAATGTTAATCACAATGTTAGTATAAAAAATTGTGTGTATATGTTTAATAGAGGTGTTATTCTTGGTTATAGGGGGACCCCTAAGCCAAGAATAATGATATAAGGATGATGGGTACAAGTTTGTCCCTAGTCTATTAGTAAAAAATGACCCCAATGAGATGATAATAATGTCTCTAGGCCATATAGGTAATGACATAAAAATAAAATGGGTGGAATAGAAGAAAAGGAAGGGGTAGCTAATTTGATTCCAGATGCATGAGGCAAGTAGACACTACCTACATAATTCCATGGACACAAGATACAAAATGAACTTAAATCCAAATATAGTTCTTCTAGGATATGGGATAGAAGAAAAATTGAGGATAAGAAAACATGATTGATGTGTAGACGAATAAGGGAATGGTCTTGAAAAATAGTAAGTGTTTATAAAAAGAGATGTATAACATTCCACAATCATGAAAACATCAACACAAATAAATCATGGAAGCACGAGAGTATGGTTTAGGCTAAAACCACATTAGAAAGGGAATAAACAAGTTCTTATACATAAACTAAGGTCATAATTCATACTATGTCTAAGGCCAAGAATGATAATGAACTCACACAATGGTGAGAGTGTAAATAACTCACAAAATGGTGAGAGTGAAAGATGAAGGTGATTATAAAATGGTGAGATCATTCAAATAGAAATGGATCACAAAATGGTGAGAGCATTCAAATGGAAATGTCTCATAAAATTTTGAGAACATAAGACAAGCCAAGTGGTCATTTAATGTATCAAAGTAGGATTCACAATTATGTCAATATAAACTCATAAAATGGCAAGAGTGTATGGGAAGGACAATAAGGATGGGAAAACTAAAGGAAAAGTGGTTAATTGTAAAATAACTAGGAGTCCTAGGACCCTTAAGGCAAAGACATGGTTGAAAAAGAAAGGAAGGTATGGTTGAGCTAACCTAAGATACCCCATGTATCCAAGTTCTTCCTACATATTTTATGCAAACCTCGGGCCGATGTAGTTCTCCTATAAATGGGAGGGAAAATACCAAGTGGTCTATAGATGAACTAAATAAACAAGATGGCCCAACTAGAAAATTTTAAAACCTTATATATTGCATGTAAATTCTAAGCCAATTTTCATGATTTTGTGATTTTTAGGATTTTCTAATATCTTTTTCAAAATTTTAGGGGTTTTATAGGCATCTCAAATAAATTGAGAATTATGAGATAATAAATAGTTCAACTCACAAAATGGTGAGAGCATTGGCATAGGTTGATCTCAAAATGATAAAATATTACAATGATTGGTAATGAAAAAATAGAACTGATGATTAGAATAAAATTGAAACCCACCTAGAAGATGACATGAATTTATAACTTCGGTGGAGATTATAAGCCCATCTTCATGAGCTAGCAATGCTTTTGGTCTTTTGTTTTTTTTTTTGATGTTTTTTGTGTTTTTTGGATAAGTAATTAAAATTCAATATGGACAAAGGTACATGGAACCACATAGCCAAGGAGATGCACTTCCAAATGTAAGAGTTTAAATGATAGCTAAATTAGCTACAACAAGTGCATCAATGACCATATTAAGGAAACATTAAATACAAAGTAGAATAAAAATAAGAATATAATAGTATACAATACAAAATAAGTTCCAAGTAAACATTAAGTAGGTCAAAAATCATGTGTTAACATACCTTGATGCACTTGTCTATAAAAGAAGTTGCTAATATTGATCAAGCAAAACTACCTTGTAGAATGGTCCATGAATGTGTACAAAATGTTGGTGAATCATAATCACGATCATAATCATAATTGGTGAGAGGTAAAAAATTATAATAGTCCACATGAAATATATATTGATCTAGGTACAATGAAATAGAAATAATCTAGGTTAAAATGGTCTAGGTTACAACGGTCCAGGTTATAATGGTCTAAGTTATAAGTATGATGGAAAAGTAAGTAATGTAAACACATGGTTCCCCCAAGTAAGGGATATTAGAGACAATGGTTCAAAATGTTTTTGAACCTATAAATCTTGAGATGTAAAATATTCATTGGTTCTGAGAGATCTTCATCATCTAGAGTAGCCAATCTATATTCCCCTAAATCATAGTTTACTTTAACTAAATATGGGCCCAACTAATTTGGCTGAAAATTACCCTTCTTATTATATTCAACATTGGTGTTATTTTGATTCTCCTTTAATATTAAGTTTCCAACTTTAAACTCCCGAGGGAAAATGCATTTTTTATAGCTATGACCCAACCTATTCTAATATGCTATTAAATTTTCTAGGGAAACTAAGTGTTTTACATCAAGAAGTTCTAGCTCTTACAACTTGGAAATTATATAATATTTGTCATCAATAATGTGTTTAAAATATACCCACAATAAGGGTAGCTTGATCTCAACTAGGATAATAGCCAATGTGCCAAAAAATAATCCCAGAGGGTGGGAAATATTTTCAAGTGCCAATTATGGTTAGTGTCATTGACAATATTATTAAAGATTGTGATAATGGTTTTGTTGGACACCTCAACTTGACCATTTCCTTACAAGTTTTATGGTGTGGATTTCTTGTTATTGATTTTGAATAGGGTTATAGATGGATTTAACATATTTATTCACAAATGCACCACCATTATCTAATATTATTCGGGTGGGGATACCATAATGATAAATGATATGGTAATGGATAAATTTTTCAATTGTTTCTTGGTTATGTATGTGAGAAGAATTACCTCAATACACTTATTAAACAACTCCATAGTAGTAATAATGCATTTATGACCATCAAAAGATGTTGGGTTTATTTTCTCGATGAGATCAAGACCCCATGTATAAAATAGCCATGGTGTAATAATTGGTTATAGTGGTAATGAAGGTGAACATATTAAATTACCATGTTTTTGGTAGGCAACACACTACTTGACATATTTTCAAGCATTTTTCTCCATTTTGGGCTATTATTATCCTATTCTTAGGATATTTTTGGCAAGGACTACACCACTAGTGTGAAACCCACATTCTTTCATGGACCTCTTTAAGTGTTAATTTTGATTCTCCCAAAGATGAACAATAAATAAGCATTCCATCATAACCCCTAAAATAAATCACGTTTCCAAGGAGGGTATAATAGGCTAGATAGTGAAGTAAAATGTTTTGTTGAATCTTTGAAAATTTTGGAGGAATAACTTGGTCATTAAAATAGTTACAAATGTCTTGGTGCTAGGGGGTTCAATTGGGAGATTGGGGTCATCAATAGTACAAACCCTCTTTGAATTTTATAATACATGAGAGTGTTGTATAAGGTTCTCAATGAGAAACTAATACTCATTAACATTGATGGTAACTTGTACCATAAGCCCAATTGTTTCCATTTCATTGATTGATTGATTCTTGACCCATGGTTTTTGTTCAAATTATAGTGACCTAAAATATGACTTGAGATTGTCCACAATATAATTGTATGGTATAAGATTTTCATCCCTAGTTTGATACTAATTTTATTCTAATTAATGATTAACTAAGATTCCCCATAAATCATTAACTAATGGATATTCGATTGTATTTTAGGATGACACCTTATAATTAGGGGTTCATATTTGGCCATGTTGTTAGTGTCATTGAAGTTAATATGAAACACCTTGGGGATGAGGTCCCCTTGTGGTGTAAGTAGTAAAATGTTGGATCTAGATTCATGGGATGTGAATGAGACATCAAAATATTATTTTCAATGTTTAGATTCATGAGCCATTTCCTCTATCATCATGATAGAGTCGTTTGGAAAATAAAATGTAAGTGGTGTAGTGTCTATAATAAGATCTTCAATAAGTTGATATGGTATGACTTCCCCCTTAATAGTTTTATAATTCTATTTATCAACATCAAATTCACTCAATAACATTACCCATTTATCCATGTGGCCTATTAGATTTGCTTTAGATAATAAGTACTTGAGAGGGTTCACTTTAGTAATGATAATAGTCTTATTGTTCAACATGTAGTTTCATAATTTTTGGTAAGTGAACACCATTAAAAAACAAGATATCTAAATGGGTGAATAATTATGCTCATATGTTATGAGTGTTTGAATCAAATAATAAATCACATGTTATTTACTTGGTTCATCATGCTAGGCCAAGAGTGCCTCTAGTGTATGTTCTATTACTAATATATAAAGAAGCAATGGTTGGCCAAGTGTTGGAAGTATTAATATTAGCAGGTTGTCCAAGTATGTCTTTAGTTTTAAAAATTCTTGTTAACATTAAATATACCATAAATGTGACACCTTTAATCAAGAGTTGTGTAAAAATAGGGAACTTGTATAGTATTTATGATATGAACATGTGAATATATTAGATTTTTCCATGTAGGTTGCAAAACTATTTCAAATTAGAAGGTGGAGGAATATCCATGATGTCCTTGACCTTATCAAGATCCACTTCAATACCTATCTATGATACAATAAATCCTATCAATTTTCCTAAAGTAACATAAAAGAAACACTCCTTAAGATTGAGACAAACATTGTATTTAAGAAGTCTCTCAAAGATTCTTTATAGAGTATCACAATGTCTAGAATGGGTTCTTGATTTTTCTAAGATATAATCAACATAATACTCAACTATATCATGCATCATGTCATGGAAGATGGTAGTCATGACACATTGATAAGTGGCACCAACGTTATTCCAGATAAAACACATGACTTGGTAATAAAATGTTCCCTATGGTATGGTGAATGTAGTCTCCTATTAGTCCTTTAGGGCTATCTTGATCTAGTTGTACCTATATAATCCATCTATGAGGGACATTATATACCTTTTAGTTGATTTTATAATCATGTTGATGTTTGGTAGAGGTAAATCATCCTTAAGACATGCTTTGTTGATGTCTCTAAAATTATTACACAAGTGTATACCCTATGGCTTTTTGGTAACTGGGATTATATTTGATATCCATTAAAAATAGTCTAGTGGTATTATGAAGCTAGCTCCCAATAATTTATATAGCTCCTTTTTCACTAATATAACAATGCACGGGTGCATTTTTTGTAATTTTTTCTTGACTATCTTATCATCTAAATATACTACATGTTAATGCCAAGGTAAAGTTTAGTGTCTCATGTAGAAATGAACTTGGGTTTTTTTGGTGAATTTTAATGTGTTTTTAAAGTCTAGTAAAAGTTAATGGAGGATGTCTAGGAAGGCAGGTGAATTGACATGAGAAATAACTTGTCATTGAAGGTATGTTGATGTATGAATATACAAAAACTCATAGATATATGGTAATAGTTTTCTTAGATGACATGCCTTTGTTGTTGAATGATAGGAACACCATTACACAATAAAAACTATCTCAAATGATAAGTATACTATCATTTGATAAATATGTTATCACTCGATAGTTTTTATATCATTAAAAATTATCATCATTGTTAGATAACATTATTATCACTCAATAATAATGATATCACTCAAAAAAATGATTTTTAATTGATAGAATTTATCTCAACAACATTGTTTTCACTCAATAACATAGGTGTCACTTAATAACATAGCTATTTCATGACACCATAAATATCCTACGATAATTGATCTTTCAAATGATAGTTGCATTACCAAATGACATCTATGATGTGTAATAGGTGACAATGTTACAAGTAAGTCATAAATATGCTAGTGAGTGACACAAATACCTCTAGATGGTATCTATGCTGATATGATTTAGAAAATTGGTCCTCAAATGATTATATAATACATATAATGGCGAATAAGCTCATGTTGATTTTAAATGGAATGGTAAATTATATTTATATGTATGGAATCTATTTTAAACAATCGATGAGATGGCTTGTAAAACTAAATTTCACCCAAATAATTTATATGAATCCAAATTATTCACCACCTAACAAAATATCAAAATGCCAATTTATAAAACCAAAATATTCATCAATTAATGATAAATAGCCACTAAAATTTACCCTAGTTGATGCAAGACCAAGGTATGATATAAGATTGACATATATCAATAAAATAACTTATAATAGTGATAATATAATCATTCTCTTCATTAGTGAGGCATGCTCCTAGATAAAGAATTTTAGGATCTTCATAGGTTCTAAGATTTACCTTAGTTTTATTCCCTACAAGAAGTGTGGATCCATCTTCTAGAATAATAGGTAATGTTAATACAGATCATCTTCTTCATTTGTTATTTTTTAGTCCCAAGGCTCATCCATAGAGTAAGAGCAATCCGAGTCTACTTATTATGGTAAAGGTCAATTTAAAAATCTCTCTAGAAATAGAGAACAATATGCTCAAAGACTTTATGTTGTTCATAACTAATAATTGAAATGGCTTACCTTTATCCTTACTATTTCCTTGACCAATGAACACCTCAAAGAGTTTTTCACTTGAATATATTATTGTTTTTTCTATTATATGACCAAAGAAATTTGCATGCTCTCCAAAGTAGGCATCAGGGTCAAATGAGAAGTCAAAAACTTATCTGCGATCACCCACTATCATTCCATCTCTAAGGCCCATATAATCTATAGTAGATTCCTCGTTATAAAACTCATATAGAGGTATAATATAATTTTTTTGGTGCTAATTGATAAGGTTAGGATGGTAAAGGGTAAGTATGTAATGAGCTATGATGGTCATAATGAAATTTGAATCAAATAGGTTGGTATTAGCTAGCTCAATGTAGGCACTATAATGGGATGCTATGTTAATACTAGGAGTTTATTCATTAGTCAAAAAGAGGAATCACTCTCAAAATACATGAGGTCACCTCTAGGTGGTATAAATATAAGACCCTAGTTCTAAGTAGGTTTACTAGAAGATAAATGTTCAATGATACGCTACTTTAGTGGCCCCAAGCCTTTACCTATATAGTCCAAACTATCCATAATTCAATTACAGATAGGGTATTTAGGATTCTAAAATTAATTTTCAAGACCATCAACATACAACTAATATCCTTTAGAAATGTCCTCTTGATCCTAATTTGGTATAGTGTCTAGGATAAATACCATTATTTGGCTATGTAAAGGTGCATTTTTATTCTACTAAGTCATGTTAAGCCTATTAGGGCTTTCATAAGGTTTGGGTCTTCCATAAGACCTTATAGATTTGGGAGACTTTTCTATATTAAAATCATATTTTAGATAGTATGTGGAAATATCAGCATCCTCAACAGTAAAATTGTTTGAAATGGTTATAGGAAAGGGATTGGCTGAAGTGGAATCAAGATCACTAGGGTAAATATAATTAGATTGAGGGGGTCTAAAAATTATGTCTTTGTTCTTATTAGCTACAAATTTAGAACCAAGTCAATAATTATATTCCCTATATTCAACCTGTAAATGCTTATAATATTAGTATGGCTATAGATCAACACAAATACTGACCTCAATTCTAGAATGGGGGAACTTGAGGCATTGATGTTAGGTAGAATGGATAGATATTACTTCATGGATCCAAGGATAATGAATAAGTACATTATAAGGCAATTATATGTTTATGACATGGCATAGGGTATCAAGGATTATAGACCCAATAATAATTAGCAAATAAATGGTCCCTAGAGACTCTCTTGCAACATTATCATATGCTTTGATTGTGATTGTTTATGAATACATGTCTTTGGAAGTATATCCCAACCATTGTATCAATTTTAGTGACACTATATTTAGTCTTGAACCATTGTCTATAAGAACTAACTTGATCTTGTGATGTGATATAATGACTTTAATATAAAATGGATTATTATCTCTAGGACCAAGGGAAGAAATATCTCATTGATCAAAGGTAAGTTGTTAGTTTTGAGATATATTTCCCATGAGTGATTGGAATTGGCTAGGGTTAAGGTCCTCAAGAATATTGGAATATTAGAGGAATTCATTTAGTATTGTCCTATGAACTAATGATGTACGTAGATATAAGATAGAAATTTGTGCAAAAATTTTACTTAATTATTCATGAATAATATATGGTTTCTCAACAATAGGGTGAGAAGGTTTGGCCTTAGCTATCTTAGGGTTTAGTTTAGGATTGGAAGTCATAGGGTTCAATTTTGGCTGAGTATTAGAATAAGGCAAAGGGATTTGAATGGTAACTCATGAGTGTCTAGTTTCAATTGTGTAATTTTGAGTCAGTAGGGAGTGTATGAAATTAAAAGTGCATCAAATCTATAAGTCGATCTTGGCTTAGATAAGATAGATCTTACTTATGTAGACACACAAAATTGGCCACCGATAATCTCCAATTAGGCTTTTGGCTAATTTCCACTTAAAATGCACAATTTGGCCTAAAAATACTAAAACATGCTAAATGATGTGAAACTAATGTATTCAAGTGCCAATTTTGGCCAGGGTATCACTAAATGGGGTAATGTAATTTATGGGCCAACCAACTTTGATCAGATCATTTTGAGTCAAAATGTTAATTTTGTAGCTAGGTGCTCTAGACTACTCTTTCCTATCAAATATTTTGTATAAAACATGTGCCTTTGTTATTTGTTGTTCGTAAAATCTTAAATGGGAATATAGTTCCAATGCATTTGACATTGCCTTCCAATTCTAATCCATTCAAATTTTAGACTAATAACAAGGTATTTTGATCAATTTGAGTAATTTGTGCATAAAGTGCTTAAACATGCTTAAGAGATAATTAACCCAAATTAGAGCTTAATTAAGAATTCCATGGAAAATTGTTGAATAATTTATTTTGGAAATGAATATTGAATATCTATATCATCAAGTGACCTCATTTATTGGGAAGACATCCCTAGGTCGTAAGTGCCACAAATATCAGGACTCATACCCTCCATGCATCATCAATGCCTTCTATGATGCCCTCCATGCCTCTCAATTGACCCTTATTCCAATGTCATGATGAGGATAATTAGAAAGTTAATTCCAAAAATTGAATTAATACTCAACCACACATCTAAATCTAAAGATGGATGAATAAGGTTGATTTTAGACATTCTCAAAAATCTATAAATAGGAGGCCTCACCACATGAATTTTAAGACATGATTATGCAAATTTATAATGCAAAAATGATTCCAAAATCCATTTTAATTAGTGTTACCATTGCAAATTGATTTCAATCCAAGCCAAGCCATAAGCCAAAGGTGCCAAGGACTTCATGAGCACAAGCCAAGCAAGCCAATACAAAAAGCACTTTGGAGCATCCAAGGAAGATAAAAGAGGGATTATTTTGCATTTTAGTTGTGTGTTTTATTCATGTTTATTAAATAAGCTCTCCCTAATGTCTAAGCCTAGAGATGTTATGCTAGTTAGTGTTATTCTTTCATTTTATTTTCATTTTAGAACTAACACCATACTAACCATCCTCTCTTGAGTCAAATTTTTATATTCACATATGGCACACCTAGTGGGACTAAACGCATCCTACACATGAAAAATATCATTTTGTAGCTTTAAAATATTCATTTGACCCATTAAAACTCTTTAAAATTGATTTTCTAACTTTATTTTACCAATTTTTTTGCTATTGGTTTACATAGTAACCGATGTCATTTAGTAATACCGACATTAGTTGGATAGCTTAACTAATGTTGGTTAGTAAAAATGACATCAGTTGGATACTTGTCATTGGTCACATTGGTATAATCAATGTTAGATAGATAACCATCATCAGTTAGAAAATGTAACTATCAATTATATAACTGATCTCAATCACTATGATTTTCTTAAAAAATAGCCTTGAAAGCTCTTTTTTAAAAGTTCATTATTTCAAATATAAAAGAGCTTCAAGGATAAAGGATGTGCTAACATTTTTTTTGTAGGACCAAGCTTGACATTTGTTAAAAACATGTCTAAATCACCTTTTTCATGCTTAAAAATTAATTAGGAACCTTGTTTTGGTGTTTAAAAAATAAATTTTAGATGTTTATGGTAAATGTTTTCAAATTTTGAAACTAAGACCAAGGGATCAAATGAACACCACCTCATTTTACATTTGATCTTAAAAATGAACTCACCTTTTCAAAGTTTTTTGTGTTTACTTAGTTATTTAGATTAAATTTTTGTTTGGAAAAAAGAGGGATGTTGCGTGTATGCTCTTCCATTTGTCCCCTTTAGGGAACCATTGGAATCAAAAGTGCCATTCCTATTGCAAGTAGCCTAGTCCAAAGATTAGAAATAAATTCATCTAAAACACTCCCCATAAACTTGTTAAAGTTTGGGTGACCTTGCAAATGACCCTAAAGTCTTTCTACTTTCATGCTTTCTTAATTTTTATGCAAACTTGGCTTATAAGGGGGACTTCATCACTTCTCACCATGGGATGTAGTGACACTTTGAACATTGCACTACACTAAGCAAACAACAGGGTGTAGTGGTTAAAAAAAGCACTAGACCTTATTACAACAAGCCAAGCGATACAAACCCAAAATATGTGCTTTCCTTTTTCATTGTTTAGCATGAAAATCATTGTGCAATTTTTTCCCTTAGAATGTTTAGAAATTTATTAGATCTTAGACAA
Organism: Torreya grandis; assembly: GCA_037957365.1. Lineage (NCBI taxonomy): Eukaryota > Viridiplantae > Streptophyta > Pinopsida > Cupressales > Taxaceae > Torreya > Torreya grandis. Next base: position 2,211,331 of record JARHVA010002140.1, read on the forward strand.
ATGCCCACTTGCCACAAAATTATTTTTGGTACAAGGTGTACCTCAAGGTCCATGTCATAGTATTATCATTTGAGAGAAGGAGGGATGTAAAAACCCTACTATATAATGTGCATTTAATTTTAGATGAACACATAAAATCCTCTCAAATTACGTATATTTACAAATTCTAACAATAACAAGAAACCTTGTCACTTTAGGATCTAAGAGTGATTAATTAGTTGGTATTATCATATGTTAAAGTCTTGAAGTCAAAACTTGGTGTAAACAAACAATTCAAACCAAACACATAGTCCTAATTTTATTTTGAACAAAGAGGCATTATGCTACCTATGTGAGATCATCAATTTTCCTTGTTCATAGATCATCAAATTCTTGAGAGTAATATCATCCACTTTGGCATATACCCAATTGAGTCTAGAACTTTACCAAAGTTGTTTAAGTCCTTCACTTATAATCTAAATTTGGAATTTCACCTTTATAAGTTCATAATTTTGATGTTTTAATTGGGTTTGCCATTTACAATAAACTTGAGGGAACTTAGGTTTAATTTCAAATTTGGGATTGAAGGCCATTTAAGACTCATAATCATTGTCATCACTTGATCGAGTTAAGCCATTTTGTGCCAAAGACTTACACTTTGAGTCTATACACCACAACATTTTGAGTCAATAATGTTCTCAAAATTATGGGAAAATGTCTTTGCCTTATAGAGTTTTTGAAACAAACTTTTTTGTCACACCTTTTTGGTAGTTTAGCGCTACCCAAAAAATTTTAAATATTGCTTCATAGACCCTTTTACAATGAGTTAAAATTTGTTCCTACATTTTTAGAATAATCCAAGTGTACTTTTGTGAACTTTGGTCTAGCACATTTATACTATTTACTTTTGTCTAGCTTGTTTGTCAAAAGAACTAAGTTTTATACCATTATTTATGAGAAAATAAACTATCTCTAAAAGTGACTTTTGTTTCATACCTTATACCTTGTTTATCAAGTTCATGTCCAAGAATCAAGTGCCTAGTGTTTGTTAGAAGTGTTTTAAATCCATTAGATTAAACATTTCATCTAATTTCAAAGTCTAGCTTTTGACACCATTTGGCCAAGAGTCCTAGCGCATGCCTTGTTTAATCCTAGATTTTGATGCCACATTTAGCCAAAAGACCTAGAAAATTTTAAATTCCTAGATTAAACTAATTTGAAACACTTCAACCTTAGAGTTTGGAATTTTGATTTTTGGTCCATTTACTTTCTTATCTTTGTGTGAACAGTGAAACATTAGATACTTCACGCTAGCTTATTTTCTCATAAAATATTTGAATAAACCTTTTGATCCTTTTGAAAAATCTAGACCAAGTTGGAACATCATCTATTTTAGATTCTATCCTTTTTAGAGTTTGTATAACTCTTTGACCTTTTATCACAAAGCATTGACTATGGATCCAAACATGTATTCCTACACTCATAGTGGAATCATGTACAATCCAGGGATTAGTAATGTAGTTGCACAAGAAGACATGGTGCAAGACCCTTATGAAAATAATATTTCTTATGAGATGGATTCTTATCCCTCTTATAATACTCAATCAGGGGCATAATGCCAAGATCCATTAGCTAACTATCTAGTTAACACACCACCTTATTCAAAAAAAGACCAAGAATAAATTGCATAATACCTAGGTATAATACCCACATTAGATGAGCTAGTTCTTTAGTAATCATATTCTACTAATACAACTTCCATATATGATCCATTTTTGTTTGAGCGACATTTGTTAGAGAACAAAGATGAGATTCTGGTTAAAGCCATAGATGTAGGGGCCAAGTTTCTAGAAAAAGTTCCCCATGAAAATTTACCAAGTCTAGTAAGAATGCCCCACAATACCATTTATGATCAACAGGCTTCTTCTAGCAATCTTATGGCTCTAGTCCAAACAACATATCAAGATCCTAATATATCTAATTAAGGCAAAAATATCATGGAAGATCACTTTAACCAAATTAGATATAATATAAAACTTAATTGAATCTAGCACATAATTTCAATCATATGAACATGGTGAGTAAGCTTCTTATTGACCTAGTTCCTTCAATAGGAGTTTTGTTAGAGTTAACTAGATAAGAGAATCCAAGTTTTGATCCATTCATACGAACTGCTTCAATAGATAACTTGATGCATATGCTTGTTATTAAAGAAGTGTCTTCAATATCTACATATAATAGTGATCTAAACATAGTGGAAAATGTGTAAGCAAAATCTAATCCTGATCAAAATGGTACTAACACATAAAAAACTAGCCAATAACATGTGCATGTAGTTAATCCCATGGGTAGATCATCATACTAGGGAATATGAGTTTCTACACCTCAACCTCAAATAACTACTTCCTCAAGTGTATAACCTACCAAATTAACTAATTAAATAATGGCTAATGTCACACCTCAACAATAGAATATGATGAACCCTACTCCTCCTCAACAAGTAACGAGTAGTATTCGACAACAACAAACATAATCTAGTGTATAAACACAATAGAGGAAAAATACATTACCACCTCAATCAGGGAAAATAAATGTTCCACCTCACCAAGTAATGATGAACATACCTCTTCATTCACATATTAATATTCCAATTTAAAACCAAGCAATGATTAGTCAACAATGTTCAAATATTGGTTAGTCATAGATGTCAAATCTATAATATGTTTTCACTTCTCCATAGGGATTCATGTAACAAGGAGGTCTCCATGTTTCTCAGGTACCTACTAGACAACCGTTGGCTCAAAATGTGCCAAAAATTTAGAGATAGGGTCTTGGTTAACATGTTCCCACTCAACAACAAGGTTTGATTAGTCTACAACATGTCTCTTTTTAACCACAATAGGTATAGTATAGTTATATCCCTCCATTCCATCCACAAAATCCTCTAGGTCAAACCTTTATCACCAACCTAAACCAAAATATCATGCAACCAATTATGTAATTTCAAGTACATATTAATCCATGTATGAATATTCCTGGTCCATTCCCCAACCAAACCAATATACCCCAATAGGTATATCCATCATACCCTGGTCAAAGTGTCCCACTTGTGACCTAACCATCTACCCAAACTAATATTCTCCCTCAAACCAATGTTCTTTCCAATTTCCTATCCCAAGAATTATAATAGATGAAGGATGCAATTGTTACTATTCCAGTGGGTAAATAGACTAAAAAGTTTAAATTAGATGACGTGTGTTCCTATCCATTCAACATGGAGTATTTTTAGATACCATTTCCTTCAAGATATGAACCATACAAATTTGACAAATAAAAAGGGAAAACTGACCCTAAGGCTCATTTGATCAAATTATTTGTTACATGTCAACCAATGGAATATAATGACATATACTTTTTGTTGTTTCTAGGGAGCTTGGCTAGATATCCTTAGAGTGGTTTTAAAAGTTTCCCAAAAATTTAGTAACAAATTTTGATGATCTTTTTGATAAGTTTGTGTAACACTTTTCTTATAATCTCGAGCATGAGATTTCATTAGTGGACTTAACACAAGAAAATAAAAAATATGGTGAGAATTTACAAGTTATTTACAATAATGGAGATCCCTTGCAAGCTGTTTTACCCATATTTACCAAATAAATAATTAGCCATTGTGCTAACTATAGAGTAAAGATTTACTCTATGTTTCATTCTATTTTTCAGTCACACGTTACAAAATTTTGTCTTTGCATACTTTGGTTCGATATGGAAAAGTTTTGAAATAGAGCACGGGCTCTATTTTCCTTTTTAATTCATTTTTGTCTAAGTGTTAGGATCAAACAGAAGCTAAAAATTGTCATCATTTGAGGCATCCTTTCTCAAATGGAAACTGCCAAGCGTCATCCTCTGAGGCACCTTTTATATTTTATATGAGTTGGTTAGAATGTGCCACGTATCTCATAATAACTCAGTGGAATGCACCAAGTGTCATCATCCATGGTTTCATATCGGCACTTGTGTTTCATCTCTTTTTAGCAAAAGGTTTTAACAAGCTAATTATCAAGATAAAGTGAAAAGTGCCAAGTGGTAGTCACAAAAGGTCTCAATTTTGATTTTACAAAAGTAATGGAGGATGCCACGTACCCTAGAAAAAGAGAGTAGAAGCCACCACATGTCGCAATCTAAATTATCTTCATTTTTGCTTCACTGATATAACAAAGACCGTGGTGGGTCTTAAGTGTTGTTTCTAAAGAAAGCAGAAGCTGCCAGGTGTTGCTATTTGTGTAAATATGAAATGAGACCCATTTGTTTCTATGGTATAAATAGAGTAAAGTAGAGACCGCCATGTGTCATCTTCTGTAGGTTTCTAAAAAGGTAGCTAAAAGAAGCAGAGACTACCATGCAACCCCAGATAAGTAAAGCAGATATTGCTATGTGTCCTTTAATGAAATAGCAGAGATTGACACCTATTCCTGTATCCCTTTTAAAATTACTTGGGTAAGAAATCTTGTGGGTCTTATTTTATATTAAGCTGTTGAAGTTTTGAGGAAGCGGATTGCGACAAGTGTCAAATGTAGAACACTCCTGAGCAAAGACACAAAAGAGTATAAGTTACGCAGAAAGTGCCGCATGTCTTTGATAGGTGCTAAAAAACATGCCAAGTGTCATCCTCCAATGTCTCCTAAAGTAATAAGAAGGTTTTCAATAAAATGGCTAAGTGTTACCTAGCGTTGAAGAGAAGGGAGCATCTTGTAATCTATTTCAAACAATGAACTGCCAGAAGACAAAGCGTTCTAGAATTTATAAAATATCTTCTGTTAGACATTTCTAGTTTGATTATATTTTAGTTTGGCCATTAAATTGGGAACAAGCAGAAAATCTGAAGTGAATCCAAGGCTATAAATAAGGGTGTGGATATCACTAGAAGAAGGAGAGATCAGAGAGCATTTTTTGAAAGAATTATTGTTAAGAGTTTAGACTTTTTAGAGTTGTGACTAGGAATATCATATGATTTTGTTCTATATTCTTAAGTTCGAAGGTTTATGTAACTATGTGTGTTTCTGTGCCTCTTATGTGACTGGAAGATTAATGAGAAGATTGAATCCTATGCCTTTGTTGATATTTTCTGTGTTATTACAAAAGTAGTCTAGGCTGTGTTGTCAAGAGTTTAGACCTTCTAGAGCTGTGATTAGGAATGTCATTTGCTTTTGTCTCATTTTATTGAGTTGAAAAGTTTATATAACTATGTGTGTTTCTATGCCTCTTATGTGACTGGAAAATTCAAATAAGAAGATTGAACCCTATGCCTTTGTTGACATTTACTATATCACTACAAAAGTAGTCTATGCTGTGAGCCTCTATTTCTATTATTTCCATCTTTTACATTGATCATGCACTTGTTTGCTCTTAAATGTAAATTAATTCTACATATAGTTTCATTTTGCTCAGGATTAAGGTTGAATCACATTTAGGTGCATCACCATAGTTAGATTTGTTTTCTTACATTTGTGTTTTTGTTAAAATTCTTGTCCCTTTTCCCAATATATACTCGATATAAAGAAGAACCAGCTTCTCAAAAATTTGGAGGTTATTTGAAGTCACAAGTCCCACAGTTTGAAACTTTCCATTGTTGGTGTTTATTACAAATCACAATTTTAAATCATTAATAATTTTTGGCATGCCCGGTGGGACCAATCTTGAAATTTCTTTCAAGATCATATGAACCAGAGAGCTACGAGGAGTCATAGCTATGGACCAGTAACTAGATCACAATTTGCTAAAAATCCAGGTATTCTTTTTCCACCTTTGGTAACTATTCCAAGAAGAAAAGTCAACCAATTTATACCAATACCAAGAGCAAAAATGGGAGCCCCTATACCCCCAATTAATTATGCAAGCTAGAACACTAGTAGTCCCTTGATTCTCCCAATACCACCAGCCTCTTGGGACTCTATCCCAGTGAATGCCCTAAAATATCTACCCAAATTTAGTGGGCAAGACTTTAAAACACCTGAGGAGCATCTTCAAGATGTATCAAATGTCTGTGTTATACATGTTTTTACATAGCAAAATATGGCCAAAAGATTATTAGCAGCTTATTTTAGAGGGAAGGCTCTAGAATGGTATTGGTCTTTGACCCCAAATACCATATCTACATGGGATAAGCTTGGAGATCTTTTCTTTGAAAGATTTGAAGAGAAGGGTGATAAGTCTTCTTTGTTACAGCAATTAATTACCATTCAAAGGGCACCACAAGAAGCCATGACTGACTTCAATTCCAAATTTCAAAAGACTTGGAAAAGAATCCCTGCTATAGCTAGACCATTACCAAGTATGGCTATAGTATTTTATCTTAAGGCTTTAAATTCAAATATATCTATTATGATTCAGTCACTTGGAGGACACAATTTGCCAGAGGCTTATGAATATGTGGTCAGAGCTAAGAACAATTTAATAGATGTTGGAAAGTTACCCCCAAGGTCTCCCATGCCCATGTTACCAAAAAATTCCTTACCATTACCTCAAGAATCCCCTAAATCTATAGCCCCACCTGTGTCTATGTACACCTATCCTCAACCATCTACTAAAGAAATTGTCCCTACTTAGTCATCCGAGCTGGATGATATCAATAATATCCTAAGGACATTTTCTAATGAGTTGATCAATATAAAAAGACAACAAAATACATTTCCTAAGCCTCCATATCAAGGCTATCAAGGAAATATATTTTCATCTCAGCCAAACCAATACCAGGGTCCTCCAAGACAAACTAGCCATCAGCCAACAAATGAATTTGTTGTAGTCCCCACACCCTCATAGACTATTCCTCTTAATTCAAATAGGGAGATTATTTTACGGCAAAATAACTATGTGGATAACACTAATACCTGGTGTTTCCCTTGCAATAATGCTCATACACCTAGATATTGTCCTATGGGTAATCTACAACAAAAGGTGGCAGAGCAAAGAAGAATGGATGGTCAGTTTTCAAGTTCTAGTGACAATCAAGCCTACCAGTCTTCCAATATGCAGAATTTAGTCCTAGTGGCTCAGATACAAGGGATGTCCTTGTAACAAGAGGAAGAAATAGACCCAGAACATGCTTTGTTCTCATGGGTTGAAGATGAAGAATCAATTTTCTTGAACAAAACATCTACCTCTAAAAAATCAGTGGTGCAATATGATTATTACACCAGATCAAAGAGAAGGGTGGTGGAATAGCCTAAGGTTATAAATAGTCAAGTCATGGAAAATCCTCCATTTCAAGGACAAAGAAACATATCTGTCAGACAAGAAGTGCCTTAGCTGATATAGAATCAAGGGATTCCTACACAAATTCAAGAAAAAACAAGATATCCTTATTTTCAAAGAACTCAGACTCTAGGACCAATAAATGTGGTAGATCAATTGAAAAAGACTCTAGAAAAAGTATCAATATGGGATATATTGGATATTACTAAATAAAAGACACTAATACAAGAAGCTCTACAAGGCCAAGCAATGCCTAAAGGTACTATTATCAAAGAAGGACCGGCTGAAAAAGAAAAGCTCAAAGATACAGTTCATCTATAGACAACAGCCCTAGTGAATGATACAGTAGAGGTAATCAAATCCAAACTAGATCATTTCTATTTAACTTTGATAGTAGGTAAGAAACTCTTGCATAATGTAATGATTGATTCAAGGGCTAGTACTACATTAATGCCCAAGCAGATAGCTGATACTTTAGAAATTAAGTATGAACCACTCATTAAAAGAGTCATATAGTTAGATGGAAAAGCAATACAAACAATAGGGAGAATTGAACAACTCTAATTAAAATTATATGCTTGTCCAAATATAATTCTAAATCAAGATGTAGTAGTGATAAATATACCTCCTATTTTTGGACTATGTTTATCAAGAGACTTTATAGCCAAGATAAGAGGATATATGTCCCTTGATTCATCTCACCTCATTTTAAGAACCAAATATGGTTCAAAGATGAAGATATTATTTGAGCCATTATATAAGGATCATATCACCAATGAACCAACTACAAAGTTAGAAGCAACCCATGCTATGATGAATAAAGAAGAAAGGGTTTTTGTCGAGGAGCTAGGTGAATGGACTGGATATAATCAAGAAGAAGAAAATGATCATTTATCAGCTATGATGCAAAGTGACCCATATCAAAATTATGATTCTATTGGGTTGGGAACTTATGTTATACTTGATGAAGATCATAAAATCCCAAATGTTCTAGGGGAAGAAAAGTCAAAATATACCTCTTCTATCAATCCTCGGGTCTCTCAACACGAATTCAACATTCTGAGTGAGAAGTCACAAGCCTATGCCTTAATCTCTGATGAAGAAGAAATAATTTTTTATTTTCTTCTTACTTTACAAGATGATGACAAAGAACATGGACATTTCCTTGATCATGATTTAAATGATTTGTTTGAAATCATTGGATCAGGTTATACTATTTTTTAGGGAACCTGTGAGCTAGTTGCAAAGGAACAAGATAGCATTGAGAATTAGTTACATATGAAAAATTATTACACTCTTTCAATATTATCCTATCAAGAGGTTGGTAATTTTGAAGTCATTAAAAAGGATGATCATGCAATAGAACTTGAGTTTGAAGCAGGAGTTAAGTCAATAAATGATATATGTCAAAAGGCTTCTGTTGATGAGCAAATAGTCATTAACTTATTGATAAGACATAATAATATCAAGAGCCAACATTCAATGAGTTTCCAAGAACAAGAAGAGTCTATATATGTTGGAAGCAAGTTTGACTCAGACTCAACCAAATGTAGGCCAAACATCATAGCATACAAAGAAAGCAAGTCATCAGAGCTATATCGAATTCAAACACTTGTATAGCAATATAAGCTGGCTTGTCATGAAAGAGATTTTAGAAATTCTTTTGATCCAAGAGGGAGATAAAGATACTATGTATTATAGTTAGATAGTTTCCCCTTTCTATATTTTTTTTCTCATTTGATTTTCCCACTTTTCTTTTAAATAAGTGTTCTTTGAACATGTAGTCAGCAGCTCAAAATTTTCAAAACTTTCAAAATTCTCCAATACATTGAATGTCTCCCAAATCTTTATAAATCCCCAAGGTACCTTGTGCTACCACTTGCATAACGTGTCTATCTCATTATTCCATAAAGATTGAGTAGGATATGTTAATGGTTATCCGAGTTTAATGCCATTTCAAGACTTGATAGGTCAATAAATACCTCTTAACAAGAGACAAAGCTTAGAAGTTCTCAAACATTCCTGCATCTTTGAAAATATCCTGCTACTTGCATTTTCTAATCCTAGCAAACTTGCTTCTGTGAAAGTGTTTCTATTTTGCAAAAGCTCATACAAATTATCACAAAAAAGACATAGAGATGGAGGGGGCACAATCTTCACAACAAGGAGCTGGGATGTATGAATCCCTTGATAAGTTTCTTGTAAGTCATATGCTTTAGCTCCCACGCAGCCATTGAAGACCTATGCACGGACTAAGTTTCTTGAAGTTGGTCAAGCAAGTGATCCAATAAAAATAAAAGATTATGTGGATGGCATCATGGACCCAATTCTTTAGAGAGCTAGTAGTAAAACTCTTAGAGAAGGGGCACATCAAAGGTGTCTACAGAGGGCTAGAGTAGGGCAATATGAAACATTTACCATGAGGATATGGAATTCACAATTGGCACAATTCATTGTCCCAACTATGCATCCATGCCCTGACTTGGTCAAACTATGTGCATACTTACTCCATGCACCCTCATGCACCATTCAATGAGGTCCATTCATGGTGCAAATCACACTATAAGCTATCAGGGATATGTTAGCCCTATATCATGATAGTATAGCTACATTTCCCACTATTGCTAAAATGCAAAGAACATGGGCAAACATCAATACTCAATTAAGGTTCTTGAGATCCGAATTACAAATGGGTGATGATGACACTTCAATGCCCACACTCCTTGCACCAAGAGCCCAATTCACACAGGCTATCGAAGATGCATTGTCTATGATGGCTTTCATCTTTGGCATGAAAGATGATATGGTAGTGTATGCAGAACAAATGGCTATCCTTTTTAGGCTGAAGACCATTGACAAAACCTAGGAGTATCAGCTCAACTTTTCTAAACAAATTGCTTTCTCAATGGTAGAACAATTGGCCCATTTCAAATCAAAAGGAGTGTTTAGGTAATCTTCATATTTGTTCTACCTCATACTTTTTTAGAACTCTGATCTCTTTGCCCAACATATGTATCTTAATATGTATGACCCAGATTTTGATCTCCAAAGGACCATTCTTGTGTCTGCATGGACACACATTTTGTCAAAGACTAGTGACCCATATGAATTCTAGGAATTATTTGTTACCCCTAATTTTTACCACCTCAACCCTGAACTAGTTATGAATAGATTATTCCCAAGTGTTTCAAATCTTTTGGCTAGTTGCCCAATTCCTTGTGATTTCTATTTTGGATCCCACCATACTATAAGAGTCCATGGTTTTTGTGGAGAACTAATATTGCTACCTAAGATTTTGACTCTTAGGTTAGCATTCCTAGAGGTCACTAGACAGGTATCCATAGTTAACAATGAATTTGGCTCTGGGAAGAGGAAAATAAAAATGTATAATCTACCATGGATGATAATCAGCATGGTTTTGGAAACCAGAGATGCTAAAGTTGTGTTGCTCAAAAAGTTAACCTTTTTAGGTTTCCTTTTAATAGAGGACAAATGGGTTTATGACCCAAATGATTTCATAGCTTCCTAGATAAGAACTAATAGAGTCATAATCAAAATTTCACATGAGGGCCACCCTTTTTGGGAAACTAGGAAAAATCCTAGGGAAGACACTCCTGGATTTTATGTTGAGTTAACAGACTTGCCCCTTCCACAAAATAGACCTTGGGAAACATTCTATGTTAAGTAGAGAGATTATGATCCTAAAGTCAGAATGACTTCTAGCTTAAGGAGGACATTAAAGAATAAAGATTGGGATACTGAAAAAATAGAGGCCTATTGGAAATATAAGCAAGAAATTTATCAAATAACCCATTCTTTTGGGAACATAGACATAGATGAGAGATGATAAGAACTATGGGATGAGTGTCATCTCTCCCTTGTATCTAGCCCAAAAATAAGTAATTTTCTAACATCAGGTGAAGAGCAAGAAGCTAGGGCCAGGTCAAGCCAAGAGTCACAAGCCTCAGAGCAAGCTACAGCTGTAGCAACTGTATCAGTTTGGTCCTAATCTCTAAGCATCATGGAAAAGCAAAAGAGTGTGGTGCCTATACCACCACTAGATTCCCCATCAATAGTGGTTATAGACATTTCCAGTTCTCCATAAGTAGATGTGGAAGGAAAAAGAACACAACTAGAAGAAGAGACACCCAAGAAATGAAAGAGGGTGCAATTTCAATTTGATTCAAAAGAGGAGATGAACACCTCACAGTGCCAATTATAGGGTACTATAATTGATCCTCAGGTAAGTATTATTCCTCCCTCTCCTTCTCAGTCTATTTCTTCTCCTATTGGTATGATGATTTCATCTAGCTAGATGACATCTACTGCCACTTCTACCATTCCCATTTCTCACTTCACCCCATTTATGCCACTTCAAGCTTTAACATTACCTCATTTCTCCCCCTCTGTTCCCAAGAAACTTTCCCCTCAAATTTCTCCTAGCCAACAATTGGCTATTCAGTATGGTTTATGATAGGGACATCCTTTTGTGGGTGGGCACATTGCCTCTCCTTCTACCTTCCAGACCCAAGCAAATGCTGCTACGAAGGCAAGGAAAGTCTAAAGAGAGAGAAAGAAGATCAAGGAAAATAAAGCATTTGCTACACCCCATTTGTGGTCACAATTTGACCCCATCTAGTAGCAATTGATGGTGACTCATTTGTCACCAAATGTAATAAAGCAAATTGAATAGATGCAGTCAAAGAATTACATGATGAATGTGGTGGCCATCAACATGTCCCTCTTCAGGCCACAGGACAAAATTAAGTTGCTGACTGAATTTACTTCTATAGTTACTAAAGACTACTTGAAGATATCAAGGAGGCTACAAAAGATGAAAATCGAGCTAGCCAAGGAAAAGGTAAACTGTAATAGTTTGACCTCAGATATCAATAGAAGAGACAATGTAATAGAGAATCTAAATAAAAAGCTATAAGATATTGTTTCTCTTCAGACTCACTGGGCAGTTTAGGCCCAAAATGATTCTTTAAAAGTAGGGATTATGTAGGGAAAAGATGCAGTGACAACCCTAAGGCATGAAAAGGTAGCATTGCAAGGAAAATGTGAGGAACACTTGTTGCAAGTTACCCAATTACAACAAAAATTGCTAGCCAAATAAAATAATACTGTAGCCATACAAATGCAATTTCAAGCAGAGCAACAGAGAGTAGCATAATTGACACTAGAGTTGGCCAATACGCCAAGGAATGTCAGAGTATTAAGTTTGGTAAAGGAGCTATATGAATCCATGTGGAAGATAATCTCTTTGGAGATTATTTAGCTTAGGCCTTCTCTCACCTTCCTACTAAATGCACAAAAATTGTGAAAAAAGGTGGAGAGTTTATTTGTAAATACTCTGGCTACAGTCTCTGAGAGAGTAATGGACTCACAAACATTGTTGCAAAAGCTTTATGATGCAACAGATGCAACATTATCTATAATAGGAATTAATGATAGAATGGTTAGTGCCAAGTGAGTAAATGAGGTTCTCAGCTATAATTCCATAGCCATCAGTTGCAGAGAGCTTCTAGATGTCATGAAGGAAGGAATCAATGAAATGAAATAGCATGTTCAAGATCTAGTACAATTAGGTCTTCCTTCTCTACTTCTTGATGACAACACCATGCTGATGGTAGATAAAATTAAACCTTTGCTGTTAGCCAAATAGAATGATCAGATAGCTTTCCAGGATCTAAGGGTTGATTCATCAGTCCCTGAAGTAGAAGCTATCTTGGTTCCTGCTTCTCAGCTCAAATTCAAATTGAAGGCTACGGTTCAACTTTTGCAAAAATTTTCACACAAGGATATTATTAAGCTAGATTTAGTCTTCAATGAATTTTAGAATAAGCAAGGGTTAACTGATGATGAGTGGACTACCTAATAGATAGCATTGTTGAAGCTATGATTTTTTTAATTTTGATCTCGCGAGAGTTGTGGTTTCTTTTTGAGCAGGCTCAAAAGTCATTGGGGTCACCAATAATTGTAGAGTAAATATTTACTCTATGTTTCATTCTATTTTTTAGTTGTACACTGTGATTTTTTGTCTTCACATACTTTGGTCCAAGATGGTAGAGTTTTGAAATAGAGCACAGGCTCTATTTTCCTTTTTGATTCATTTTTGTCTAAGTGTCAGGATCAAGTGAAAGCTGACAAGTGTCATCGTCTAAGGCATCTTTTCTCAAACAGAAACTACCAAGTGTCATCATCTGAGGCACCTTTTATATTTTTTATGAGTTGGTTAGAATATGCCATGTATCTCATAGTGACTCAGTTAAATGCGCCAAGTGTCATCATCTGCAGTTTCATATCAGCACCCACGTTTCATCTCTTTTCAACAAAAGGTTTTAACAAGCTAAGTATCAGGATAAAGCAGAAAGTGCCAAGTGGCAATCATGGAAGGTCTCAATTTTTATTTTCTAAAAGCAATGGAAGATGCTACATACCCTAGCAAAAGAGAGTAGAAGCCACCACATGTCATGATCTAAATTATCTTCATTTTTGCTTCACTGATATAGCAAAGACCATGGTGGGTCTTAAGTGTTATTTCTAAAGCAAGCAAAAGCTGCTAGGTGTCATTATCTATTTAAATATGAAATGAGACCCATTTGTTTCTATGGTATAAATAGAGTAAAGTGGATACCACCACATGTCATCTTCTACAGGTTTCTAAAAAGGTAGCTAAAAGAAGTGGAGACTACCACGTAACCCCAGATAAGTAAAGCAGAGATTGCCATGTGTAATTTAATGAAACAATAGAGATTGACACCTGTTCCTATATCCCTTTTAAAATTACTTAGGTAAGAAATGTTTTGGGTCTTATTTTCTTTTAAGCTGTTGAAGTTTCGAGGAAGCAGATTGCAACAAGTGTCAAAGGTGGAACACTCCAGAGCAAAGACATAAAAGAGTATAAGTTACACAGAAAGTGCCACGTGTCTTCGATAGGTGTTGAAGAACATGCTAAGTGTCATCCTCCAGTGTCTCCTAAAGTAATAAGAAGGTTTTCAAGAAAATGGCTAAGTGTTACCTAGCATTGAAAAGATGGAAGGGAGCGTCTTGTAATCTGTTTCAGCCAATAAACTGCCAGAAGACAAAGCGTTCTAGAATCTATAAAATATCTTTTGTTAGACATTTCCAATTTAATTAGATTTCAGTTGGGCCATTAGATTGGGAACAAGCAGACAATCTAGAGTGAATCCAAGGCTATAAATAAGGGTGCATAGATCACTAGAAGAAGGAGAGATCAGAGAGAATTTTTTGAAAGAATTATTGTTAAGAGTTTAGACTTTCTGGAGCTGTGACTAGGAATATCATATGCTTTTATTCTATCTTATTATGTTGGAAGGTTTATGTAACTTTGCATGTTTTTATGCCTCTTATGTGAATGGAATATTAATGAGAAGATTGAATCCTATGCCTTTGTTGATATTTTATGTGTTATTGCAAAAGCAGTCTAGGCTGTGTTGTCAAGAGTTTAGACCTTCTAGAGCTATGATTAGGAATGTCATTTGCTTTTGTCTATTTTTATTGAGTTGAAAAGTTTATATAAATGTTCATGTTTTTATGCCTCTTATGTGACTAGAAAATTTAAATAAGAATATTTAACCCTATGCCTTTGTTGACATTTACTGTATCACTGCAAAAGTAGTCTATGCTGTGAGCCTCTGTTTGTATTGTTTCCATCTTTTACATTGATAATGCACTTGTTTTCTCTTAAATGTAAATGAATTCTACATATAGTTTCACTATGCTCAGGATTAAGGTTGAATTACATTCAAGTGCATCATCATAGTTAGATTTTCTTTCTTGCATTTGTGTTTTTGTTAAAATTCCTGTCCCTTTTCCTAGTATATACTCAATATAAAGAAGAACCAACTTCTCAAAAATCTAGAGGTTGTTTCAAGTCACAAGTCCCACATCTTGAAACTTCCCATTATTGGTGTTTATTACAAATCACAATTTTAAGTCATCAACATTAACTAAAAATTTGCATAGTGAGATAGCTTATCATGTAGAACTACAATGTGTACATACTTTCAAAGAGATCATTGATAAAGGTTTGTTGATCAAGCAAGCACTCATCAATAAAGGAGTTATCAAGATTAATTCAACTAATCATAATCAAGGTACCAATTAGGGAAATGACCAACATCCCATTCAAGTGCCAACATCATAACTGACATAGGCCAATAACCAAGAAAGACCAAAGCAATTCAACCATAATAGGAATGTTATGGGAAATGGAATAACTAAATTGTATCATGTACAAATGGTGAAAACATCATTTATCCCACCTTTTCAACTTACTCCTACCCAACAACCTCTCCAACTAAGACTGCTAGCACAATAACCAAGCCTTACATAATAAATACATCAGCCTTTACCATTACAAACCCCTCCTCCTAGGAGAATTATGCCTTCACGTCATGTATTTAGTGACCTAAGAGAACCTATTGAGTTTGTATTTTGCAAGCTTGTTGCTGCTAATATGAATAGTTGGCATATACCATATCATTATCCACAAGGCATTCCTTATATATGAAAATGAATTATGTGATTATCATTATGTCAACAGGCATAATCTATGAAGATGTGTCTGATTCCAAAAATTTAATTAAGAATATGTTAGAGAATGGGGAAATTACATTAGATAATGGTGCTTTCACTTCCAATCAAACTCTTGGGATTTATCAAAACCACTTTTCTTGACATAACAATTAGTAGTAACAAAATGATCAGTAATAATGACAACTAGTGTAGTAGCAAAATCAATAGTATCAAAATCAAAGGCTAAACCAACAAAATCAATAAAATTAGTAGCATAACCAATAATGATAGAACAATGGACAAAACCAAGGTTAAAATAGTAATAACTAACAAACCTACCATGCAATTTTACATGACTACAATACGGTTGTAGGTCATATTGTAGGGAGTAGCATTAATACCATATCCATTAATCCTAAACCAAGCACTAATCTGCCTAGACCATTACTAAATAACAACATTCAACAAAATTATATGGATAATCCTTCTTTGACCTAGGAATGCATACAGGCAAACCAACAAACTAAGACTTCCCCTTTTAGACCTTATATTGACAACTCATCCTTGCCACGTGACAACATGCAAGTATACCAACAACTGAGACTTGTCTTGTCTAATCCCACACCATTCACAACATTGGTTAGAAATAATGGTCTAGTATTTAATCTTGATTGTGAAATCACAACTCAGAGATCAAAGATTACTATCTGAGGCCCATGACCATCCACCACTTTTCCTATCATTTAACCAACCACTCAACCCTAGAATAAACCATTCACTACTGACCAAGATAAGAAGTTTGATATTGTGGAATAATTATAGAAGACACTGACATAAATTTCTATTTTAGATTTTTTTCAAATGTCAATAATCCACAAGAACATCTTATATGATTTTTTGACCCAATCCACTATTTATAGTGACATATCTCTTGATAAATTTCAAGATCTGGTTGGACACCTAGCTCTAACCCAACAAGTCACATTCAACCAAAGTGATATGTCTTCCCTTGGCCCACTCCATAATAATCCATTATACATATAAGTTTATATAAGATGGTATAAAGTGAAACATGTCATTATATACAATAGATCAGGCCTCAACATAGTGTCTTTAAATCTCATCAAGCTTCTTGGATACATAATGGTAGATCTTCATTTAGAAACAATAACTATCAAATCCTATGATAATACGGAAAGCGAATCACAAGGCACCACTATTTTTCTAGTTATCATTGAGAGTTTAACTTATGATACACTTTTCCATGTGCTTGATCTTGAGTTATCATATAATATGCTTCTAGTAAGGCCTTGGTTACATGAGATTCATGCAGTCCCATCGATGCTGCACCAATGTATCAAGTTTTCCCACTCAAGGATGGGAGTGGATATTATAGGAGATTTACATCCATATGAACACTAAAAGTATCTTGAGGCCAAATTTCAAAGCAATAATTATCAGTATGGCATGAATCCAAGTTCCAAATAGGATAAAGTAAAGGCTATTCTTATTGATCTTTCACTAGAAAATTTCATAGATCTAAATACCTTGGACTCCCTTTCCCACATGCCACATCCTGAAGCTTCTAATCATTTCACCATTCCAGATAATGGACTAGAAGAGTATGTGACCTATGATACATTTCATATTTCCATTCTTCCTCAAAATCTAAAAACCTTTGGGTGACCTAAAGTCACCCCACATATGCATTGGCAAAAAAAGAATAAAGATAAGAGACCTATCACATTTGTACCGACATCTAGCCTAGAACCCGACCCTCTTAAAGGGGATGAATCATGGTTATAAAATGAAAACCAAGCTGATTATTATAAAATTACAAAGTATCCTATTCTCAATAGGATCATGGAGCATCACAATTATGAAGGAAGAGGCCTTAGACTAAATCATTAAGGAACCATCAAGCCAATTTCCATGACTAAGTATGAAATACCTTATGGAATTAGATTTAAACCACCTGGGGGTGATCCCACATATCTTATTCAAACTCCATCCCTAGTGAATAGTTATGATGATGCCGATAGTAAAGAGAAGTTTGATGATTGCCTCACATTTGATGACCTAGCTAAAACCAACCTATTTGATAACACTACCTTTTTTACCCTTACCCTAGACATTCATCATAACCCTTTACCATTATATTATTCCCAATTGATAGATTGGGACCAAAAAGAATTTATTTTGCCAATTGATGAGTTATATAATGATGAGGAATTTTATGAATTTTTAGGCCTTAGAGATAATGTTTCATTGTGAGATCACAAGTCAAGAATCTCAATCACATTAGATCTTGCAGCCTATCTTGGAGAGCAAGTGAACACCCTTAGCCAAAAACAAATAAATAAAACATTGAGGTCTCAAAGTGAAAACCTCTTTGAGGCACTTTTTGACCAGAGAAAAAGTAAAGATAAAGGCCAGTCTAGTGGTGAAAACCTATTTTAGGCAACATTGGATAGGGGTGTTCATTTCTATTCAAATTTAGACCAGGAGACCATAAATGATGAACTTTCCTATGGATCCAAGTTTAGATTTGGGAAACAACAAGTATTTGATCAAATTATTCAAGAATTTCCAAATATTTTTGTCACATGCCTAGATCTCCCATTAGGGGACTCAAATTCATCATGCCTAGGAGAAGTTGAAGAGCAAGTCCTAACGGAGGACCCTGACATAATTCAATAGTTCAAGTCATTGCCTACTATCTTAAAAGATGGTTTGACCCTTCTAGTTGAAGATACAACAAAGGTAAATATCAAGACTCCCTAAAACCTAAAATGGATAAAATTAAGTGCATCCCTCACTGAGGAGGAACATGACATCTTTATAACTCTACTAATAAAATTTATAGATATCTTTATATGGGCTTATTCTGACATGCTAGGTTTAGACCCCATATTAGTTATGTACCACCTTGTGGTTAATATTGATGCCAAACTAGTAAAATAAAAGTTACGTAAGATGTATCATCACATTGCTATATTCATAAAGAAAAAGTAGGAAAAACTCTTAGAATTAGGATGTATCCAATCCATTGACTACTCAAAATGGATCTCTAATGTGGTACCCATTAGTAAAACTACTAAAGGGATCAAAATTTGTATTCATTTTCAAGACATCAACAAAGCTTTACCTAAAGATGATTCTCCATTTCCTAATATTGACATGATCATCAAATTTATGGTAGGTTATGAAATTCTTTCACTCGTGGATGGATTTTTTAGACACAACCAAATCAAAATAGCACTAGAAGACCAACATGAAACAATGTTCACCACTCCATGCAAAACATTTTATTATCAAGTAATGCCATTTGGCCTTAAGAATGGTAGAGCTATCTATCAAAGGGCCATGAATATCATATAATATGATATGATACATGATATTGTTGAAGACTATGTTGATGACATATTAGGAAAATCCAAAACCAGGGATGACTATCCAACAGTGCTACATAAGATATTTGAAAGATTACAAGAGTAAAAAGTTAGACTCAATCTAAAGAAATGTGTGTTTGGTGTAACTTCAATAAAATTACTTGGATTCATCATGTCTCGTAGAGGTATTAAAGTCAAACTGGCTAAAGTCCGTGCTATAACCAAGATGATACTACTAACCAATTTAAATAAACTCCATAGTTTGTAGGGTAAGATATAGTCAGTCCGACACTTCATCTCTTAGTTAGCAAATAAGTGTCATCCATTTACACACCTTTTGAAGAAATGAGTTACATTTCACTAGGATGATTACTACCAAACAACTTTTCAATAAGTCAAAGCTTATCTTGTTAATCTGCTTGTTTTATTACCTCGTATGCCATAAAAGCCATTCTTGTTATACCTATCAGCTATCGACCATGCTCTAGGGGCACTCTTGGCTCAACATGATGATAATGAAAAGGATCATTCCATATATTATCTAAGTCATACCTTGGTTACATATGAACATAACTATACCCCTATTGAAAAAACATGTCTAGCCATGGTATTTATAGCTCAAAAACTATGCCATTGGATATTAAATAATAAGACCATAGTTATTTCAAAAGTAGATCCACTCAATTATCTACTATTTAAAATAGCTTTGCAAGGTATAATGGCTAAATATATTATGCTTATTATTGATTTTGATATAGAGTATGTCAATCAAAAGGCAATCAAGGGATAGGTTCTTATAGATCAACTTGTTGAAGCACCTCTCACAAACACACATCCACTCACATTTAAATTTTAAGATGAATCCATAATGACAATCATTGACACACCCCTTGAGGAGTAGCCCTAGAAAATGTATATTGATTGTTCATTTACAACACATGGATTAGGGGTAGGCCTATTATTTACTACACCATAGGGGGATCTAATCCTTAAATCATTTAGAATTAGCTTTCCTTGTACAAACAACATGGCCAAGTATGAAGCACTTATTGTAGAACTTTGAAAATGAGTGCATTAGAATATATATCATCTCTAAGTTTATGGTGATTCTCAGTTAATCATCAATCAGGTCATAGATCATTTTTAGACCAAAGATGACAATCTAGTTCCATATAAATCCATTTTCAACACTCTTAAGCAACAAATTTTCAATATTCAATTTGAACACATACCAAGGCCTAGTAATTGAATTGTAGATGCCATGGCTACTATTGGCTATCTAATTTGACAAATAGATAAAGCTAGAGAGTATCAATTCCTCATTGAGAATATGTCAGCACTAGCTCATGAACCTTTAACCATCACCATGATTTGTGATATTATTGGTCCTCAGTCTATATGGTACGACCTTTACAACTACCTTCATGACCAAGTTCTCCCACCTAACCTATCCAAAAAACAAACCAAATCCTTCATTCATCATTCCACTCATTATACTCTACTTGGATCCACCCTTTACCATTGTAGTTTTGATGGAACTCTACTTCATTGTTTAACTTTGGTAGAGTCAACATTAACATTAAGAAAGTTGATGGAGTATGTGGTGCTCATTCTAGCAAGGTATTCCTATCCAAAAATATCTAGTGTAGTAGTTATTATTAGTCCACAATGGATGCAAATGTGTGGCATATGTAAAAAAGTGTGACAAATGTCAATGACATGCTAATTTGATTCATAACCTAGTATAAACTCTAAAACTAAGGTTAACACCATGGCCATTTTTTACATAAGGAATTGAACTCATTGGGAAGAATAACCCCACTTAATCTGATGGCTATAAACATATCCTTATTATCACTGAATATTTCACTAAGTGGGTTGAAGCTATACCCCTCACTTACATGACTAGAAATAAAATTTACAAATTTATTTTCAACTATCTCATTTTCCTTTATGGTTTCCCCTCTCACATTAAATTTGATAATGGAGGATCATTCAAGAACAAGGATGTAGACTAGTTATGTACTGAATATAACATCACACAACATTTTTATACAACATATTACCTTCAAGGTAGTGGCCAAACTGAGGCTTCTAAAAAAACCATTTTCAATATTATCAAAAATATTTTCAATGATGCTGATCATGATTGGCACTTGCAGATATTCCCTACCCTTTGGGTATACTATACCAATTGTCATATCCCCAAATGAGCCACTTCATACTCACTTGTTTATGGTACTAAACCCATCCTTCTCATTGAGGTTGAATTGCCTTCATTGTGCATCTATTTAAAGAATGTCCTAGATGAGCATGATTATCAAGTAGCTAACCTGTAAGATCTAGACCTACTTGATGAAAAATGCACAGTTGTAATGAATAGTTTTCAAACATATCAAAACTGACTCAAAGGCCACTATAATTAGTGTGTTAATTATAGAACATTGAACTTGGTGACCTTGTTCTTAAATAAAACCAAAAGAATACCATGGTAGAGAAAAATCATAAAGGGAAATTCAAACCAAACTAGATAGGGCCTTTCATAATTATTGTATATTATGGATTAGGAGCATACATGCTTGCTACACCAGATGGAGATAAAATTTTAGAGTAGTTAAATATTACTCATCTCAAGTAGTACTATGCTTGAATGACAAGGTTTATTTTTTTATGGACCATTTTAGTTATGATAATTTATTAATATTCTTATTTGTATAAATACCATCCTTATCCATCCTCTTCACCATATCAAGTTTTAGCTTCCAACCTATCAATCTAGTGTGTTCAAAAGCCTAGCCCATTTGACCTTGGTTTATGGTATTCATTATATAGATTCAAAATTGAGGTATATGATCAGTATTATCAATTGGTTTAAGTACTTCATATAGAGATCATATTTTGGGATAGTGTGATATAATTTTTGGTAGTTTCATCATTCATTTGTTATTCCTTTCTTACCACCGATTTTACTACTAATTATAACTACCTTTGGGAAAATTAGTACCATTGATCTATGCCATTGTGTCCTAGTTATAACTACCTATGGGAAAACTAGAGGTAATATTAAGCCTTGATGTACCAACTTTCCACTTCATATGTCATACTATTCCTTTTTACCAACTGTGCCTATTTTGTTTCAATTGACTGCTACACTAGTTAAATTTCTCTATTGTAGGACACAACTATAGTGACTTGAGGTCCTACTCTGGGACTATGTAGGTAATGATTGATACTTTTTGAGGTCATCTCAGTCACCCCAAACCACCCTCTCACCATTTTATGAGCAACCTAAGCCATTCTCTTTCCATTTTATAAGCAACCTAAGCCATTCTCCCACCATTTTATGAGCAACCTAAGCCATGCTCTTTCCATTTTATAAGCAACCTAAGCCATTCTCTCACCATTTTGTGAGCAACCTAAGCCACACTCTCACCATTTTATGATCTTGAACCATTTAGTGTCTCTTCAATCTTGATTGATTTTAGATACTCCAAAATAATTCCAAAAACATTTGAAAAATCATTAGAAAAGGATAAAAACATTGACCACTTCTTAACCTTAAGGATTCTCAAAACCCTTACTTAGTTACAAGAAAATCACTTGTCATTTAGTTTCCCCATCCTTTTGGCCTTTTTATCTCATGCACTTTCCATTTTTAAAGATCATTCATATTTTTCTATCACATCCATTCTATTTATTTTCCTTAGTTATGACATTCTTCCCATTCCCTAGGAGAACTACATTTGTCCTAAAGTTTTTTTTATTATATATTACATCCATAAAACTATGTAGGTAGCATCCACTTGCCTAGTGCATATGGAGACAACTTAGCCACCCCCTTATTTTTCTTCTATTCACCCATTTTATTCATTTGTTATGATGTCACCTATTTTTTAGGGGTAATGTTCATATGTTTTATATTGCATTATTTGTTTGTTTGTTTATTTTTGCTTATTTTATTTATTTGTCTACTTGTTTGTTTGCTTTCAGCACTGTTGCCTTCATTTAGTTTATGTGTGTTCATTTGGTGATTCTTTGCCCAAACTTATACATGAATCCATCAATATTCATATGTTTACATTGTCATCATGGTTTCTATCATTGGTGCATCATTTTCCATTGAGTATTGGATTACAGGAGTCAGTCTTTATGCATGTTATGGCTAAGTCCTCATGATGTTATACAATGATTAATATCAACATGTGCTATAACAAACCTAATCTTCAATAATTCTATTTAAAAATGGTAGCATCTCTTTAGCTTTGACATCTTGATTCACTCCCAATTATATTCTAAATAGAGTAATTAACCATGAAATAATTTCAACCTTTATTAGTTCAGACAAGCATCTCCATCCTAGTAAGTTGTTCTAAATATTCATTACCCTCTATGTTAAGTTAACATTGTCCTCAACCAAACTTACCACTTTTACCATAATCAAGCTCTAATGATTATAACTACATATGGGAAAATCATTGCACATCATTCCACCTACATTTCTCAATAATTATAACTACCTTTGGACAAATAATTATGTTTTCACCACTTTAATTTTTCTACATATATAGGGGCATGTTATTATCTTATTTATCTATCCTAACTCAGGAAAATCTATCTTCTCAATGATTATAACCATCTTTGGGTAAGTCATTGTGTTATCATAACATATTGCCACTATCATGGTATAATGTTTATAACCATCTTTGGGCAAAACATTGTGCACCATCCCACTTGCATTCTCAATGATTTTGACTACTTTTTTAGTATCATTTTTTTTTCACCCCATCATTTTTCCTTTCTTTAGTCCCCTTGTTTCAATTCTTTCATTTTTAGGAATCGTTTTCCAACTTATTTGTGTCAACCATTCCATCGAGGGGGCATCATAGAGCTAGTTTATCATCATTATAGTTGTAGGCATATAGGACCTTTTCATTATTTGATAAAACATTACTATGCTTATGTCTTGAAATTCCTTCCCAAATAGGGTTAAACCATAGACACCTAAAATTAGTCATCAATAACCTAACTAGGGTTTTAGCTAATTTCCACCTAAAATGCACAATTTGGCCTAAAAACACTAAAACATGTTAAATGATGTGAAACCGACATATTCAAGTATCAATTTTGGCTAGGATATCATGAAATGGAGTAATGTAATTTATGGGCTAGCTAACTTTTGATTTGATCATTTTGAATTAAAATACTAATTTTGCACTTGGGTGTTTTGGATTGCTCTTTCTTATCAAATATTCTACACAAGACACAAGCCTTTATTATTTGTTATTGGTAGCATCCTAAATGGGAATATGGTTCTAAGGTATTTGACATTACCTTCAAATTCTAATTTGATCAAATTTTGGACCAATAAAAAGGTACTCTGATCAATTTGAGTAAGTTGTGCACAAAGTGCTTAAACATGTTTAAGACCTAATTAACCCAAATTAGAGCTTAATTATGAATTCCATGGAAACGTGTTGAATAATTTGTTTTGGAAATGAATATTGAATATTTTTATCATCATGTGACCTCATTTCTTTTGAAGATATCCCTAGGTCATAAGTGCCACAAATATTAGGATTCATGCCCTGCATGCCTCATCAATGCCTTCCATGATGCCTTCCATGCCTCTTAATTTCCCCTTATTCTAATGTTATGATGAGAATAGTTATAAACATAATTCTAAAAATTTAATTAGTCCTCAACAACACATCTCAATCGCAGGATGGATGGTTTCGGTTGATTCTAGACATTCTCAAAAATATATAAATAGGAGGCCTCACCACATGAATTTTAAGACATGATTATACAAATTTATAATGCACAAGTTATTCTAAAATCTACTGTAATTAATTTTACCATGATAAACTAATTTTAATCCAAGCCAAGCCACAAGTAAAGGTGCCAAGGAGAGATGGAGGTATCCAAGATTCCATTGCTAAGGACTTCATGAGCATAAACTGAGCAAGCCACTAAAAAAATCACTTTGGAGCATCCAAGGAAGGTAAAAGAGGGACCTTTTTTCATTTTAGTTGTGTGTTTATTCATTTTTTTAATTAACCTCTCCTTAGTGTCTAGGCCTAGAGATATTATGCTATTTAGTGTGTTTCTTTCATTTTGTTTTTATTTTAGAACTAACACCATACTAACCATCCTCTCTTAAGTCAAATTCCTAGATTCAAAACTTACACTTCCAATTGGCAATACATTATATAATTAGGAACATGACCAATATGGATCTACTATACCCAATTAGGGGATCTCTTATCATAATAATATCACTAGGGAGGGCTCTAAAGCCTCTAGTCAAGAAAAAACATGCAATAAACCTAACTATGTCCTAGGTTTTCATATTCACTATACTAATAACAAGTAAAGCACATAAATATAATACAGTCCTCACCAAATCTTTTGGCACAAAGTGTGGTTAATAAATAACAAAATTAAACATTCATATGAGACATATACTCATGTCAATGTATATAGAATCCTAATGCATGGAAGAGAAGTACAAATGCATATTTATTTACTCTTACAAAGGAGGAACAAAGTTAGGAATATTTAATTTTCAAGACAAAATCTTTAAAACTAAAGCTCTCCCTTGGGAAAGGTGATTCATAAGAGGTTATTATGGTATGCAAGGATTATAAGGATAAATTAGCTCTAGGCTACACAATCTATCAATGCATCTAAAAGAATTCTTGAATAGAGAAGATCCGTATCTCTGAATAAAGTATGAAACCCTAAGCTTACTCCTCAAGTATAATGGTGGATAATAAAATGTGCAATGTATTTTAATTATTCTTTTCTTATATAAATAAAGGTGAAAATATAGTGTTTATATAGGTGGATTTAACACCAAACCCTTCTAAAAGTTCCAACCAATAGAGTCAATCCAGTTGACCTAGTATTATTATTGGTAAAAACTCACTAGGTCATGAACTAGGTCGTCTAAACTCCAACCTAGACCCTAAACAAGTTTTTTAAATAAGCGTACAAGGTTGAGACAATTGACATAGTCATGTAAACTTTCAAAAGAGGTTTAGGTTAGGAAAAAGGGTATTGAAAATGGTAAAAGGATAGAGGAGTGTGAAAAAGAGAAGGCAATCTTAGGGGAATGGTTTTTAGGAGATAAGTGTGTATATAACAAGTGGAAAAAGGGATAACAATCCTATAAAGCACTAATGATAAGCCTACCCCTTTCTTAGTACACCCATTAAGGCATGAACTCAAAGAGATTAAGACTACATCGGTTCTTACAAGATAGAGAGTGTTAGTAATTGATAAAAGTTTGGAAATATTATGTGTATGTGTATGCCCCACTTGAATATTATCATGTGTCATGTAAGTGTAATAAGGGATGGTGCTTCAGGAATACAACATGATGACATAGAAGACTAATGCTAAGTAAAATTTAGTACGTAATAAATAATATAAATTAAAGGATAGAATTAAAAAATGCATACCTTTACTTACCTTAGTGTTGTAGATCAAAAAGGAGATGTGATAGATGTGAAGGCATCTAATGTGAGGAATATTTGGTGAAAATATAGATATTAGTAAAAAAGAGTGAAAAATCAATGTTTTTTCAATATAAGCATATAGTAGTAAAAAAGATTATCTATAATGTTAGGATTCCAAAAAAATTTATGGTTTGTAAAATGAGTTAGTAGAAACAAAGATATGATCAAAATAAGGAATCTAATGGTAAATAATACCATTTAGAGAACTACATTTTATTATCAAGTAATACTATTTGGCCTAAAGAATGGTAAGAGCTATTTATTAAAGGGAAATGAATATAATATTATATGATATGATACATGATATTATTGAAGACTATGATGATGACATATTAGGAAAATCCAAAACCAAGGATGACTATCCAATAGTGCTACATAAGATATTTGAAAGATTACAAGATTACAAAGTCAAACTCAATCCAAAGAAATGTGTGTTTGGTGTAACTTAAACAAAATTACATGGCTTCATCATGTCTCATAGAGGTATTGAATTTGATCTGAATAAAGTCCATGCTATAACCAAGATGTTACTACCAACCAATTTAAATCAACTCCATAGTTTATAGGGTAAGATCTAATCAATCAGATGCTTCATATCTTAGTTAATAGATAAGTGTCATCCATTTACACACCTTCTAAATAAATGAGTTACATTTCACTAGGATGATTACTGCCAAACAACTTTTCAATAACTCAAAGATTATCTTGTTAATCTACTTATTTTATTACCTCCTATGCCATAAAAGCCATTCTTGTTACACCTGTCACCTATCGACCATGCTCTGGAGCACTCTTGGCTTAACATGATGATAATGAAAAGGAGAATTACATATATTACCTAAGTCATACCTTAGTTACATATGAACATAACTATGCCCCTATTGAAAAAAATTATCTAGCCATGGTCTTTACAACTTAAAAATTATGCCATTGGATATTGAATAATAAGACCATAGTTATTTCAAAAGTAGATCCACTCAAGTATCTACTATTTAAAATAGCTTTGCAAGGTAGAATGGATAAATATATCATGCTTCTCAGTGATTTTGATATAGATTATGTCGATCAAAAGGCAATCAAGGGACAAGATCTTGTAGATCAACTTATTGAAGCACCTCTCACAAACACACATCCACTCACATTTCAATTTTATGATGAATCCATAATGACCATCATTGACACACCCCTTGAGGAGTATCCCTAGAAAATGTATTTTGATTGTTCATTTACAACATATGGATCAGGGGTAGGCCTATTAATTACTACACCATAGGGGGATCTAATTATTCAATCATTTAGAATCAGCTTTCCTTGTACAAACAACATGGCCAAGTATGAAGCACTTGTTGTAGGACTTTGAAAAGTAGTGCATTAGAATATATATCATCTCTAAGTTTATGGTGATTCTCAGTTAATCATCAATCAGGTCATAGATCATTTTCAGACCAAAAATGATAATCTGGTTCCATATAAATCCATGGTCAACACTCTTAAGTAACAAATTGCTAATATTTAGTTTGAACACATATGAAGGCCTAGTAATAGAATTGTAGACGCCATTGCTACTATTGGCTATTTAGTTTGAAAAATAGATAAAGCTAGAAAGTATCAATTCCTCATTGACAATTTGTCAGCACTAGCTCAAGAACCTTTAACCATTACCATGATTTGTGATATTATTGGTCCTCACTCTATTTGCTACTCAGACCTTTACAAATACCTTCATGACCAAGTTGTCCCACCTAACCTATCTCAAAAAAAAAATCCTTCATTCATCATTCCACTCATTATACTCTACTTGGATCCACCCTTTCCCATCATAGTTTTGATGGAACTCTACTTCATTGTTTAACTTTGGTAGAGTCTACATTAGCATTAACAAAAGTTGATGAAGGAGTATGTGGTGCTCATTCTAGTAGGGTAGTCCTATCTAAAAAGCTCTAGTGTACTAGTTATCATTGGTCCACAATAAATTCAGATGAGTGGCATATGTAAAAAAGTGTGAAAAATGTCAATGACATGCTAATTTGATTCATGCCCCAGTAAAAACTCTAAAACTAATGTTAAAACCATGGCCATTTTATACATAGGGACTTGACCTAATTGGAAAGATTAACCCCACTTCATATGATGGCTATAAACATATCCTTATTATCACTAAATATTTCACTAAGTGGGTTGAATCTATACCCCTCACATGGCTGGAAAGAAAATTTCCAAATTCATTTTCAACCATCTCATTTGCCATTATGGTATCCCCTCTAACATTAAATTTGATAATGGAGGATCATTCAAGAACAAGGATGTAGACCAGTTATGTACTGAATATAACATCACACAACAATTTTATACAACATATTACCCACAAGGTAGTTGCCAAAATGAGGCATCTAATAAAACCATTTTCAATATTATCAAAAAGATTGTTAATGATGCCGATCGTGATTGGCACTTTCAAATATTCCCTACCCTTTGGGCATACTATACCAATTATCATAACCCCACATGAGCCACTCCATACTCAATTGTTTATGGTACTAAAGCCATCCTTCTCATTGAGGTTGATTTTTTTTTCACTGTGCATCTCTTTCAAGTATGTCCTAGATGATCATGATTATTAAGTAGCTAACTTGTAAGAGCTAGACCTACTTGATGAAAAATGCACAGTTGTAAGGAATAGTCTTCAAACATATCAAAACTGAGTTAAAGGCCACTATAATTGGTGTGTTAAGTATAAAACATTGAACTTGGTGACCCTATTCTTAAATAAAACCAAAAGAATACCATAGTAGAGAAAACTCATAAAGTAAAATTCAAACCAAACCAGATAGGGCCTTTCATCATTATTGTAGATTATGGATCAGGAGCATATAGGCTTGCCACACCAGATGGAGATAAACTTTTAGAGTAGATGAATATTATTCATCTCAAGCAGTACTATGCTTGAATGATAAGGTGTATTGCATATAAGGACCATTTTAGTTATGCTATTTTATTATTATTATTATTTGTACAAATATTATCCTTAGCCATCCTCTTCACCATATCTACTTTCAGCTTCCAACCTATAAACCTAGTGGGTTCAAAAGCCTAGCCCATTTGATCTTGGTTTTTACCATTCATTATATAGTTTCAACATTGAGGTATCTGATCAATTTTATCAATTGGTTCAAGTATTTCAAATAGAGATCATATTTTAAGATAGTGTGATATAAGTTTTGGTAGTTTCATCTTTCATTTGTTATTCCTTTCTTACCACCAATTTTGCTACTAATTATAACTACCTTTGGGAAAATTAGTACCATTGATCTATGCCATTGTGTCCTAGTTATAACTACCTATGGTAAAACTAGGAGGAATATTAAACCTTGATGTACCAACTTACCACTCCCTATGTCATACTATGCCTTTTTACCAACTGTGCCTATTTTGTTTGAATTGACTGCTACTGTAGTCAAATTTCTCTATTGTAGGGCAAAACTATAATGACTTGAGGTCTTACTCTGGGACTATCTAGGTAATGATTGATAATTTTTGAGGTCAGCTCAATCACCCCAAGACACACTCTCACCATTTTATGAGCAACCTAAGCCATTCTCTTTCCATTTTATAAGCAACCTAAGCCATGCTCTCACCATTTTGTGAGCAACCTAAGCCCCACTCTAACCATTTTATGAGAAACCTAAGTTTGAAAACTCTCACCATTTTATGATCTTGAACCATTTAGTGTCTTTTCATTCTCAATTGAGTTTAGATACTCCAAAATAATTCGAAAAACATTTGAAAAATCATTAGAAAATAATAAAAACATTGACCACTTCTTTAACTTAAGGATTCTAGGAACCCTTACTAAGTTAACAAGAAAATCACTTGTCATTTAGTTTCCCCATCCTTTTTGCCTTTTTCTCTCATGCACTTACCAATTTTCAAGATCATTCATATTATTCTATCACATCCATTCTATTTGTTTTCCTCAATTATCACATTCTTCCGATTCCCTAGGAGAACTACATTTGTCCTAAAATTATTTTATTAGATATTACATCCATAAAAATATGTAGGTAGTGTCCACTTGCCTAGTGCATATGGAGACAACTCAGCCACTCCCTTATTTTTCTTATATTCTCCCATTTTGTTCATTTGTTAAGTTGTCACCTATTTTTTAGGGGTAATGTTCATATGGTTTTTATTACATTCTTTGTTTGTTTATTTATTTTTGCTTATTTTATTTATTTGTCTACTTATTTTTTTGCTTTCAGCACTATTGCCTTGATTTAGTTTATATGATTTCATTTGGAAATTCTTTGCCTAAACATATACTTGAATCCATCCATATTCATATGTTTACATTGTCATCATGGTTTCTATCATTGGTGCTTTATTTTCCATTGAGTATTCGATTACAGGAGTCAATCTTTATGCATATTTTGGCTAAGTCCTCATGATATTATACAATGATACCTATTGACACGTGCTAGAATAAAGATAAGATTCAATAAGTCTATTCAGTAATGGTAGCATCTCTTTAGCTCTAACATCTCGATTCACTCCCAATTATATTCTAAATGGAGTAATTAACCATGAAAGAATTTCAACCTTTATTAGTTCAAACAAGTATCTCCTTAATAGTAAGTTGTTCCAAATCCTCATTACCCTCTATGTTAAGTTAACATTGTCCTCGACCAAGCTTACCATGCTTGCAATAATCAAGGTCCAATGATTATAACTGCCTATGGGCAAATCATTGCACATCATTCCACCTACATTTGTTAATAATTATAACTACCTTTAGACAAATAATTATGTTGTCACAACTTTACTTTTTCTATCTATATAGGGGCATGATATTATATTCTTTATCTATCCTAACTTAGGAAACTCTATCTTCTCAATGATTATAACCACCTTTGGGAAAATAATTGTGTTATCATACCACGTTGCCACTATCGGGGTATAATGTTTATAACCACCTTTGGGCAAACCATTGTGCACCATCCCACTTGCATTCTCAATGATTTTGACTACTTTTTAAGTATCATTATGTTTTCACCCCATCATCTTTCCTTTCTTTGGTCCCTTTGTTTCACTTCTTTCTTTTTGAGGGAGCATTTACGAACCTGTTTGTACTAACCATTCCATCGAAGGGGCATCATAGAGTTAGTTTATAATTATTTTAGTTGTAGTCATATAGGACCTTTTGATTATTTGATAAAAAATTATTATGCTTATAACTTACAATGCCTTTACAAATAGGGGCAAACTATAGACACCTAAAACTGGCCATCGATAACCTACAACTAGGGTTTTGGCTAATTCCCACCTAAAATGCACAATTTGGCCTAAAAACACTAAAATAAGTGTTGATCTTGGCTTGGATATCACTAATGGTTTAATGCAATTTATGGGCTAGCTAACTTTGACTAGATCATTTTGAGTCAAAATACTAATTTTGCATGTGGGTGCTATGGATTGCACTTTTCTATCAAATCTTCTACATAAGATACATGCCTTTGTTATTTTTTATTGGTAACATCCTAAATGATAATATGGTTCCAAGGCATTTTACATTGCCTTCTAATTCTAATTTGATCAAATTTGGACCAATAACAAGATACTCTAATCAATTTGAGTAATTTGCGCACAAAGTGCTTAAATATGCTTAAGAGTTAATTGACCCAAATTAGAGCCTAATTAAGAATTCCATGGAAACTTGTTGAATAATTTTTTTTTGGAATTTAATATTTAATATTTTCATGATTAGGTGACCTCATTTCTTGAGAAGATATCCCTAGGTCATAAATGCCACAAATATTAGGATTCATGCCCTACATGCCTCATCAATGCCTTCCATGCCTCTTAATTTCCCCTTATTCCAATTTGATGATGATAATAATTATAAACTTAATTCCTAAAATTGAATTAATCCTCAACCACACATCTCAATCTCAGGATGGATGGTTTAGGTTGATTCTAGACATTCTCAAAAATCAATAAATAAGAGGCCTCACCACATGAATTTTAATCCATGATTATACAAATTTATAATTCACAAATGATTCCAAAATCCATTATAATTAGTGTTACCATGCAAAATTAATTTCAAGCCAAGCCAAGCCACAAACCAAAGGTGCCAAGGAGAGATGGAGGTATCCAAGCTTCCATTGCCAAGGACTTCATGAGCACAAGCTGAGCAAGCCACTACAACAAGCACTTTGGAGCATCCAAGGAAGGTAAAAGTTGGTTTATTTTTAATTTTATTTGTGTGTTTTATTCATATTTTCTAACTAAGGTCTCATTAGTGTCTAAGACTAGAGATGTTATGCTAATTAGTGTATTTATTTCATTTTATTTTTATTTTGGAACTAACACCATACTAACCATCCTCTTTTAAGTCAAATTCCAAGATTCACAACTTACACTTCCAATTGGGGATACATTAGATAAATAGGAACATAACCAATATGGATCTACTAGAACCAATTAGAGAATCTCTTATCAAAATAATATCACTAGGGAGGTTTCTAAATCCTCTAGTCAAGAAAAAACATGCAATAAACCTAACTAAGTCTTATGTTTGCATATTCACTATACTAATAACAAGTAAAGAAAATAAATATAGTATAGTCCTCACCAAATCTTTTAGCACAAAGTGGGGGTAATAAATAGAAAAATTAAACATTCATACAATACATATACTCATGTCAATGTATTTAAAATCTTAATGCATGGAAGAGAAGTGAAAATGCATATTTATCTACTCTTACAAAGGAGGAACAAAGTTAGGAATTTTTAATTTTGAAGACAAACCCATTGAAGCTCAAGATCTTCCTTAGCCAAGGTGCTTCACAAGAGGTTATTGTGGTATATAAGGATGATAAGGATAAATTATCTCTAGGCTACATAACCTATCAGTGCATCTAAAATAATTCTCCATAAGATAAGTTCCATATCTCTAAAGAAATTATGAAATGCTAAGCTTACTCCTCAGGTATAATGGTGGATAATAAAATGTGTAATATATTTGAATTATTCTTCTCTTATATAAATAATGGTAAAATCATAGTGTTTATATAAGTGGATTTAATTCAATAGTTCAAGTCATTGCCTATTATCCAAGAAGATGGTTTAACCCTTCTAGTCAAAGATACAATAAAGGTAAATATCAAGACTCCATCAGACCTAAAATGGATAAAATTAGGTGTATCCCTCACTAAGGAGGAACATGACATATTTAAAACTCTATTGAGATAATTTATAGATATCTTTGTATGGGCTTATGTTGACATGCCAAGTTTAGACCCCATCTTAGTTATGTACCACCTTGTGGTTAATCTTGATGCCAAATTGGTAAAAAAAAATTTACATAAGAGGCATCCTCACATTGCTATAGTGGTAAATAAAAAGTAGGAAAAATTCTTAGAAGTAGGATGTATCCAATCCATTGACTACTCAGAATGGATCTCTAATGTGGTACCTATTAGTGAAAAGCCTAAAGGGATTAGAATTTGTACTGATTTTCAAGACATCAACAAAGATTTTTCTAAAAATGATTTTCCATTACCTAATATTGACATGATCATAAAATCAATAGTAGGTTATGAAATTATTTCACTCATGGATGGATTTTTAGGACACAATGAAATCATAATAACACCAGAAGACCAACATAAAATAATATTCACCACTCCATGGGGAACATTTTGTTATCAAGTAATGCCAGTTGGACTTAATAATGGTAGAGATACATACCAAAGGGCCATGAATATCATATTATATGATATGATACATGATATTTTTGAAGACTATGTTGATGACATATTAGGAAAATCTAAAACTAGGGCTGACCATCCAGCAATGCTAGATAAGATATTTGAAAGATTACGAGAGTACAAAGTTAGACTCAATCCAAATAAATATGTGTTTGGTGTAACTTTAGGAAAATTACTTAGATTCAACATGTATCATATAGGTATTGATGTTGATCTGACTAAAGTCCATACTATAACCAAGATGCCACTACCAACCAATTTAAATTAACTCCATAGTTTGTAGGGTAAGATCTAGTCAATTTGATGCTTCATCTGTCAATTAGTAGAAAAGTGTCATCCATTTACAAACATTCTAAAGAAAGGAGTTACATTTCACTAGGATGATTCCTACCAAACAAATTTTCAACAACTCAAAGATTATCTTGTTAATCTACTTATTTTATTACCTCCTATGCTAGAAAATCTATTCTTGTTATACCTATCAGCTATCGACCATGCTCTAGGGGTACTCTTGGCTCAACATGATGATAATGAAAAGGAGCATTCCATATATTACCTAAGTTTTACCTTTGTTACATATGAACATAACTATGTCCCTATTGAAAAAACTTGTCTAGCCATGGTCTTTACAATTCAAAAACTATGTCATTGTATGTTGAATAATAAGACCATAGTTATTTAAAAAGTAGATCCACTCAAGTATTTACTATTTAAAATAGCTTTTCAAGGTAGAATGGCTAAATATATCATGCTTCTTAGTGATTTTGATATAGTGTATGTCAATCAAAAGGCAATTAAGGGATAATTTTTTATAGATCAACTTGCTGAAGCACATCTCACAAACACAACCACTCACATTTCAATTTTCTAATGAATCCATAATGACTATCATTGACACACCCCTTGAGGAGAAGCCCTATAAAATATATTTTCATTGTTTATGTAATACACATGGATCAGGGGCAGGCCTATTATTTATTACACCATAGGGGGATCTAATCCCTAAATCATTTAGAAGCAGCTTTCCTTGTACAAACAATGTGGCCAAGTATGAAGCACTTATTGAAAGACTTTAAAAAGTAGTGCATTGGAATATATCTCATCTCTAAGTTTATGGTGATCCTCAATTAATAATCAATCAAGTCATAGATCATTTTCATACCAAATAATAAGACCATAGTTATTTTAAAAGTAGATCCACTCAAGTATTTACTATTTAAAATAGCTTTGCAAGGTAGAATGGCTAAATAGATCATGCTTCTTAGTGATTTTGATATAGTGTATGTCAATCAAAAGGTAATTAAGGGATAACTTTTTATAGATCAACTTGTTGAAGCACCTCTCACAGACACACAACCACTCACATTTCAATTTTCTAATGAATCCATAATGACTATCATTGACACACCCCTTGAGGAGCAGCCCTAGAAACTGTATTTTCATTATTTATTTAATACATATGGATCAGGGGTAGGCCTATTATTTATTACACCATAGGGGGATCTAATCCCTAAATCATTTAGAAGTAGCTTTCCTTATATAAACAATGTGGCCAAGTATGAAGCACTTGTTGCAAGACTTTAAAAAGTAGTGCATTGGAATATATCTCATCTCTAAGTTTATGGTGATCCTCAATTAATCATCAATCAAGTCATAGATCATTTTCATACCAAAGATGACAAGCTAGTTTCATATAAAGCCATGGTCAACACTCTTAACCAAAAAATTACCAATATTTAGTTTGAACACATACCAATGGCTAGTAATAAAATTGGAGATGCCGTGGCTACTATTGGCTCTCTGATTTGATAGATAGATAAAGCTAGAGAGTATCAATTCGTCATTGAGAATTTGTCAGCACTAACTCATGAACCTTCAACTGTTACCATGATTTGTGATATTATTGGTCCTCATTCTATCTAGTACTCAAACTTTTACAAATATCTTCATGACCAAGTTCTCCCAACTAACCTATCTCAAAAACAAACCAAATCCTTCATTCATCATTCCACTAATTATAATCTACTTAGATCCACCCTTTGCCATCATAGTTTTGATATAACTCTACTTCATTGTTTAACTTTGGTATAGTCTATAATAGAATTAAGAGAAGTTGATGAAGGAGTATGTGGTGCTCATTCTAACAAGGTAGTCCTATCAAAAAATCTCTAGTGTACTAGTTATTATTGGCCCACAATAGATGTAGATACTATGGCATATGTAAAAAGGTGTGAAAAATGTCAATGACATGATAATTTGATTCATGCCCCAGTAAAATCTCTAAAACTGATGTTAACACTATGGACATTTTCTACATGTGGACTTGACCTCATTGGGAAGATTAACCCCACTTCATTTGATGGCTATAAACATATCCTTATTATCACTGAATATTTCACCAAGTGGGTTAAAGCTATACCCCTCACTTACATGATTGGATAGCAAATTTCCAAATTCATTTTCAACCATCTCATTTGTGATTATGATATCCCATCTGGCATTATATTTGATAATGGAGGATCATTCAAGAATAAGGATGTAGACCAGTTATGTACTAAATATAACATGACACAACATATTTATATAGCATATTACCCTCAAGGTAATGGCCAAACTAAGGCATATAATAAAAACATTGTCAATATTATCAAAAAGATTGTCAATGATGCCGATCATGATTGGCACTTGTAGATATTCCCTACCCTTTGGGCATACTGTACTAATTATCATACCACCACAGGAGCCACTCCATACTCAATTTTTTATGGTATTGAAGCAATCCTTCCGATTAATGTTGAATTGCCTTCACTATGAATCTCTTTCAGGCATGTCCTAGATGATCATGACTGTTGAGTAGCTCACCTACAAGAGCTAGACTTACTTGATGAAAAATTCATAGTTGCACTCAATAATCTTCAAACATATCAAAACTGACTCAAAGGCCACTATAATTGGTGTGTTAAGTATATAAAATTTGAACTTGGTGACCTTGTTTTTAAAGAAAACCAAAAGAATAACATGGTTAAGAAAAATCATAAAGGGAAATTCAAACCAAACTAGATAGGGCCTTTTGTCATTATTATATATTATTCATCAGGAGCATACAAGCTTACCACACCAAATGGAGATGAACTTTTAGAGCCAATGAATATTATTCATCTCAAGTGGTACTATACTTGAATGCTAAGGTATATAGTCTATAAAAACCATTTTAGTTATGTTAATTTATTATTGTTCTTGTTTGTATAAATACCATCCTTATCCATCCTCTTCACCATATCTACTATCTGCTTCCAACCTATCAACCCAGTGTGTTATAAAGCCTAGCCTGTTTGACCTTGGTTTTTTCCATTCACTATATAATTTCAACATTGAGGTATCTAATCACTTTTCTCAATTGGTTTAAGTACTTCAGATAGAGATCATATTTTTGGATAGTGTGATATAAGTTTTGGTAGTTGTATCCTTCATTTATTATTCCTTTGTTACCACTAGTTTTACTACTAATTATAACTACCTTTGGGCAAATTAGTACCATTGATCTATGGCATTATGTCATATTTATAACTACCTATGGGAAAACTAGGGGAAATATTAAGCCTTGACATACCAAATTGCCACTTCTTATGTCATACTATGCCTTTTTACCAACTGTGCCTATTTTGTTTGAATTGACTGTTACACTAGTCAAATTTCTCTATTGTAGGGAAAAACTACAATTACTTGAGGTCCTAATCTAAGACTATGTAGGTAGTTTTTGATACTTGTTGAGGTTAGCTCAGTCACCCTAAGCTATGATCTCTCCATTTTTTGAGCAACCTAAGCCATGCTCTTTCCATTTTATAAGCAACCTAAGCCATGCTCTCACCATTTTATGAGTAACCTAAGCCATGCTCTTGCCATTTTATGAAAAACCTAAGTTTGAACACTCTCATCATTTTATGATCTTAAACCACTTAGTGTCTCTTCATTCTCAATTGAGTTTAGATACCCCAAAATAATTCAAAAAACATTTGAAAAATCATTAGAAAAGAATAAAAACATTGATCACTTTTTTTCCTTAAGGATTCTAGGAACCCTTACTAAGTTATAGGCAAATCACTTGTCATATAGTTTCCCCATCTTTTTAGCCTTTTTCTCTCATGAAATTTCCATTTTGAAATACCATTCATATTCTTCTATCACATCCATTATATTTGTTTTCCTCAATTATCACATTCTTCCCATTCCCTAAGAGAACTACATTTGTCCTAAAATTTTTTATTGGATATTACATCCATAAAACTATGTAGGAAGCATCCACTTGCCTAGTTCATATGGAAACAACTCAACCACCCACTTATTTTTATTTTATTCTCCCAATTTTTTCATTTGTTAAGTTGTCACCTATTTTTTAGGAGCAATGTTCATATAGTTTTTATTACATTGTTTGTTTGTTTGTTTGTTTGTTTGTTTGTTTCTATTTATTTTATTTATTTTTCTACTTGTTTGTTTGCTTTTAGCACTATTTCCTTGATTTATTTTATGTGTGTTCATTGAGTGATTCCTTGCCCAAACTTATACTTGAATCCATAAATATTCATATGTTTAAATTGTCATCATGGTTTCTATCATTGGTGCATTATTTTTTATTGAGTATTGGATTATGGGAGTCAGTCTTTATGCATATTTTGGCTAAGTCCTCATGATGTTATACCATGATGCCTATCGACATGTGCTAGAATGAACCTAAGCATCAAGAAGTATATTAGACAATGAAAACATATATTTAGCTTTGACATCTCGATTCACTCCCAATTATATCCTAAATAGATTAATTAACCATGAAACAATTTCAACCTTTATTAGTTTAGACAAACATCTCCCTACTAGTAAGTTGTTTCAAATCCTCATTACCCTCTATGTTAAGTTAACATCATCCTTGGCCAAGTTTATCATGTTTTCTATAATCAAGGTCTAATGATTATAACTACCTATGGGCAAATCAGTGCACATCATTCCACCTACATTTCTCAATAATTATAACTACCTTTGGACAAAAAATTATGTTGTCACCACTTTAATTTTTCTACCTATATAGGGGCATGATACTATCTTTTTTATCTATCCTAACTCAGGGAGATCTATCTTCTTAATGATTATAACCACCTTTGGGAAAATCATTGTGTTATCATACCACATTACCACTATCAAGGTATAATGTTTATAACCACCTTTGGGAAAACCATTGTGCACCATCCCACTTGCATTCTCAATAATTTTGACTACTTTTTAAGTATAATTGTGTTTTCTCCCCATTAATTTTCCTTTCTTTGGTCCCCTTGTTTCACTTCTTTCTTTTTGAGGGATCGTTTATGAATTTGCTCTTGCCAACTATTCCATTGAAGGGGCATCATAGAACTAGTTTATCATTGTTGTAGTTGTACGCATATAGGACCTTTTCATTATTTGATAAAACATTACTATGTTTATATCTTTCAATGACTTTCTAAATAGGGGCAAATTATAGACACCTAAAACTAGCCATCAATAATCTACAACTAAGGTTTTGGCTAATTCCCACCTAAAATGCACAATTTGGCCTAAAAACACTAAAACATGATAAATGATGTGAAACTAATGTATTCAAGTGCCAATTTTGGCCAAGATATCACTAAATGGGGTAATACAATTTATGGACTAGCTAACTTTAACTAGATCATTTTGAGTCAAAAATACTAATTTTGCACCTGGGTGCTCTGGATTGCTTTTTCCTATCAAATCTTCTGCATAAGACACATGCCTTTGTTATTTTTTATTGGTAACATCCTAAATGGGAATATGGTTCCAAGGCATTTGACATTGCCTTCTAATTCTAATCTAATCAATTTTTGGACCAATAAAAAGGTACTCTGATCAATTTGAGTAATTTGTGCACAAAGTGCTTAAACATGCTTAAGAGCTAATTAACCCAAATTAGAGCCTAATTAAGAATTCCATGGAAAATTGTTGAATAATTTATTTTGGAATTGAATATTGAATATTTTCATCATCATGTGACCTCATTTCTTGGGAAGATATCCCTAGGTCATAAATGCCAAAAATATCAGGATTCATGCCCTGTATGCCTCATCAATGCCTTGCATGCCTCTTAATTTCTCCTTCTTCCAATGTCATGATGAGAATATTATAAAATTAATTAATAAAATTGAATTAATCCTTAACCTCACATCTTAATCTCAGAACAGAAGGTTCAGGTTGATTCTAGACATTCTCGAAAATCTATAAATAAGAGGCCTCAGCACATGAATTTTAATACATGATTATACAAAGTTATAATGTAGAAATGATTCCAAAATCCATTTTAATTAGTTTTACCATGCCAAATTGATTTCAAGACAATATAGGCCACAAACTAAAGGTGCCAAGGAGAGATGGAGGTCTCTAAGCTTCCATTGCCAAGGACTTCATGAGCACAAGTTGAGTAATCCACTACAACAAGCACTTTAGAGCATCCAAGGAAGGTAAAAGAGGGTTTATTTTTAATTTTATTTGTGTGTTTTATTATTTTTTTCTAAATAATATCTCCCTAGTGTCTAGGCCTAGAGATTTTATGCTAGTTATTGTGTTTCTTTCATTTTTTTTTAATTTTAGAACTAACACCATACTAACTATCCTCTCTTAAGTCAAATTCTTAGATTCACAACTTAAACTTCCAATTGGGGA
This sequence comes from Torreya grandis, assembly GCA_037957365.1. Taxonomy (NCBI): domain Eukaryota; kingdom Viridiplantae; phylum Streptophyta; class Pinopsida; order Cupressales; family Taxaceae; genus Torreya; species Torreya grandis. The sequence goes on from JARHVA010002140.1 coordinate 2,252,488, forward strand.
TACATTATATAATTAGAAACATGACCAATATAGATCTAATAGACCCAAGTAGAGGATATTTTATCATAATAATATCACTATGGGAGGTTCTAAAGCCTTTAGTCAAGAGAAAACATGCAATAAACCTAATTAAGTCCTATGTTTTCATATTCACTATACTAATAACAAGTAAAGAAAATGAATATAATATAGTCCTCACCAAATATTGTGGCACAAAGTGGGGGTAATAAATAAAAAAATTAAACATTCATATGAGACATATACTCATGTCAATGTATATATAATCCTAATGCATGGAAGATAAGTCAAAATGAATATTTATCTACTCTTATAAAGGACGAACAAAGTTAGGAATATTTAATTTTGAAGACAAACCCATTGAAACTCAAGCTCTCCCTTGGCCAAGGTGCTTCACAAGAGGTTATTATGGTATGTAAGGATGATAAGGATAAATTATATCTAGGCTACATAACCTATCAATGCATACAAAATAATTATCCACAAGACAAGATCCGTATCTCTAAAGAAAGTATGAAACCCTAAGCTTACTCCTTAAGTATAATAGTGGATACTAAAATGTGTAATATATTTTACTTATTCTTCTCTTATATAAATAATGATGAAATGATAGTGTTTGTATAGGTGGATTTAATTCAATAGTTCAAGTCATTTCCTACTATCCTAGAAGATGGTTTGACCCTTCCAGTCAAAGATACAACTAGCCATCGATAACTTACAACTAGGGTTTTGGCTAATTTCCACCTAAAATGCACAATTTGACCTAAAAACACTAAAACATGCCGAATGATGTGAAAATGACATATTCAAGTGCTGATTTTGGTTAGGATATCATAAAATGGGGTAATGTAATTTATGGGCCAACTAACTTTGATCAGATTATTTTGAGTTAAAATACTAATTTTGCACCTGGGTGCTCTAGATTGCTCTTTCTTATCAAATATTCTACAAAAGACACAATCCTATGTTATTTGTTATTTTTTATTATTAACATCCTAAATGGGAATATGTTCCAAGGTATTTTACATTACCTGGCAATTCTAATTTGATCAAAATTTGGACCAATAACAAGGTACTTTGATCAATTTGAGTAATTTGTGCATAAAGTGCTTAATCATGTTTAAGAGAAAATTAACACAAATTAGATCCTAATTATTAATTCCATGGAAATGTGTTGATTTTTTTTTTTGGAAATGAATATTAAATATTTTCATCATCAGGTGACCTCATTTTTTGGGAAGATATCCCTAGGTCATAAATGCCACAAATATCAAGATTCATGCCCTCCATGCCTCATCAATGCCTTCCATAATGCCTTCCATAATGCCTTCCATGCCTCTTAATTTCCACTTCTTCCAATTCCATGATGATAATAATTATAAAATTAATTCTAAAAACTAAATTAATTCTCAATAACACATCTCAATCTCAAGATGGATGGTTTTGATTGATTCTAGACATTCTCAAAAATCTATAAATAGGAGGCCTCACCACATGAATTTTAAGAAATGATTATACAAATTTATAATGCACAAATTATTCCAAAATCCATTGTAATTAGTTTTACCATTCCAAATTTATTTCAATCCAAGCCAAGCCACTACAAAATGCACTTTGGAGCATCCAAGGAAGGTAAAAGAGGGATTTTTTTTCATTTTAGTGTGTTTATTCATTTTTTTAAATTAATCTCTCCCTAGTGTCTAGGCCTAGAGATGTTATGCTATTTAGTGTGTTTCTTTCATTAAGTTTTTATTTTAGAACTAACACCATACTAACCATCATCTCTTAAGTCAAATTCCTAGATTCATAACTTACACTTCCAATGGGGGATACATTATATAACTAGGAACATGACCAATATGGATCTACTAAACCCAATTATGGGATCTCTTATCATAATAATATTACTAGGGAGGGTTCTAAAGCCTCTAGTCAAGAAAAAACATGTAATAAACCTAACTAAGTCCTATGCTTATCATATTCACTATACTAATAACAAGTAAAGCACATAAATATAATATAGTCCTCACCAAAGATTGTGGCATAAAGTGGGGGTAATACATAAAAAAATTAAACATTCATATGAGACATATACTCATGTCAATGTATATAAAATCCTAATGCATGGAAGAGAAGTGCAAATGCATATTTATCTACTCTTACAAAAGAGGAACAAAGTTAGAAATATTTAACTTTAAAGACAAACTCATTGAAATTAAAGCTCTCCCTTGGCCAAGGTGCTTCACAAAAGGCTATTATGGTATGTAAGGATTATACGGATAAATTATCTCTAGGCTACAAAACCTATCAATGCATCCAAAAGAATTCTCCACAAGATAAGATCCGTATCTCCAAATAAAGTATGAAACCCTAAGCTTACCCCTCAAGTATAATGGTGGATAATAAAATGTGAAATATATTTTAATTATTATTTTCTTATATAAATAATGGTAAAATTATAGTGTTTATATAGGTGAATTTAACACCAAACCCTTCTAAAAGTTCCAGCTGATAGAGTCGATCCAGTTGACCTAGTATTGTTATTGCTAAAAACTCACTAGGCTGGCCAAAATCCAACCTAGACCCTAAAAAAGTTATTTAAATAAGTGTACAAGGTTGAGACAATTGTCATATTCATGTAAACTTTCAAAAGAGGTTTAGGTTAGTAAAATGGGTATTGAAAGTGGTAAACATATAGAGGAGTGTGCAAAAGAGAAGGCAATCTTAAGGGAATGGTTTTAAGGAGATAAGTGTGTATATAACAAGTAGAAAAAGGGATAAATCCTACAAAGCACCAATGATATTCCCACCCCTTTATTAGTGTACCCATTAAGGCATAAACTCAGAGAGATTAAGAATACATGGGTTCTTGCAAGATAGAGAGTGTTAGTAATTGATAAAAGTTTGAAAATATTATGTGTATATGTATGCCCCACTTGAATATTATCATGTGTCATGTAAGTGTAATAAGGGATGGTGCTTCAGGAATAGAACATGATGACACATATGACTAATGCTAAGTAAAATGTAGTAAGTAATAAATAAGATAAATGAAAGGATAGAATTAAAAAATGCATACCTTTACTTACCTTAGTTGTAGATCAAAAGGGAGATGTGATAGATGTGAAGGCATCTAATGTGAGGAATATTTGGTGAACATATAGATATTAGTACAAAAGAGTGAAAAATAAATGTTTTTTCAATATAAGAATATAATAGTGAAAAAGATTATCTACAATGTTAGGATTCCAAAAAAATTTATGGTTTGTAAAATGAGTTAGTAGAAACAAAGATATGATCAAAATAAGGAATATGACGATAAAATTTGAAGGGTAAATAATTGGGAATTGTAACTTTAAATAGGATAAAAATAGAGCTATGAGAGACCTAGAAAAATCCTAGAGAGATAATATGGTGAGGAGATGATAACTAAGATGAGGAGGATGCCTAGGGACCGTAGTGAGTGCAGCACAAGTAAGCAAGTGAGAATTTCAAAATTTTGAATATTTTAGTTAAAATTGACTATTTTTATAGAAATTTATTAATTAGGCCAAATATGGATACCAAAATGAACCCTAGAAAGGTATTTAAAACATTAGGGGTCAAATGGAAAACTGGGTTGAAAGGGATCAGAGTAATAAATACCAAAGGTATTTATTACAATGGGTCAAAGAGTCATCATATCTGAAAAAACAAGGTTGACCCAATTGACCTAGTAAGTAGAAAATAAAGTTTTGAAAGGGATGGCATAGTAGGTCTTGGCTGATTTAATTGGTTAGGGAAAAGGTTGAATTAGTACCTCATTATTGACTTAGTTGGTTAAGTCAAAAGGATGACTTAGTACTATAGTGGGAAAAAGGAAAGGCTAATTTAGTTGTTTAAGTCCAAATGGATGACCTAGTACTATAGGGTCAACTTCGTTAGTTACTAAGTGGTCGATATAATACTAAAATGAGGGAAAATAGATGATGGAGTACTTAACAGTCAAAGTATGTTTGAATGAGTACTAAAATAACCAATTAAGCTAAAAAAAGATAAAATTGGTAAGAAATGAATAAATTAGGGAAAATTAGGTTATTTTTATTAAAATTTTGAAAGAATATATTTTGATTGTGAATGATATGGAGGTCTAATACATATTTTGTTGTTTAATTATTGCATGGGCACCAGACATTTTGGTGATTGGTAGATGCATCATGGTTACTGGATCATTTAGAGCAAATGTGATATGTAGACAAATTTATATTAGTCGTACTAGGATTGGGAGGCATCATGAAGATGTGATTGGTCGCACTAAATGTTGATCTAGTGGTCATGTTCTTGGGATACTAGGAATACTTGACTAACACTTTTAAATGGGTAGTGGATGAAGATACCATATAGGTTGGTATCACTTTAGAGTATGTCCATGCGTTGCTTGAAATTATTATAAGGGGACACTAATGATCATGGGGATATTGTATGATTAGGAGAAGAGGTGAACATTAGTCCAATGGGTGACATGTTTGGATGATATTTACCTAGGACTAAGGGTGAGTCTATTTGATGTCTATATTGCCCATATTTTGGATATCTAAGTGGATGTGGTAGGACTTTTGATAGCATGAGTGTTGTGTCATAAGTTAAATGGTAAGGTACCACTATATGTGATAGCCTTGTGTTAGTCGATATTAGACCATGGGCACTTTATGACTTGGGTTATATCATTTGGGTTTATCTCATGCATTATATATATGGGATGTTGTCTAGATGGCAAAGGACCATGGGGCTAGTGATACTACTGAGTTCCTTGATATATGAGAGGTTTTTGATAGACTAATCAGCTAGGTTACCCCATATGATTGATGATTAGTTACCTTGGATGTTGAGATGGAGATAAGATCAGGTGGTGTAGGTCATACCCCATATGATAGTGCTATATATAGTCACATGAGGAAAGATCATATGGTAGCCTTATGCATACATTATGATTATTTGGCTGAGTTGGGGGATGGTGGAACTAGGGTTAACATGAGTGTGGATCATGAGCCCCTACACTTGGTAGATAGAGTTAAATCCAATAGCATGCTTGGTAGGATGGTTCAAACTCCCTCGCCTGATGGTTCCTATAGTGGCGTCTATATTTTAGGCTTGACATGTGAGAGATCCAAGGGGGAGAGGAAGAGGAAGAGTTCTAGTTGAGAGACTAGAGATTAGACCATAGTATGTGAGACCATGGATGGGTTGAGCTTAATAACTAATAGCTAGAGAGGGTATGGACATGGATACAAGGGTGTCATATATACCATAATTAACACTAGAGTAGGAGTGGCAACCACCTTAGTCACACCACCACTAAAGATGCTAGTAGTGAGAGAGAACACATAGGGTGGTTATATAAGATAACCCATTAATCACCCTAGGACAAAGTTGGTCTATATAGGCACCATTGAGGTGAGGCTTGAGATTACATAGGTTCTAACCCTAGGGGTTGATTTGATTTGGATTCATATCATAGATGACGTACTTAGGGGATGAGCTAATGAAGAGACTATGATTAATAGATGAGTAGATGGGGAGAAAATAATTGATGACACCAAGACTAGTAATAAATGGCTTTAATTTTTAATCTTTGATATAGAATACTAATTTTATAATATAGATTGATAGATAGATTTTGAAATATATCTTAAGACCTAACATCTATCTATTTTGAATTTTGTAGATCTTGTATATGAGGAGGTCAGATGGGGATCCCTAGTGATATAGCATTCCATGATATTCTAGATGGGGTGTTGGTGCCATATGACCATACCACATTGGATGATCCCATTTTACGATTTTCCCTAGCTCAAGAAAAATGGTTCAGAATAGTTGGGGAGGCCACAAGGTAGCTTCATGTATATAGAAATGGGATACATCCATTGACAGTGGTGGGAACAGGAGAGGCATAGGTATGACAAGCCTTGGATTAGGAGAGAACCACACTTTGGCTAACATTATTCAACTAGGATACATATAGTCTGATGGGTGTCGTCATCCCCTTCATTTAATCAACTTTTTGTTGATGTCATATTTAACCAGGGCTATGTCTAAAGCTATATGCAACAAGAGGAATCATAGAGATTTAATAAATGAATGGAGGTATTTGTATTTTTTTTGTTTTAGGGGTTTTTTAATGTCTTAAGGATTTCTTTGTTAAAACCATATTGGAATCAAACTATGCAAGTCTACTGGAAATAAATACATGTTACAAAAATGAAATAGATTGCTAGAAATAAACACACATTGCAGAAATGAAATTAATTACTGGAAACAAACACACATTGTAGAAATATAATAGATTGCTGGAAACAAACACACATTGCAGAAATGAAATAGATTGTTGGAAATAAACACACATTGCAGAAATGAAATAGATTGTTGTAAATAAACACACATTGCAAAAATGAAAATTTAATCTAAAAATCCTGTAGGAACAAATTTACAACAAATCTTAACATTGAAGAGTTGGAAGCATTTATATATTTAACAGCGTTACCTATTTAATTTTGTGAATAGAAATATAAATAGTGACAAAAATGCAGATCCTGGTTCTTTGGAGGAGTGGGCCCTTGCTCCGCCTAGAATAGGATTTGAACAATTTAATTTACTTCCAAAATGGAAATGGCTATTTCATTGATAAATTTTTTTATATTACAAATGTACTAATCTATCCTTTATCTCTCTATTCTTCAATGACTTTCTCTATCTTCTATATTACATATATATGTATCTCTCTTTACTAAATTCCCAAGTCTGTATATATACATGCTTTGATCGCTGTAACTATTTCATAGATATGATGGAACTAAATCATACCCAGAATAGATGTTGAATCAAGATGTGGCTAGATGTCTAGCTATGTGATAAGTGTCTTGATTCTACAAGTTTAGAAAATCAGGTATCTATTCTTGATTTAATGGGATCATTGATCCAATAGATCACTGACCGTTTGGAATAGATCATCATCAGTTCCATATCTAGCCACAAAAGTTCTAGAGCTTATCTATAGGAGTACCAGAGCTAAATATAGAGTTCTAGAGCTAAGTCCAAAAATATGACAACTTGAAATAGTATGGTGGAGTTATGAAACTAACTGTGATGGTTCCAAAATAGATTTTGTAGGTTTCAAAACTAACTATGATGATTCTTGAATAGATTCTATAGGTTCTGGAACTAATCTGAATTAAGTCCAATGCTTTCAAAAACATGCAATCCACTTCATATTTGTTATTTATCCTAATGGTTAACTATTTTATTACAAAGCTAGAATTTTCCAACACACTTGTTAGGAATTACAGGTCTTTTAAAATGTTAGAATCACAATCAACAAAAGATGGATAATCACATCATAACTCATCTCAGATCAAAATAAAAGCTACAAAATATAATAAAACTTAATAGAAAGAGAGATTAAGATGAGGTCATTTATTGGGCATATCTTGGCCTCATCATAGTCCTAGGTGGCCAACCT